>WOFM01000328.1:929970-1356911 GCA_011428145.1 Ericerus pela
CAACCATCTTATTAGGCCTCCGATCAGCCTTGCAAACAGATACTGGACACTCAGCTGCTCAATTAGCACTCGGTGAGAAATTGCGCTTACCAGGGGATTTTTTCTATGAAACCAAAGAAATTAACCACGAAACATTAGTTCAAAATATAAAAGACGACGCAAGTCAATTTTTAAAACAAGCTGCAACTCATGGCAAACCTAAAACCTATTTCTCGAGACACTTAGCAACAACCACGCACGTGTTCTTACGAGAAGAAGGGATGAAAAAGGATAGACTGGAAACCCAACTCCAGCCTTTTGTCCAACAACGGAATTCTATCCCAAATATGAATTCCAGAAATTCCACTCAGGAAATCCGGCATAAAAATAAGAAAACAGGAGCACGATCTCGTGCTAACTAGAACCAAAGGAGGATCCTCAATTATAATGCAGGGACTTTTACTGGCCATGCCTTATGCCAGGCCCTCCACGATATCCTCTTTGGAGGAGCTAGGTCTTACAGAGGACATAATCCCACTGGACAATCTTCAGTCCAATGTCCCCCCAACTTTTAGGGTATTACTGGACTTAGTATTTTCATATGAAAATACTAAGGAGAGTGGCTGTGAGGACGTTTCCCTCTTTGCCTCCCTCAGGGCTCAGCCCTGCATCGACAGATGGGTCGCAGACCAAAGTCCGCGACTCATACTAATTGTGCATTGCACGTTAAACAAAGTACATTGTCTGAATGCACTCATACAGACGATGCCTTTCTGTGTTTACCATTGAGGCGGTAAACTGAGGTAAGTGAGTATGTAATATTTACATACTCACTGACAGTATATGTGCTGCGGTCCGTATATGGTACCGCATCGCCTTTGGACGATTTTCCCAGTTAGGAAGTACGCTTTGTGTACGGTTAGGCACTTAAACAGGCTGGCTACCGGTACCGAGAAATAATTCGGTCGCCCCGCACGTAAACCACTGTCTCCCTCTTAGGTTCCATGAACCCCGTGTAGGTAGCATCTACCTACACCAAACACGTTTTAAGGCCAAAAATTATTTTTCCAAAGGTAGTGATAACTGAGTGGTTGACTTAGGTATTCGGCTTTGCGATAGAAAGGTTGCTAGTTCGAGACCAGCCACAGCCACATTCCCAATCCCAAAATTGGCGGTCAGTTCGGTTCGATTTAATTGGAGGTACTCCAGTATGTAATTGAAAAATTCATGTCGGTAGACTATCGGCTAACCGGATCCTCGAACAACCCCCATTTTCGCTCCGAAACTAAATATATCCTCCGGATGATTGATAAAATTGTTACGCAATCAAAGATAAGTTGAAAAAAAATTTTTTTCTGATTGGATATGGTGATGGTCTTTATTATGGATGAAAGTCAAATGATCATGTAATTACAATCCTCTAAAAATACATTCGTGAAAGTTTATCCAAGAATAAATATTGCGTCTTTGTAACTTTCGTCGTATTCAGTACTCCTTCCAAGATTTTGAGCCGCACTAAGCATCGTTATTTTTATAAATTTTTAATATTACGAGTATTTTCGCCCAATTCTGCTAATGAAACATAAATATGTAATATTCAGTAGGCCGCTTATTACCAAACACCACAAATGTTTTTTAAATTTTTTGTCTAGCATATAGCATGCAGATATATTTATTATCTACCTAGCGATCCAAGTCGTTCTAATTGCGTGTAGCAAATAAAATTATAATCACTCGATTTTCACGTGTAATCGAAATTAGATATGAGAGAGAAGTGTGTGGATATGATACAAGAAAATTATGAAAACGTGATGACCTCCTCCATCCCCTTCTCTTCACAATCATCAAAAGGTGACAAAACGAGTTAAACAGACACATAAATGTAAATTCTCAATACAACAGCTCAAAAACGTCCGTCTAGTTAAGATTAACAAAAAACATTTTATACCGACCGAATGCCCTCACCCGGAAAAGCTCAAAAGTTGAGAAGGATCTCCCAAAAAAAAAAAAAAAAATGGCACGAAATTTGAATTTGGCGATTCAAGTAATTAATAAAATTATTTTCAACTTTTTCATTTTATATTAGCGACGATCAAAACCAAGATCAAGACTATGATAGTCTTGGTCTTGGTCGTCTTCCTGCATCAAAACCTAGTGAGATGCCTGACTCGTTATTTTTTATAATTTTATTTATTAATTGTTTTACACACGTCACTCATTCATTCATTCGTCATCTTTCATTTGCCGACTTCATTTCATTGATTCTTGATTTGCTCTAGCCCTATATTTTGTTTTATACATTGTAGCCACCAAATTTTTTTCTTACAGGTGATTGGTTGTTAAATATGGTGTGATGTAGAAACGATGAGATTTGGTGATGTGATTCTAGGTTTTTTTCTGGATACCTAGGTACAATTTGTTAGCATTAGGTTACGAGTTAGTTAATGTTTGGCGGCCAAATCTTACGTGTTTGCTCCGGAAGTGCTTTTTTAAAGTAAGTATTTTCTCATAAATACTTATTCATTTTGGCAAGTTTGTTACGTCTAATGACTCCGAATATTCTACAGTTTATTCTTATTTTAACATTGGAAATATTTAAACTGAAGTACATGGTGAAAACATGACGTCATGTGTAACAAAAAATAAAAAATGTAAGCAAAACCAAAAAACCATGATTGTTTTGTTAGTGTGCGTGTGTACTTGATTTTATTCATGATTCAACACACTCACACTAACACAAATCCAGATTCTTTTACCGGGCCAGAGTGAACGAATTTAGCAGTTACCCAAAATGAAAACTTTAATGCAGTAGTAGCTCCGTTAGAAAAAGTAGGTTTTTGAAAATTATACGATTAGGTTATCACTAAAAAGTTATTAATATATTATAATAAATATTTACTCAGAATTACGTTTCATTGGTCCAAAATTAGGCATTTTATATCCAAAATAGAAACTAAAATAGTATTACCGGATGTACCTTACGACCGATTTGCACCAACATTAATTTATAGCAACTTATAATAAATCATAATGAATATTTGTTTCAATTTTCGTAGCTATTGGTCAAAAATTAAAAATTTTATAGTAAAAAAAAACAACAAAAGTAGCCATACCGGAAGTACCACACGTCCGATTCGCACCAAAATTTATTGGAAGTTATAATAAATCATAGTAAATATTTTTTCCAAATTTGTAGCTATTTGTTGAAAATTAAAAGTTTTATAGCCAAAACAAAAATGAAAATAATCTAATTGTAAGTACCGTACGGCCAATCCGAACCAAAATTTATATCAAGTTATAATAATTTATAGTCAATACATTTTTCAAATTTCATAACTATCGGTCAAAAATTAAAAATTGTATAGTCAAAACAAACACGAAAATAGCCATTCTGGAAGTACCGTGCGGCCTATCAGCAACAAAATCAATAGGTCAAGTCTTTGGTTTAATACTAATGTTCGTTTGAGCTATTAGTGCCAAAATTTTCCTTGAGTTAAGAAACAAAAAACGTACCCACTCCCATCCACAGATCATGACACAAAGATTAATGAGTAGATTTTCCATAGAAAACCTACTCAAAAATGAAATGTGTACATATTTTCAACAAAATAAAAATTGAATACAAACATCATTTTTAATGTATTCTCGACTGTGCAAGAAATGCAAATCGAGTAAATTTTTTAGCAGATTTTCAACAGAAAACAACCTCCTTTGTTAAAACTGTTCATTTTACATTTTCCTTTAAGTAGTCTTGCAAAAACTGCAACACCTAAACCGATTTCGTCATCTCTATATTTTTCATAATTTTATTTTTTTCGATCTTTTATTATTATTGAATTTATTCGTTCATTCCGTTAATTCCCTTTATTTATTTATTCCTTAATTTATTCATTTCTTTTAATAATTATTTTTTAAAACTTCTTCTATACTTGTTTGAGAAATCAAAAAGCCCATAGTTTATTGTAAATAAAATGACTTAAATAAATAAAAATAAAATGAACTACACCGAAATTAGTACGTGCCACGAAAAAATTTGGGTGAGCAGCTTCATGTCTCCCATTTGGAGAAATAGGTTGGTAAAAATATAAGAGTTGGAAAAAAAGTGCCTTAATTACGAGTTTCAGATGGAAGGAGCGAACAAATTAGTTTGAAAAAAAATTAAACACGAAATTTGAATTTAGAACTTCATAATCATAAGAAATAAAACCAGGAATAGACGGAACATTGCTGAACGTCTTTGATTTTAAAACACGTAAGTTCCGAGTGCCCAACGAAAGAACACCTAAACCCAAACTTTCTTTGAAAATAAAACTTTCTCTCAAATTAAATCTTAGAGACGTAGACAATAAAATCTTACAAATGGATTCTTTGGATTTAAAGAAAACTGACAGATAAAAAGGATCGCAGATATTACAAATTATGAAAGATAGGTAGTAACTTATTAATTTTGTAGCAAAAAGTAATTTTTAAGAAAACTGAGGTAAAATTTATCAGTAAAGAAATAAATTTGCAACGTCAGTCACTCGATGTTCAGTTTATAAGGCACGTTATTCTTGAGTGAAGGGACAAGAAAATCATTGTATAAGTTCGTAGCGTTTTATCAACATCAGTGCAATGCTCACGTTAATTGTTTCCAAATACAGAAAAGGAAACAACAAGAAAAAAAATCTGGAAAAAACTTTTTCACCCAGTGAGTGACAGGGCTGGTTTATTCCATACCCTTTACGTGATGACTTCATTCCGTCGAATTCGTGGTTGTTCGAAGAATGTGGAATCGTTTTGGGAGCTCGACTTAAAAGAACTTGGCCACAACAGTATACGCTCGAAAACTTGACAAAACATTCCCCTTCGATATTACCAATTACCAAAAGTATAAGGGTAGCTTTTTTTTCCCCGATTCCATTTTTCCCCTCGTCTTGCAGTGAAAAAATACGTATTTCAACAACCCACCGAACAGGAAGCTTGTGGGCTGGTAATCCCGCCAAGATGGACTCAACGAGCTCGAAGAACACTTAATTCGGTCTGCTACCCATACTGTAAAGAGGATTACGTATGGACGCGAGACGAGAAGGACCAACACTGTAGTAAGGTAAGTCATATAAACGATTTCCGAACGGGTATTTATTAGGCGAATCTCTCGAAACAGAATTTGAATAATGCCAACCCACGAAAAACGAGAAAATATTCGTTTCCTCCCAACCTTTTATATTTTACGCGTAAAAAATCGGTTTTTGTTGTTGTTAGTAAGAGTAACCATACAGGGAAATTCCAATCTTCGTTGGCGAATATTTTTCGTGATTTTATCGACTCGTCTTTCATTGCAGAAGTTGAATAAAAATCGGCAATAGACGAAGGATAAAGGAGAAAATAGGTAAAATAGAGATACAACTGTCAAATTTGCAACGCAAATCTCTTGAAGATTAAAAATTAATGGAAGAAGATAGGTTCCAGCTTGGTTGCAGAAACATACAGTCGTTGTCATATAATTAACTCATAATATCACTGAGAAGGTATGTATTTTCATAAAAGTAAACAGAATACCAATTTCAGTAACCACCCATCGTATTCAAAGAAGAAAGACACAAAGAATTCTAAGCGGATAAAGCTATTTGAATAAACCCTCTCTTCCAATTTGCCCTTCGTAAATAAATAATGTATTAAGCTTAAATAATACCCTGTACGTTAAAGAATAAAGTTCGTTTCTATTTCTTCAAGGTTTAAACAGAGATGATCAAAGTAACGTAAATTATGAAATTAATCTCGAAGAATATAACCAGGAGATCTATTTACTCACCCCCGAAAGCTGCGAAAGTCATAATTTTTTTTTACCTCATTTAAAAAAGCAACTGTACGATTTAATAATATTATAACAATAAATTAACTAAAGCCAAAAATTATCCTCGTAAATAAGATACATTAATTGTTCACAGACGCAATCAAGAAACTCCAGAACAGAAATATTTGCTTTTATATTTCCAGATTTTAACTTTTGAACGAGGAATATTAGCAGCTAAGTCGGATTTAGCTAAAAAATTCAATTTTCTATTAACCTTTGAAACTGAAGCTCCTAAGCTTCCATCATGAAAGCTCGAATACTATAAAAAACTTTCGAAAAGACTATAAGCAGGAAAAATGTCTCCAATTTAGATTGAGGTATTTTTCACGAGCATTGATCAATAAATTTTTCAAGAAGTCATGATAATATATGATACGAATCAATTGATGGATACACTGAAAAATTAAAAAGATTCGAAATAATTATATTCTCAGAGCAGATTCAGCCACCAGGTTCTAGTTCTATTGAATTTATGCTCAATGATGTAGCACCTCTCTCGTACATTGTTGAGGATACGATGAGAAATATTATCTTTAGATAATTTCTCCTATATTGATCGTAATTTAGGCTTATAGCTTCTATAACTTGTTGATTCGGAGAAATTATTGTGTTTTTTGTTAACAGTGAGTCAAGACGTTTTTTGTGCCGGGTCCAAATTTAAGATAATTATGGTATGGGATTAATTTTTGTAGGTAGATGCTACCTACACGGGGTTCATGGAACCTAAGAGGGAGACAGTGGTTTACGTGTGGGGCGACCGAATTATTTCTTGGTACCGGTAGCCAGCCGGTTTAAGATGCCTTACCGTACACTAAGCGTACTTCCTAACTGGGGCAATCGTCCAAAGGCGATGCGGTACCATATACAGACCGCAGCACATATACTGTCAGTGAGTATGTAAGTATTACATACTCACTTGCCTCAGTTTACCACCTCAATGGTAAACACAGAAACGCATTGTCTGTATGAGTGCATATAGACGATTTACTCTGTTTAACGTGCAATGCACAATTGGTATGGGTCGCGGACTTTGGTGTGCGACCCGTCTGTCAACACAGGGCCAAGCCCTGAGGGAGGCAGAGAGGGAAATATCCCCACAGCCACTCGCCCACTAGTATTTTTGTACGAAAAGACTAAGTCCAGTCATACCCTAAAAGTTGTGGGGACGTTAGACTGATGATTGTCCGGTGGGATTACATCCTCTGTAAGACCTAGCTCCTCCAAAGAGGATGTCTCAGAGGGCCTGGCCTAAGGCATGGCCAGTAAAAGTCCCCGTATGATAATTGAGGATCCTCCTTTGGTTATAGTTAGCACGAGATCGTGCTCCTCTTTTCTTATTTTTATGCTGGATCGCCTGAGTGGAATTTCTGGAATTCATATTTGGGATAGAATTCTGTTGTTGGACGAAAGGCTGGAGTTGGGTTTCCAGTCTATGGACCATGAATTTGGAGCAAGAAGGCTGAATGTTCCTAGATGGGTCCAGGTCCATTGAAGTAATCATGGATCGTGAAGCATCCAAGGTCTTGCCGATAGGAAGGTGGCGAGGAAGAGGTTGGGTCATTTCAGCTAAGACTGAACTGACCTCAGGCCTCGGAGTGGAACTGAAAGCGAGATTGCTCGCTGAAGAAGAAAGTTGGGAAAGCATGATGCCATGTTCCCGATTACTCTGTTCCTGCTCTTCTGCGAGGAAGGCTTCCTCATAATCGAGCAAAGGTTCAGAAATGGAAGACATTTTTTACGTAAGATGCAAGGTGTCAATTAAGACAATATAAAATGAGAAAATTTTCAAAAGCAATTTTGGCACAGAAAATAGGTGTTCGAATTGAATAATTTTTAGAAATTCAGAATGCGATGATGCTCGGAGCGTAATTGACAAACGAATGATTTGTTTGTCGCTCTTGGCTGTTTCATTTGGTACAAATTTGTCGTCGAGTTTATCATAATTCATCTCAGTATAATAGATTTAGTATTTTCCCACCATTTAGAAATTCCCATGAAGAAGATTCTACGTGGGTCAACGTATTCGAGTGAATGAACTTTATTCTTTTATATAGGTTAATGTGATAAGGAATGGTGGTGCCATATCTTTATCGCAACGTACGTTGCACTGTTTCTCATTGTTCGTCAGCTGATTTCTGTTTTTATAAAAACGCACGTAAATTTATTTTGAATTTCACGATAGATGTTTTATTTTTGAGCTGATTTATTTTCGCCTTTTTCTTCTCAGCATCTAGGTTCTAATCCTGGAAGCGGAAGATTTATTTTTAATATTTATGACCATTTTTTCATGTTTTAATTTTTGTTTAACTTTCTGCTATGTTTTGATGCAGGGGTTGATGGTGAATAAATTTATTTTGCTTTTTTATAACCATTTATTTTTCTATAGTTTGGGAATTTGGTGGTTTTCGTATAAGTGAATTTTGTATTTGTGATCATGTTTTGATTTAGCTATTTTAGTGTTGAGCTAACCTTTCTGATCTACGACTCCGAATTTGATTTTGTTTTTTATAACTACAGTTAGGCCTTCCTCTTTTATTGGGCTTTATAGGCGCTTTTGGATCGTAGTAACATTTTTGTACATTGTCATTGAATTTGACAACTTTTTTAGATTTGGTTTTTGCAGCTGTTTTTTCCAAATTTGGTTTGAGTACATTGCTATGCATTTCTTGCACTATTTCTGGCTCTGTTAGTAGCTTTTGGGTGTCGGTATTTTGTTCGACAATTTCTTGTGGATCTTTGACTATGTTTATGTCAGTATCCATATCTTTTTCCTTGCAATTTTTTATGACATTGACTTTAATCTGCTATTAAGAATGCAGGTTTTACACGATCTATTGAGACTTTTTTCTCTTTATCGGCTATGGGTAGGGTGAACATTTTTTCTGTTCTATCCACTATTTTATAGGGACCGGTGTAGGGTTTCTGCAAAGCCTTTTTCATTCCTTCTTCTCGTAAGAACACGTGCATGGTTGTTGCTAAGTGTCTCGAGACATAGGTTTTAGGTTTGCCATGAGTTGCAGCTTGTTTTAAAAATTGACTTGCGTCGTCTTTTATATTTTGAACTAATGTTTCGTGGTTAATTTCTTTGGTTTCATAGAAAAAATCCCCTGGTAAGCGCAATTTCTCACCGAGTGCTAATTGAGCAGCTGAGTGTCCAGTATCTGTTTGCAAGGCTGATCGGAGGCCTAATAAGATGGTTGGTAGCCTATCAATCCATCTTTTGGTGTCGTGTGCCATAATTGAGGCTTTTAGAGCCCTATGCCACCTTTCCACTTTCCCATTAGATTGTGGGTGGTAAGTGGTTGTGGACCAGTGTTTAGCACCCAAGGTCTTTACTAGTTCGTTGAATATTTGGCTTTCGAATTGTCGACCTTGGTCTGTAGTTATGCTTTGGGGCACACCGTATCTAGCAATCCACGTTGAATATATTTCTGCAGCCACTGTTGGGGCTGACATTTCCATAAGTGGAATTGCTTTGGGCCAGCGAGTAGCTCAGTCTATAATGGTCAGCAGATACTTGTAGCCACGAGAAGGTGGTAAAGGACCAACTAAGTCTACGTGAATGTGTTTGAATCTGTCAGTATGTCTAAATTTCCCAAGTTTTGATTTCGTGTGTCTGCCAATTTTAGATTTCTGGCAATTTAGACAATCATGTGCCCAGTTGTTGCAATCTTTTTTTATATTGGGCCATACAAATCTCGAGGTCATTAATTTAGTCGTACTCCTAGGTCCAGTGTGTGATAAGTTATGAACACTGTCGAACGCCATTTTCCTATATTTTTGTGGAATATAGGGTCGTTCTTGACCTTGGGACACATCACATGTTAACATGATTTTTGTGCCGGGGAGTCTTTTTGGTCTCAGTTGTAGACTTGATTTGTCTGAAGATATCAATTTTAATAATTCTTCATCCCCTAGCTGTTCAATGGCTATTTCAGCATAGGGCAACTGAGATGGCACTGAGACAGATTCTATTTGGCTCAGAGCATCAGCGGGTGTATTTAATTCCCCTTTTATATACCTAATGTCTGTTGTAAATTGGCCTATGAATTCTAAGTGTCTCATTTGCCTTGGCGATACATGTTCTGCTCTCTGCTGGAATGCATGTGTGATAGGTAGGTGGTCTGTATACACAGTAAAAGTTCTACCTTCTACATTATGCCTAAAATGCCTGATTGCAGCATTTATCGCCAATAGCTCCCTGTCGTACGTACTATAATTTTTCTCAGCTGTTGATAGTTTCCTCGAGAAGAATGCTAAAGGCTGGTTTTGATCATTATCAATTTGGTACAATGTTGTACCAATTGCAAAGTCTGATGCGTCTGTTGCTATGCATAATGGCAGACTGTCATCTGGGTGAGCTAATAATGTCGCGTTAGACAGCATATTTTTGACATTGTCAAATGCTAAGTTGGCTTCTTCTGTCCATATGACAAGAGTTTTGTCGCATTTTTTTTTTGTTTTTATCAAATCGAATAATTTGCCTTTTTTGGCTGCTGCGTTTTTTATGCAACGTCGATAGAAATTTGTCATCCCTAAAAATTGTCTTAATTCAGCGACTGTTTTTGGTTTAGGGAAGTTTATTATTGGCTCAACCCAGACTTTTTGAGGGGCAATTCCAGCAGAAGTAATGTTGTACCTGAGAAAATCAATATTTGGTTTTGCATATTCGCATTTACCGGGATTGATAGTTAAACCGGCAGCGTGCAGACGCTGTAATACAGTTCTCATTTTCTTCTCGTGCACTTCAATGCCTCCACTGGAGCATATGCAGATATCATCTATGTATGCATAGGCATATGGTATGTCTCTCAATACACCATTTATAAATCGCTGGAATGTCTGTGCAGAATTTCTTAATCCAAATGGCATTCGAAGATATTAGAAGAGGCCGAATGGAGTTATTAGTGCCGTTTTTTTGATATGGTTTTTAGCCATAGGAATTTGGTGGAAAGCTCAATTAATATCAATTTTGGTAAATAGATCTTTTCCTTTCATGTTTATATTAAAATCCATGATATTAGGAACTGGATATCTATCTGGTTTTGTTTGAGTATTTAGGCGTCTGTAGTCACCTACTACTCGCCATTTTCCACCTGGCTTAGGGATGATATGAATGGGTGAGCTCCATGAGCTATTTGAGGGTCTACAAACTCCTTCTTTTACCATTCTATCGAATGCATCCTTAGTCACTTTTAATCTATCTGGAGCTAAGCGTCTTGCTTTTGCTACGCAGGGTTGTCCTACAGTTTCTATTATATGAACTGTGTCATGTTTATATGTAGGATTTGGATTAAAAGTTGGTTCGGTGATACCAAGAAAATCTGTCAATATATTGACAAATTTATCATTTGATTGCGTGCACACATTAATTATATTAATTATTTGATAATTTTTAGTTTTTCCTTTTGTGTGTTCACGGGTTGTGGAGTCTATTAATTGTTTATTTTTAAGATCAATCAATAGTCCATAATAGGCTAAGAAATCTGCTCCTAATATAGGGTATTTGACATCAGCTATGGTGAAAGTCCATTTCATTGGTTTGTTAAAACCTATATTTACTTTGCATTTTTTAATTCCATATGCAGAGAAACTATGGTTATCTACTACATTTAATTGGGATTTTGGAGTGTTATTCTTGTGCTTAATCTTGGCTGGCAGTAAGCTTATATCTGCGCCTGAGTCAGCAAGAAATTCCCTCCTTTTTGACCTGTCCTTTATGAACAGGTGGCGAGAGTAGTTATATGAGGGGTTGGTTGCCGCTGATACAACCCCTCTCTCTAGTTTGACTTACTGGGAGATTTTTGATTGTCTCTAACCTTATCCAATTCAGAGAGCTATTCCTTTTTCTTTTGCTCGTCTTTGATCATCCTTTTGGCATAGAATTGGCAGGTTATTTTGCAAGTCCTGGCATTTTCTCCCCATTTATTATGGTTGAAGCAATAGTTTTCACGCCAATTCGGATTTTTGTATTAGGGTCTAGATTTAGACCTTGGTGGTGTTCTGCCAGGGCTGTTTTTTCTGCTATTATTTCTGCGGTCACGAGATCTAGAGTCTCGTTCTCGCTAATTTTGGTTTTTGGAACGACTGTTTCGATTTCCATTGCTGCTGTTGGTGTTTTTATGTTCCATTTTCAAAGCAGCAATTTTGGCTCTAAGTTCCGCTATTTCAGATTTTTCCGCTGAGATGGCACTGATTGCAGTTTTACCTGTGTATTCCAGTGCCTGTTCAGCAGCTTTGGCCAAATTTATCAATGCTCCATCACTGGTAGCGTTAGTAAGATTTAGAGCTCCAAGTGATTGCACAACTGATGTAGGTAGTTGTTGGCAAAATTGGTCAGCTATTACCAAAGGTGATACATGGTTATCCCCTTTTTTCATGAGTTTAGCCATAAATACTGTGGGCTTGTCATCTCCGATGGACATGCCTCTCATCAGTTCTCAAATTTCCTCTCGAGCAGTTATGCCAAATGCAGTTCTTATTTTATTCTGGAACCAACTGTACGAATCTTCTGCTTTGTCAGGACATTTCATGTTGTCAGGACAAGCTTTTATGATTTGTGCAGGCATATTTCCACATAATTGTCTGTATCTGTGCTCTCGAGGAATCTCCTCAAGTTGGAAACAGCCGGTCAGTTGAATGAACTAAGTTTCTACATCCTTTTGGAGAAACTCTGGTAGTTGGATCCATTTTTTGAGTGTATTTTTGGCTTCTTCGACTTTCTTTTTGTCGTACTCAGATATTGCCTTGGCTACGATCTCTTTCATATATTGATCGAACAGCTCTTTTTCTATCCGAGCCTGTTTCTCAGCCAGTAACCTACGTTATTTTTCCTCTGGATTTCAGTCAAAGTTCTAGGCATTTTAGTTTCGTCGATTTTTAGCATTATTTTTTGTATTATTTTTCCGTTTCTTAATTTTTGGAAATCCAGCTTAACCGAATTTGTAGCAGAAATTATTGTAGGACTATTTCCTATCTAGCAGATGTATATGCGTGTTCTACCGAGATTTTTGAATTGTTCGATTTTGGGGCAACGTTTATTTGGTATAGGGGGTAAATTTCCCACACCTTAGTCGACTAATAGTCACCTAAGTCACATCAGCTATTTCTAGCCAATGAAAAAGTCGCGTCCAAGCTGCACTTATCAGCAGAGCAATTTCTCGCTTGTCAAGCATTTTCACGCCTGAACCACTGGAGCAACGTCGAGGTCACCACTGTGGCTTGTTTGGTGTAGGTAGATGCTACCTACATGGGGTTCATGGAACCTAAGAGGGAGACAGTGGTTTACGTGCAGGGTGACCGAATTATTTCTCGGTACTGGTAGCCAGCCTGTTTAAGTGCCTAACCATCCACAAAGCGTACTTCCTAACTGGGGGCAATTGTCCAAAGGCGATGCGGTACCATATACGGACTGCAGCACGTATACTGTCAATGAGTATGTAAGTATTACATACTCACTTGCCTCAGTTTACCGCCTCAATGGTAAACACAGAAACGCATCGTCTGTATGAGTGCATATAGACGATGAACTCTGTTTAACGGGCAATGCACAATTAGTATGGATTGCGGACTTTGGTCTGCGACTCGTTTTTCGACGCAAAGCCGAGCCCTGAGGGAGGCAAAGAGGGAAACGTCCCCATAATTTTGTTTTTCAATTTGTCTATCAGAAATATTGAAAGATTTATTTAATATTGCTGCGGTACGTAAGATAAATATTTGTGCATTATATTAATTTAATCCAGTCAAATCTTGCAAAGAAAAACTTATCACACAAAAATTAACAGTATAGGGTTGTTGGGTGGATTTCCTAGAGTATCATATCAAAATTTTCACCTTATAGGCCTCTTTAAATTTAGGGGAGAGGGTTCTTACCCCCAAAATTTTGTTTTAGTTCTCCGAAAATTTTAATTTTGTGATAAAAATAGCACAGTAAAAAATTTTTCAACATAAAATTTGCAACAAAAAAAATTCCTATATAGGGTTTTGTACGATACTCCTTCTTTCCCACCAGAGTCTTAAAAACAACCATTCTGCAGTGAATATATTCTATTGCATTAATAATGGAAGAAATAACTTGTAATTATCATACAGTTTAGATAATTTGTAAACCCAATACATATTTTCTACCCATCACCAACTTCCATAACCACTTATCACCTTCTCCACCTTTACAGCCCACCCGTTCTCATGAAGCAAAACTGATTCACTACACATTTTATATAGTTATATGAATAAAATTTTGAGCGAAATGTATAGTATTGCATCAATTTTGCTTCATGAGAACGGGTGGGCTGTGAAGGTTGATTATGAAGGAAGTGGATGAGTAGAAAATATGTCACTTATTGGATTTAACAATAATCGAAATAGTAGGACAATTATGAGTTATATCTGCCGTATAATGCCATTGAACTTATTCACTGAAGAATGGTTGTTTTCAAGACTCTCTGGAGGGGAAGGGGAATATCAAAGGAAAAAGTACAAATAATGTAGAAAATTTTAGGAAAAACATTTTTTTACTGAATTATTTTCGTCATAAAAAGAAAATTTCGAAGAAAAACGCAAAAAAGTAAATTTTTGGGGGTAAACACCACCATCCTAAATTCCAAGAGGCCTCTAGAGTAACTTTTTGTGCAATATTTTGAAGGACCCACCCAACAATCCTATATTAATAGAGTTTGAGTGTTGATTTTTTATTTTTTTTCATCATTTTGATGCTCATTTAACTGGACTAATCACTAATACGAATACAAAGGTTATTATTTTTGACCATATCGTCGTCTTAGTTTCAGAAAACCAAATAACGTGAAACTCACTCCATGACATTTACTTAATTCTGCGAAAAAAATAATATTCCCATTCAACTACGAAAAGGTATAGTTAAAGGTTTCATTTTTTATCGTTCTATTCATCAAATGACACTATTTTGACTCACCGGTTATGAATTTATCTCAGTATGGATATCGTTATTACTTTGCCGCATTCATCTTTCAATAAGTCAAGACTGCAAAAAACATTTTACCCTCTTTGTCGCTGCTGAGAGAAAAAGTTAGCGAAAAAAAAAAGGCTCTAAATAAATTGACGAAAAATCTCGTACTTTTCCAACCATCTCTGCTCGTTTATGAATGCGAACAGTTTTCCTGTTCGTTGAATTTTCTCCCTGTTTCCTGTATATGTTGACGATTTTCGGTGAAAAAACATTTCTCAACTGCATCGTTTTTTCGCTCATCTTTTCATTATGTTTTTCCTCCTTTTTGATACTTTTAATTAAATAACGTCAGTACACTTTCACATTAATCACGATCGTCTAATAAGGAAAAATTTCGTTTCGAAAATTTTTTGTCATCGTCGTTGTCCTTTAATTAAGACATAATTTTTTTATTTTTTTTCTCTTTCAAGAGATACTCGACCGAATGACGGACGATGTAAAATAAATTCTGAAATTTATGCAGGCAATTATTTCTCGGCGATGGAAAAGAAAAGAAAAAATAAGTACAAAAAATAAATAAAAGATTAAATTGCCCCGTTGAAACTCTAACAAGAATTTTTTTTTAATATTTTTTAAAAAAGTACAAAATTACTTTCGGTAGGAACGTCCCTTTCTCCTCTTTTATTGTTTGGCGAGTGTGCCAAAAAATAATTTAAATCTTTTTACTTTGTTGCGAAGTTTTTCTTCGAAAAAATAACCTTTCAATAGAGTTGCGACGATAAGAAAACTTCCATTAATTTTAGTAAAGTGTTTCAAGCGGAAAAGTGTTGCGGAACTGTATAATTTGATTAAAATTTGAATGAAGCATTTTCAAGGTACCTACGTTCTGCGTTTGAAAAATTCATGAAAATAATTACGAAGTATTTTAATGACCTTTATTTTTAATAGAATACATTTTTCGGACGTTAATTTAATGCAGTATCTTAATTTCTTAATTTACGACCCTGTACGAGAAAAAGGACTTGTAGAGCAAAACACCAACTTTACAGGAGAAACGATTGCAATTTCAGTTTGTTTTTTGAGTTTTTATTTTAATTTATTGGTATCTAATTCAAACCACATTTCTGTCAATTTGTGAGAAGAAAAAACAGCGTTTTGAAGAAGATTTAGAAGAGGTACGTATTTAGTGGATTTAAGAAGGAAGAGATAAGTAACTCTGAATGCAAACTGTGATGTAAAGCGAGACGATTAACGATAGGAGTGTTGGCATTATTGTCACCGATAAATGTGGCTAAACTGGGTCATCTCTGCGTTTATAACAGATAGGATGTTGTGCACAGGAGCGATGCTAAATTAAATAGTAAGCCCAAAACAAATGGAATACTAAACCGATTTTTCTTCACCAACAGGTCCCTTTGCTTACCTAGGGTCAACATTTTATATTCAGCTAATTAGTTTTGACAGTTTTGACCAACCTCAAGTTCTTCGGAAATTTTCTCCATTATCTTTTCATGGCTAGATACTGAAGATTCAAATAGGTAATCCTGAGGCACTTCGAGAGATTTTAGACGCGGTTGTAACCGACTACGACCATAAAAAATTAACTGAGTAGTAGATCACGAATATAATATATAGGTCAATCAAATTTTTCTGTACACAATATATATATATATATATATATATATTTACAAATTCTAACATTTTTTGAAGTCTGTGGAGCCTCCACTGTTTGAATTATGATAATGAAAATGGAAGTCGTGCTAAAGGCTTTCATAGGCTACACATTCGTATTAAAATTTTTGAAATACATACAGTAGTTTCAAAAGGAGAAGTTCACACAGTTTTGCAAACCCACCATGTTGTCATCATGATAACTCCCATTAATTAACAAATTTTGACTAGAAGATTTTATGGTAATTGGATATTAGGACTAGTTTGGTATTGCATTTGAGCAAAATCCGTCAACTAGTTTTCGAATGGCAGCTAGTACAAAATTTGATACTTTTGGAAAATATACACTTTCCCCAAAGAAATATTTTTATTTGTAGTTTCTCAAACCTTTTACAAGACATCCTATGTCATAAACTCATAGCACCTTTTCATCAGGTATTTTGGTTTCAACATGAAATTATCTTTTTTTTTTCCTTCGAAATAAGAGATAGCTGAGTTTTTATGAAGTACTCATATACAGGTCTTCGTATTTTTGATTTGAAAAATAGTTGTTTTAAATAAAAGTTTTCAAAATAAAAAATAGTAGATGCTAATCATTTTATTCTCCAATAAATAGTGGAACTGCAATTTTTAGAAACAGAATACGATACCTGGTGATTTTTATCTTAAGACGCACTTCAGTACTTGATAAAATTAATTTTCATTCTTCGTCAGTTCGATTAGAGAATCTTCGTTCTATTTTCTCTAATTAGAAACTTTAACTATTGGAAGAAACTTCAAGTGGTGAAATAGGCAAGTCTAAAGTAAAATTCGGACGGCGGATAAGACTAATTTATGTCTTTAGCAATGCATCATATTCTACAGATGAAAATCATTAGCCTACATGGTGTTTAATGATGCTCCTATAATACGCAATAACCTCCCCCACAAATCCATCTTTGGCTAAGTCACAAATGTCTGTTTTTATCGATGAATTAGAAATATTCACACATTTTACTTCAATTAAAATGTTCGAACACATATTATATGATATTATCACACTGACCATTATGGGAAGAAATCTAGGGATGGGTTAAGAATACAAGATGCTAAAGTGACACGGTGATTGAAATTCGAAGGAAATCGAGCCCACATTCAGCGTGCAAGAAAAAAAAAACAAAAAACTGAAAACCCCAAGTTTGTCAATCATACAAACGATTTAGGAACAGCGTGTTCTTCAAATTGTCTATGAGCTGATTGCGATAGAATTGAATAAAACTAATAATAGAAAATTCTAACTAGTTAGTGAATTATTACCAAAATCGAAGGATAAGCAAAGATCCTGAAGCTCAGAAAGTTACCAATTTAGGCATTAAACAGTGATTACTGATTACATAAGTTACTTTGATAATTTACATTACTTTAAATGCTGTACGAATCTTATTCAGAGGAAAATATGAACCGTAGCCTACCTTATACAACTTTTCATAGTCAATAATTTAAGAGAACTTTGCTACAATGAAACCAAAAAAAATATGTGATATCGTTCTGGATAATCTGAAAGAAATGGGAAATGGGAACAAAATCTGGGAGAAGAATTTCAATTTTAGATATGTGAAATTTACGACAACGAACATAACTTCCTCTTCTTATGTTTCCAGAAAGGCCCCTTGAAGGCAAGATTACATACTTCAATTTTTATTAATCGAAAAACGACGGGAAAAATCGAAGAAAATGAACTAAGAGAAATTGGGCCGGTGAAAACGTACATGAAGAATAGAACTCTAACGAGGGTGACTGATAAGGGAAGAGGGAGGAAGAGAGAGCATCGATTCCAGAAAAAATAAGGCCTATCAACGACATAACATTCACTATTTTCGTAATTAATTCAATTTCAGTCGGTTCATTAGGTGCGTCGTTGAGCGAAGTGCAAATTTAACAATAGTCGACACCTTTCAGTCGATTTAACCATTCGTCAAGTAATTTATTTAAAATGTGTCAACATGACGTTATAAAACTGCCTTTATTACCACAAACAGGTGAAAATTTTTCAACTGAGTAACAATGGAAAATTCTCGCAGGAAAAGCATTAAACGGGAAAAATCATTAATTTTCCGCGTAGAGTTAAGTATACTAAATCCGACCACTGGAAAATAAATTTTCTGATAAAATACAGTTTTTGAGGAAAGAAAAGGGGTACTTTCACAGTTTTACTTTAAATTTCAAAACTCATCTTATTCACTAACAAATAGTAACCTAACACGCGTATGTTAAGCCAGTAAAAGGAAATTCTCGCCATTGAAAACATTCTTATGGGCTATATTTATGATCCCAGCTTAACACGTTTAAAATTTTCAAAATTTATTGATGGACTGGATAATAAGGGCCGAAAATTTCACAATTTAATTAGCATTTTCGAGTCGAACAAAATTTGATGTCAATTCGACACAAAATCACACAACCAACTCTTCACCAATTTTCAATCAACATTTATCATAACGTTCGTAAAGAGAACATTTAAAATGATACATATATATCGACGACTCTCTCGAAATTAGTTCTTATTCCAATCTAACATAATTTCATAAATGATACCAATAACCATGGCCAGAATTTTCCATAGTGTCTTCCCTAAGTAAATTAACTTACGATCATATTTTCAGAAGGACATTTAAACATTTAGCGGTAATCACTAAGAAATTAGAAACATGTAAAAAGTTTAAATGATTTTTCTCTTTCGTTTGATTAGTTTGCAAGATACTGGATACTAGATATCGTTATTTCAAACTAAGATGGAGAACAATATTGAAAATTATTAAAACAACTTCAGTTACTCGTTTCTTCTTTCACTGAGTGCGAACTTTTACTTATTTTACATGCTCTCTAGTGTAGTTACTGAATGTATAAATCGCTTCTCATTATTAATTATTTATACTGCAGACATAAACAATAAAATAACTAGTCTACTAACAACACATTTAACTTGAATGCGCGTAATTTAACGCTCAGCTATTTTTCTGCGAATTTTCATAAGGTTTTTGTGAAACACAATCAAACGGAATAATTTGTACGTAAATTACCGAAAATCTTCAATATCGTGTACAAAAACACAAAAAACATCGAAAGATCAGAAGTGTGCAAGATTCATGCAAAATCAATTGTTTTTGTCTTAGTGCATAAAGTCCTAATTAAATCCATTTTTTTGGAAAACTTTATTTTTTCTCCTTTTATTACATTTGCTCTCTCTTCTTATCGCCTTAACATTATTTTCTCACTTCTATCAAGATTCTTAGTTTTCCAGAGACCCAAGACTTGATTCTTGTTTTCGACTCTTTAATACAGGGGTTCTCAATATTTTTCGGCCATGTACCAAAAAGAAGTAAGCGGCCACTTTTCAAGTTAATGATTTCGATTCACTGCATGAATGACACTACTATATTCTTCTGGAAGTTTTGGCGACCCACACTAAAAGTCAAGGGAACCTGAATTGGGGTCATGAGTCACGACTCAAAGGTTGAGAATGGTAACCACTCAACCACAACCCTAATACCTCCTAACGTTCACAACATGTCTATTCGAGGAGCCGAGCTCATTATTTTCCTCTTTAAGCAATGCTAACTTCTTTTTCAACTCTATCCACAGCACAATTTCTTCGGAGAGACTCTAACAGTTCCTTTGATCTTAATAGGGATTATTTCAGCACCTATCTACTCTTACTTGAGTGTCTTTCTTTTACGGTACCGTAAGCGTTTCTAGAAATGTTACCTCCTCGAAATGGATAAAGCGATTAATAACTACCTAGATTTCACAGCTATCTACCCGCCATCCTCCCTACCCCATTTCCACGCTATTGTTAAGAAAATGTTCGTACATGCAACGTGAATTACTCTATGCTCCTTGCACAATAATATGTAAAACACCAAAGTTCCTTACCCGAGTAACGATCGATATGTTTACCGAGTGGAACGTTTCCATTTGGTTCCAGTCTATCGAGATACTCATCCGAGTAACCGTTGAATGGCAGTCTCTTCTCAGCGGAATATCCATTCGGTGGTGGTTCAACTATAATGCCAACATTTTGATGGTTATCTTGTTCGTCTTTTGACAGGGCTGAAACAATCGAAACGAATACAATGAATAAATAGGTGGCGTGAAAATAACTTTTGACAAAAAACAAAAAAAAAACAAAAAATTTCGACGTTTTCATAAATTTACGAGTTTAAAAAAGGAAGATATAGCTGTGATAGGAAGTAGCTTTTTTCTTTGTTTTCATCCATCTCCGTCCCAAATAAATGTTGATTTCGATGTAAGCTGCGAATTTCGCAACAAAAATTTATTCAGAAGCACACGAGAGATGTTAGCGACAAAATAAATTTCCATAATTTGTAGATCTGTAGGTTTCTCGTAGACTATGAATCTTAAATTGCTCGCCTCGATGGAACAAAATGTGCTGACGAAAGTTTGAGAAAACTTTTTCAAAGCGGTTTATTACGAATTCATTTGCACTCAAGTAAGTCGTAGAAACGATGGCCAATATTTACAGAGAAGATATAACGCTTATTAAAGGAGTAGAAGAAGCGAGGTAATAACACAAAACTCCATCTACTCGTATTCTCTTTCATATTTTGTTCACCGAGTTACGTAGACAAAACAAAGAGCACGGGATTCTGAGTACGAATGTAATGCTAAAAACTTCAAAATTACAGATTAATTATTCAATTTTCACAAAAAATCTGCAGATATTATTGTCGTAGTAATAAATGTACAGATTCCTTGTATGGTACAAAATTTATAGATAAATTTAATCCATTAACATTGTCTGAAGCCCAAAATTTTGCACCTACCTCATTTAATCACGAACTTACATATCTCTATCGAGAAGTGTTTGGAAAATATAAAAAATTCCACATTAATGATCTTAGTCTCAGAGCTGAGGGAATAGTTGCATTTCTATATTTTCACTCCCCAAAATAAAAAATAAATAAATAAAAAAAAGATGGAAGATTTTAAGAGCGAAATTACTAAATTCAGAGACAGGAGGTTCCATTCTTGCATTAAAATTCCACGCAGATTCAAAAAATTTTGAACGGAATAATTTAAAGAAAAGAAAAAAGCAATATGGAATAAACTAATAATTTTCAACATTCTGTTCTAGCAAAGAAAACAAAAAAAAGCGCACTAGATGCCTATAAGCAAGAAGACTGAATCATTTAATGAGGTACATATTCCTATTTTTGCAGCTGGTAACACTGAATAATTCATTGTTTCAGTATAAACAACAAAATTTACTTCGAAAATAAAAAAAATCAAAATTTGTTAAAATTCAACTTTCAACAACTCGTGCTTCTCTCAGTAAGAAAAATATTTAAGCCACATACAATGAATTTAAGAAGACAAATATCATTTTATTATAATTATTATATGGATTGTTTCGTTGAAGAGTTCACTTTTGAGTGCCAAGCTCAGTTTTAAATATTTTTTCAGTTTTGATGGACTCGTACGTTAGACTAGGTACTGAAAAGAAGCACTTTGGACTTAGGCCATTTTTAACTTAACCAGAATTTAGATATGTACCTTGCTTTCACGAATAAAAATATTGTTTTATTAATAATTATTCGGTAAAACAAAATAAGGCTGGTAATTTGAGGGGAGGGAAATTAAAAATTTTTCAGAAAAAAGAATGTAGTTGGGAACACACAAGAAATCAGATAGGTTTTGGAGTAAGGAATTAGAATTTTCCATGATTCTGCTCGATATGGAAAAACAGGCAGAACTAGTTTCTCAAAAAAACTGTTCTATTCTCGAGGGCGAAACTCGAAAAAAATATTTTTCCCAAAAATACTTTCAATTTTCCAACCTAACTCGGTGAAGATGATAGTTCTCTTCTGAAGATGCGACTGGTGCAAATCAGTATCATATTACCTGTGTGTCATAATTTTCCTCTGATCAAAAAAGTTGTTTAAATTGTCATATTTGAGTTATCAGTTTTTTTGAGTTTTTCCTCTTATCAGAACATACATAGAACTGAAATCGTAGGATTGAACAAAAAACCAACATTTAACAGAACTTTCTCAGGATTAAAACTGCGATTATAGCGCTTTATTGCCATACCGAACACAGCATATGATCTCAATCTTTCAAAATTTGGACTAACATTCTCATAGTCTCATTTGATGGAATCGGATCAGGCATTTCATAATAATCTCATCAATAGACTTCAAGCATCATTCTCGATAAAAAAGAAAATGAAATTAAGCAGAATAAGACTTGACCGAAAATACTAGTGTTTGAACTTTCGCCGCAGCATAGCCAACTTCTCCACTTCCCCATAAATTATAATATATCACACGTTAGGCTAATATCTTTCGCATGTTGGATAAATCCTATTTATGAATACTTTAATAATGATTTTCACTCTTGATACATACTGCACAGGTTTTCAGGTTTCAATAAAGGAGTGAGCCGACAAAAAAAAATATGGAGCTTCTCTAATGTCTCGATTTACATTCATCGGCCTCATAAGACGAGACAGGTGATAATGCGAATCGCAGGTAATCTGCGTATACCATGTATTAGAACTTGCATTACGCACGACGTCTACATGGCACTTATTAAACGTTTTAATTTATTACAACTTAAAACAATCTTTATTGTCGTCATAAAACCGAACGAACTCATAACATGGAAAAAGTAATTAAGTTACGGCGAAAAAGCAGAATGAGCAGGAAAGAGAGAAAGAACCGAGAGAAAGGTGGGAAGAAAGGGAGAGAAAAACAGAAACATAAAATGCGAAAATGAGGAAAACCAAAAACCCGTGTAACTTGACCGACAATGCCTAAACTATTGAACTAGGGCAGAGACAAATGAGAAAAAAAGTTTCTCGCTTATTGCAGAATGAGAAGTTCGAGTTTACAACATTCACGTTCTCTGTGCAAACCGATAACGTAATTCTATCGAAAAAGTGTGCGAAAACACGTTCCAGCAGAGGTCGAGCGTGACATAACTCGAGAGCATAGTAAAAAGATTTCCAAGCAGAAAGAAAGAATACGAGTACAATAATCTGTAGGTATCGGAGAAAGTGGTGCCGATAAGTAAAAAGGGTTTATTTAGGTATCAATTTTTCAATGTGAGGTGATATGAGGGAAGAAAAAGAGAGTGGCTTTAAGAAAAACTCGAAAAAGTATACGCAAAGAAACCAGTATCCTCAACTTACCGACACTACCAACGGTAGACAACCATGCATTCCTCATTACCACTCACTACGATCATTGTTTGCAACCACAATATAATACCACTGCCTAATATCACAACTTCCACCAATTCTTCCACCACTTTTTATTAGTATTGGATATTATGACTATCCCCATTATGTAGATTTAACTAGTTTTTCAAATTATTGGAAATTTTTTTGCATAATACGTTCCACAGACAAAAATCAGAGATAAAATGACGGATTTAAACGACTAAATTAACGCCTTCATGCGGTACAAAAAATTCATAGGTCCATGAAATAAACTTTTGATCTATTTTCATCTAATTTGAATCTTTTGATTCGTTGAAAATTGACTTGGGTCAGTCTAAATCTACAGAACACGTAAACAATGGAGGGCTTTGTCAATGTATCTGAGAAGTATACCGACATGGCAATATGCAGGCAATTCACATTGTTAATGCTGCAACCTGAAGACTGGGATTGCAAAATGGCAGGTAAGTTCAATGATAATTTCCTTAAAAGAATGGAAAATTTTCTGACCATCCAGATTTCTACACGATGGGAATCAAAGGTTGCCCCACTTTAACGTTGTCTGCATGTTTAATCGTCTCTGAAAGGCCAAGCTTGAGAGTAAACCAAAATGCAAGCGATTGAACCAATTAGATTCCCAGCTATGATTGTAATTTGGGAAATACGGCGATGGACTATAGTTCTTTCAAAACTTTACGGGTGTCATCCCACTCTGTGTAGGTTTTGAAGTTTTTACCAAATTTCGAACTAGCTAAAATGTATTCATACTTTTATCGAATGATGCACAATACATAAATTTTTTTCAGAGTGAACACTCACTCTAGGAACGGAATATTAACAATTGAAAAAAAGTCTAAGTAATTCTGAATTCAATAAGCTGAATACATAGCCTTACTCAATATCGATTACATGATATGCTCATTAAGTTCATTTCAACTATGTTATTTTCTCCTTTAGCTTTTGTTTTGTTTTATTTTCTCGTGTTATCAGTCGTGTGTTTGAACTTAAAACTACTACACTATACTAACGAGCAGTTCGGCCATCAAAAATTCATAAAATCACGACAATTTTCCAACTGAACTCAATCTATTTCCTTCTACGCTCGTTAAGCGTGAAAAAACATTATCGTGTCTAAGGGTCGTCGTAAATATAACAAAAAAAAAAAATGTAAATCTCGTACAAACTGTATTTTTTTTTGCACTTCTCTCAGTCAATTAGGAAATGAAAACTCGTCCATATCGGACCGAGTTACGAGGTAGGCTACCGGTAAATGGTAAAAATATTTTTGCACATTTCTACCAATCAGTAAACCCTTACAATTTAAAGGAAGAAATTAAAACACTGATTATGATTTTCCCTCGCAGTGAAACTTACGAACAAATATAAAATTTATGCCATAACTCATCTTACCTTTCTCCCAATTGAAAGACAAAAATTATTTAGGAATTGAAAAGGAGATAGGAGAGATTATGATCCGCTACGACCGGAAATAACATCAATACGGTTTTTAATTTTTGTAAAAAGGAAAGTTCACGCAAATTAGAAAAAAAAAAAAGGAAACAAAAGCTTTACCAGAAGTCAAAATTGGTAACATACAACAACGAATTAAAATAAACATTTATTCCCAATTTCGTTGCTATTGGTGTAAAATTGAGTATTTTATATCCAAAATAAAAACAAAAATGGTAGTATCGGAAGTACCGTCCGGCCGCTCTGCACCAAAATCAATAGGTCTGGTCCTTGGCATAGTAAAAATGTTCGTACCAAATTTCGTTATCGAAAAAATTGCGACCTGTACCGAAGGAACAACAAATTGACATATATATGAATCTGCGTTATTGGTCTCAAAATTTTTCTGAAGTTATGAAACGAAAAACGTACCCCAACACTGGGTGCTAATACCGTAACAAACGTAATAAGTAGATTTTCTAAAGAAAACCTACTTGAAAAGTAATGGTAGGTTTTGTTTTTAAAACCTGCTAAAAGCTACATTTCTTGTTGCTATATAATTATTATTTTGTATCTAAGTACGTATATGTACGGTACTGTGCCAAAATTAATCACTGAAATTATCTTTTAAACTGTGTATTAACTAATGGGGTAGCAAAAAAAAGTGGAAGGAAATTTATTTTCTCATTTTCCATACACAGATCCGGCGTCCCAATAACCGATGTTTAGTACAATTCAGCGGAAATTTAATCTGTTTTGGTAATTGAGAAATTGTCTCAATTAAGCTGTTATCTCAATTAAGCAAAATCCACTGTATATAGATGTCTAAAGAGGCGTGAAGAAGCCTAAATTTGGGTTTTGTGAAAATTGTGGTGTTTATAAAATTTTTTGACCTCGGGAAGTAGTGGGGAACTTATTTTGAAATTTTTCCCGGGCTTCATATTGACACTTGGTGTACACAAATACACACTTTTATTTCATGGAACTTGCTAAAGGTACCTATCACTCACCTTCACCCTTATGTATAATTTATATTTCATCATACTTTTTCAAAGGACCCTTAAAATTATAGATTCTCATCTCAAGAAAAATTTTTTCTATATGAATGTCTACAGAACTGATCCCTCAAGAGAGCCTTAATTTGGGTGATTTTTTCCTTTAAAAATGCTTGTATGCAATCTTCTTAAACTAGTATTGCTCTCAAACTTCCTACTGTCCACGGTATGCTTATACTGGGCTTCGTAATGCTTCTTGGTATGTGTATACATTATGTACAAGTCCTGAAGCACCACTTTGCGGTTCTTTGGCTAATGCCAGCCCTGAATTTTTTCTAGCACATTAGGTAACATTGTAGAGCTTGTTGTTTCTGAGGAAGCATAGAACATTTTTTTTTTTGGTATCTGTGTGGATAGTGGCACATGCGCATCGAATATGACGGAATAATTAACAAAATAATATCGGGAAATAATTTTAATGAACGAATTAACGGCTTGTACGTTTATTATAGTGATATTAATATACAAGCCCTGAAGCTCGGAAAATTGGCTTGTGCCAGCCCACAACTTCTACTAGTACAAAAAATAAAGAAATAAATTAAAAAAATAACTCTTATATTGATATTTCTTTTTCGTTTTGTCTATGTTTGGTTTCTTTCATTGTTCGGTAGTTGGAGCATGCATAGAATTCAGTGGAATTTTTAGCAAACAAATTTCCGTTGCCTTTACGTTTATTATAATGATGTACATGAATTTGAGCTTTTACTGCCAAAAGGTTCCTTGAGTCATGAAACGGAAAATGTATTCTCCCCCATTTCTAGTCATTTCATGAGATTAATTTTAATAAGTGAATTTTCATGGATAACCTAATTAAAAAGCACCAGGAGATTTGGCTCTTCTCATGGGAATCTTATTATTAAAGACAACCAACTGCGTGTTTTCTTATATGAACCCCAAGAAAACTTTTGGAAAACTAAGAACAAGACTTACAGATGTCTCACGTAAAGACATTAGAGCGTAGGAGAACGAATTAACCACTTCGCATTTTCTCTCTAATCACTACAAGAAGGTACGCAAACAACGGACCAATTTACCTTGCAAGTATGCAGGTAACATTCTTGCAGTCACAAGAAACCCATTAAACTCATTTCGCATTGATGTACCTATCTCCAGAGTTATTAAAAAATTAGCTTCCCCATCGATTTTTCTCCAAAACAGTTTTAACTTTTTTGGGCTACAAGCTTTTGTCGTAGTAGGATACCGAAAACAAACTAAAGTACACGATTTTTAACTCGTGCACACACTACGATATATTTAGAAAGTGTCGAGAAGAAATTAAATAATTCGTATAACGGTCGTTTATCCCAGGAATATTTCGCCAATTCCTTGGTAAAATTTATTTTACTCTTTCTCGCATGTCTTTATGGTGAGAAAATGGTCAGCCAGAGAGAGGTCGAAAGAATAACAATGGCCGAATGTACGTAACGCAAATTTAATAATCGTTGTCGGCTACAAACACGAAGTTTTAGGATACTTGCAAGATATTTTATCGAAAATTTTCACTACTATGAGAAAACAAACCAAAAGTGCGGCGAGTTTTGGGAAAATCCTTGTTGTTTGGAAAGAGGAAAGTTTTTGTACAATTTTATTCTCCACTTAGCAATCACATTTTCTCGCACTGGCAGATTAATGTTTTCTATACTCTCACACAGTCTGGCGTAATGATATTCGCTACGAGAACAATTTTTATTTGAAACAATACGGTGATGTAATTTTATAGATTTTAAATTTCTCTCTACTACTCACTTTAACAGAAATAAGTACGAATAAAAACCGATATTATTTTCACATCGTGTTTAATGATACAGGATTGAAAATTAGCTTTTCATGATTTGTATGTTTGGATGTAGGCAAAAAATGAACAGGAAGCTCTTGCTTCGCTAACATTATAGGCCACATGTTTCTTGTATACTATAATTCTGTCAAATGTTGTAAATCTACGTTCATAGGATTTTCGTATAGGCACCACTGGTCCATTACTAATAGCCTCAATTGCACAATTGGAGAAAAATTTCCTCATTTTTAGATAGTTTACAGGGGGTCACCATATTCTCTGTGGTCTCTTTCGACTACCCCTCAACAAACAACCATCAAAACCGACACAAAAATGCATTATTTTTAGATTTATAATATTTTTATTTTCTTGGATAGAGAGGTCTCCAGATCCATGCAACCCCCTCCTCTGATATACACTCTTGATGATCTTTGTTTTCTAATATGGTGTCATGCGGCAGTCACATACACACTCAACAATATAATTATGAGTACCTAAAATACATTGAACATTTGTTACATCATACTGCGGTGTGTACTTAATTAACTTAGATCTTGTGATGTCCAACTTCAACACAAAGTTTGCATACATAAAAGGACAAGAATCAGCATAAATTAATTCCTTACGTTTTTATAGGCATTGGTTACCCATTTGTTCATTCTCAAGCCTGGTCTCTTCAAACTGAGCGAATGGGCAACCTCCCTTCTAATGGGCAACTTCAACACATTTAGTACTCATAACAATGAAAATGAACAATTTTATTATTTACTTGCAATCAAAATACAGATCAGTATATTTTTCCCGTTTTTATCATCACCTTACAATTAAAATATCACAAGAGATTGGACTTAGGTGTAAAATAATTTATTTTTCCGACGCCAATAAAAATTTCAGCGAGCCAGCTGAGTACGGAAATTCAAAGCCTATAGAATCAGAATTTTTTAAAAACCAAAAATTAGGGAGTTAAAAAGTAAATTATCGATTTAGAGGTTTCGAAACTTTTAATGGAAGCTGAAACACTAATAAATTATTTTTTACTTTTTACTGACTTTTGGTATAGGTAACTTCTGCGTGGTGAGAATTTAAGAAATTATGATTTTATGCCCTCTCTTTGGTTTTACTGCTTTTTTAAGAATTTCTTCACCTCGTTTCGATGACGCCAATTTTCAATTAAATTTTAGGGTAGGTCCTTGTATTCCTGATTTACAATGAATCTTCTATTTTCGGTTCACTACACTGCTAAGTAGAACTAAGAAAATAAAACACTTTATAAAAGCATAAAGAAAATTCTCAAAAATATTGAGCGGGAACAGTAGGTAGATATTTTGTGAAGGAAATAGGAGCAGTCAGTAATATCGATGAAATATCAATCCGACAAAACATAAATATGAATGCTTATTGATAGTATGTTGCATGAAATCATCAAGAATATGCTTATGACAACGGAACCATCATTTCCACACAGAAAGGATCGCCAAGAACTCTGACTTATTGATTCTATCTAGACTACTCCAGTACAAGCAACAGTCTACCAAAAACACCTTAATAACCAGCTCGAGATGTGGTTAATTTATTGAATCTGTTAACGAACTGAAAATTTTCAAGATACCTAAATCTTAATGAAAGATTACTGTCTCAAAATAATGATGAATTATTAACATCCATTATTGAGACACTTAGGCCAAACACATACCAAATTTACTAAAACGAAACCGAGTCAATTTTATTTTGCTTTCCCTTCAAACAGAATCGCAAAAGTTGAATTCCGCAACTGGTAAAACGCCAAAAAACTTTAGAACTACGAAAAGAGTTTGGCAAACTAATTTCAAAAATGTTTGGAACCAAGACTCAAGTAACAAATTTGAAGATTTATAAAAATTAACAGTAAAAAATCAACTCACTATGGTTTAAAAATGAACAAAGATGCATAAAAATGTCAATTTTCACGAACGAGGACTACTTTGTTCCGCGTAAAATAATAAGTATTTGATTTCAATACCTTTCATGATTGTTTCCTCAAGTTCATTTCAACAATGTCTTTATCAGTAGATTACTCATCGTAAGTATTAATAATCTTGAGAGCATAGATTATGGAAATTTAGATTCAAAAGATTGGGACATCGTGACGATATCAGCGTGGGTCTATCGCTTTTGAAAATCTAATCATATTCGATCAAGAAATTAATAAATTTCTGGCTATTCAAAAAAGTGAAAACCCACACTGTCGCATTGAGTTCTGTTTAAAGCATTCGTGCAAGTATAAAAGGTACCACACCTTTGTAGTACCCACCACTCATTAATTAAATAACTGACATGAAAAATTTTAATTCCTAAGAAAACCAGAGTGCCACCATCGTGTTCCATTAGACAGACACTTCATAAATTAAACGCCTTTTCAATATCAAAAAAGTGTAAATAAAATTTGAATCTTCCCGTTTTTTTACGCTTTACAACATAATTATCAGTGGTTTTTTTTTTCAATTTGTAATTTTTTTCCGGTCTTGTTCAATAAATAAAAAAAAAAATATCTGAACATAGCACGTATATAAAAAGAACTAAATTAAAAAAAAAGCTCTAACGCAGCGCTCCATTAGAAAAAGTAGGTTTTCAAAAATTATAAAATTAGTCACTTAAAAGTTATAAATAGATCATAATAAATATTTGTTCCCAATTATGTTCCTATTGGTTCATAAGTAGGCATTTCATAGCCAAAATAAAAAGGAAAATACTATTACCGGAAGTACCGTACGACCAATGCGCACCAAAATTCGTAGCAAGTACGGCCAATCCGCAATAAAATCAATCGGTCAGGTTCTTGGCTTAGTACTAATGTTCGTTCGAAATTTCATCACTACTGGACAAAAATTGGTCCGCACCGTGGTAACAAGAAATTGGCTTTTATTTATTATTATATATGAATTTTAGTTTTTCAATAAAGTTATAAAATAAAATATAAAAGAAAACATAAACATGTGGATAATTTTTTTTAAAAGGAAGGTTTATGCAAATTAGAAAAAAAATCGGAAAAAATATTTTACCGTCGGGTCGATTCGCATAAAACTGATAGCATGCTACAATAAATTAGAAGAAATATTTGTTTTAAATTTCTTACATATTGTTCCAAAATTCCGCATTTTATAACCAATATAAAAAGAAAAATAGCGGTACCAGAAGTACTATCAGGCCGATCCACACCAAAATCAATAGGTCTAGTCCTTGATCCAATACAAATGTTAATACCAAATTTCATGATTATCAGACAAAAATTGCGCCCTGTACCGAAAAAACAAGAAAACTGTGTATATGTAGTTATTGGTGCCAAAATTTTCCTGAGGTCATGAAACGAAAAACGTACCCACCTTTAACCTTGGGGGCTAATACCGTACCAAGCGTAATAAGTAGATTTTCTCAAGAAAACCTACTTAAAAATTATCGCCGGTTATCGATATCTAACAAACATATCGATCTATTGAAATTTAATTGTAACAGTTTAAAGTAAAATGAGTAAAATAACCCCTTGCGCCGTAAATAAGGAAAAGATACTTCAAGCAATGAAGGCGACTTACTTTTCTCTCGAAAATTTTTTTCATTTTATATATTTCTCAGAAACTACGGAATCAATAGGCACCACACTCCTATCAGACCTGGTCCCACATAAAAACTACATTTCGTAAAAACTTCAGCTTTATCTTTTTTATAGTTTCCTCATAACCTAAGAAAAACCTCTTTTCCAGTAATTTTTTTATTTTTTAGTTTTCTTGGAAACTACTGAACCAATAGGCACTAAACATTTATCAGACTCTCATGTATATAAGAACAACGTATTGTGAAAATTTCATCTCGATCCGTTTCGTAGTTTTTTCAAAATTCTGGAAACCACTTTTCCACGAATTTTTTGTTTTTCAGTTTTCTCAAAAACCACTGAACCAATAATCACTAAACTTTTATCACACCTGGTTCTACATAAAGACTACCTTTCATGAAAATTTCAGCTCTATCTCTTTCTGGTTTTTCAAAACTCTAAACACAAAACTTTCTCCGGTAATTTTTTCTTTTCCAATTTTTTTCGAAAACTACTGTACGAATAGGAACAAAACTTCTATGAGACTTGAAAATACATAAGAACAATGTATTGTGAAAATGTCAGCTCGATCCCTTTGGTAGTTTTCTCTCAATTCTGGAGAAAACACTTTTCCAAAAAATTTTTGTTCTCCAGTTTTTTCGAAAACTACCGAACCAACAGGCAATGAAAGCCTATCGGACCTGGTCTTATATAATGAATAGCTTTCCTAAATATTTCAGCCTTATGCTTTTTGTAGTTTTCTCGCGACCGCGAAAACAAATTTTGTGCGACACACACGCTCAAACGCAGGCACGCACGCGCACACGCGCACACGCGCACACGCGCACACGATTAACGTAAGAAATATCGGATGAAAACTGTGAATTAGAACCAATCGTTTTCTTCTCCCATGAAACGGATAATTTTCATCATCCCCACCGCTCACCCTTCGGCGAGGTCAACTTTAATATCCCGTTTTCCGTTGCAAGCAAACAGGGTAAAAATATTAATTATCATTTTGCTACGAACCAATCAACGAGAACAATATTAGCGGCTGACATTAGTTCTCAATTTTAATTTACAATATTCGCTATTTCTGTTAAAAACGTACAAAAATTTCAATTACTCCCACGAAGCTGAAGAAAAAGAAACTTAGTTCGTAAAAATGAAAGCAAATACAATTGTTTCAGGAGTTCGCGAATTTTGGCTCAGGGAAAATCAAATAAGGAAATAACTAATTTACTTAGGCATTTCTTTATTATCGCCTTCGCGAAGAACAATTTTTAAAATTAGATACCTATGTTTTTATTATTGGATGTATAGCACAAAATTTTTAACTGGTATGCAATTTTCGGATCGTAAGTAAGGTATATATATTTTCGAAACAATAAGCAATTTAGTTGAACAGCAACTAACTTTGTGCAACGGAACTTCAAAAATATTTGAACAGCCATTCGTTAAAGAACGATTAAATTTTCTTCGAAACACTACTGGAAAACATAAACGTGATCTTTAATTTTTAATGAATTTTATGAATACTCAGAAATCGGTACACCTACAGAACAAAATAAAATTGATTTTGAATGAAGTGGAATAGCTAGATTTTTTTTCCAAAGTGGGCCATGGGCAAGCCAGGGAAAACATAGCAGGTAACTGTAACTTACTTTTGTGATGAGGAGATGGTTATCACGTCCCGCACGCAACCCAACGCCCACAAAATACAAAATAAACACAGAAATTGTTGTCAACAATTTCAAAATAATCACTTCAAAATAAATTAAAATTTTCTCAATTTGCGTAGATTTTTTTCTTCTCTGTTAAATTTTTGGGTGAACCAAGAATTTTTCTGATTGCGCCACGGTGTGGTATGCAATCATGGTAGGCCACATTTCATCAGCACAAAACCATCATATTTCCCAAAAAACATTTTAAATTAAAAATAACGAAGTTACAGATCATCAACTACATCTGAAGGCCGCTGAGAATCTTACCTTGCCCTGCATAGCCACCCAGGTTATCAATTTTTACTTGTGTTATTACATACATAGTAAAATTATAAAAATTTACAAAATAGCCAAGCATCTGAAAAGGTACTCGCTGCTCACAAGTAGGAATCTGAGGTTGGACCACTGTCAGTTGAAAAATTAATCCATGTTGTAAATATACATCAAGTATTCAAAAAGTATATGTAGAACAAACAGTTAAAAGACTAGCATAGAAACTCTGTAGTGTTGCTTTATGGGTAGGCAAATGATAGTTTACAGAGCACCAAAAAAAGTTTACAGCATGAAGGTATGAAAATGTTTTCGCTCCGTAAACAAGAGAAGAAGGGGAAATTAAAACTCGTTTTTAATCTACAGTGCATCAAGATGCATGAAGCAGTTATAATTTTTAACACCACCCAGGATAAAAACAAGGTGGTGGCAGAAGGGGAAGTAATTTAATTTGGAAAAAAGAGAAAACAATTTAAATTTGCAGGGAGAAAAAATGTTTGTTATGAACAAACCTAGGATAAGTGGTTAGTCTAACGAGGAGCTCATGCCAAATATATTATTATTAGGGAAATTTTTACTTTAATTTAATTTTAATTTTATCATGAAAGGCCGTTGTAGTGTGCAAAAGTCAACTAGAAGCACATAATACAGCAAACCAACAGGTCAGAAGCAAAATCAAAGAAAGTGGATTTGTCTGGACATACACTTTATTTCACAACTGAAACAATCAAATTAAATGGGATCAAGCACATACATATTTACCTCACACACATATTTACACTTGAAGAGACTTGGGAAAGAAATTAATACATTTTAAAGAACATAAATATATTATAAAAATACAAATGGACATGAACTGAGTGCATGTTTGATATATTGATCATAATAATTAAGAGAAAAAAAAGGTATTGATTTATGTTCAAAGGAAAGAAATAATCTTTAACTGCGCACAAGAATACATAGAAAAATGGACGTGCCAACATGCTTGTGGAATACCTTACATTGTGGAAAGTATCCCAACAACAGAAGATGTTCAACAGAACAATTTGCATGTTTATAGCCAAAATACCAAAAAGGTATGACGGAGCCAAGACCTCGGCAAACACTGGCGATTTAGCTTAATATTTTCTGGTGTTATATACCCGGCTCCCTACACACACACATACACACCTACGTACTCATTACATAGGCTAATGCGTAGATAATTCATCGTACTTTACAGTTGCTATGGCTATGGTAAAGTACAAAAAATGCATTTCTGTATCAGTTCGTGACATTGTGAAGATTATTATCTCTCAATTTGTCACAAACCGAGATTTGTAACTTGTCTACTTGCAAAGATAGACAAGTACAAACAAACATACATTTTTGTTTAACGTGCAATTCACAATTATTTGTCACCAAAGGTGACAACTGTCGTCGATAGGCCGAGCCTATAACCTCATACAAGTAATGACTAATCCCCAAAATGCTATTTGATGTAATAACTACGAACTTGACCACAATAAAGAAAATAAACTTTCAAGAAAACAGGAAAAATGAATTTAATGACTTCATTTTGAAGTTAAATCAAAAACAGAAAACAAATTTTAAATCAATGAAAAAGAGCCATGTTGAAGACAATGGCATCAGAAAAAAAGAGAGTGCTGAAAGATGAACTTAAAAATCGAGAGCTTAAGGCAAGAAGAAAATATGATGATCAAATTAGTAGGTATGCAGCAGTAGGTGCTTCTGTTTTTCTAACATGAGCACAGGAAAGCCAGAAATAAAAATAAATAAGGACAAAAAAATAAAGAATAAAAGAAAAAGTAATGGAAATAGGCCCCACATGCTACACCATACCCGGTCAATTGCTCATGATTGTATACCTGTAACTACACACCACTGAGTAAATGAGACCAGCCAAAGTAAATTAGAATGCCAATTTTAGTAAATTAGATCATTCATTTCCCATAAAATACAGAAGGCAAGGTATTCAGATGTTTTACCAAATCCTATTTACCAAATATGTTTTACATAAGAACTTTCTACCGAAAAACTATAAATTTGAAAATATTTGTTCTTGTTTTTGAACGAAAATGCTTGAAAATTGGATTTTATCTATGCTTTTATCATATGGTAGGAGGTATGATGAGTTTTCTTTTTTCTTCTTCTAAATAAAAAGAACTCGAGTTGGTATTTTTTTATTTCTTCAACATTCGGTAAATTGTTTAGTAAGGTCTTTTTTTTTTTTTTTTTTTTTTTTAAATAAAAATACTGGAAATTACCATTTTTTTATTCCTTTATTTCATTAAAATTCAAAATCATAATCATTATTCCGGAGAAATATGTTTTGATGAAAAGTTTTTGCATAAAACAGTTTTGGTAAATTAGAATTCGGTCAAATAGTAATTCAATCAAATAGTAATTCGGTTTGATCTGATAAAATGACAGGGAACTAGAAATCATTAACATTTTCTGTTCTGTTTCCAAATGAATTATTTTTTCGGTACGTAATAATTACTGGTCTTGTCTCTCAGATGATTATTCATTTTTATCATATACAGTTTTTATTATTTGTCTATCATTTACAGGAACGAAGATAAATCGGTTGATTTTGGTCATTGGTCATTGGTCATTGGTCATTGGTCACTGGTCACCCTCCATGAATTTTCAAATGCTACATTCTAGAGTACTAAATGAATTATTTTTATCAAAAGCACCGCTACTTCGAGTTGTGTAGAGCACATTACCTTAATTGGCCTCTAAACTTAATTATTTCGATTCTAGAGGAGAAGCAGTTGGATATTCAGCATCTGAAAAATATTTCATATTAATGCTGAATGGGAGGAGTTATGTAGCCATCAAATTTGTCACATAAAGTGTATTTTTAAATCACCTACATGAGAGCAACAAGTGGATTAAGCTAAATAAAACGTAATTTTGGACCAAAATTGTAATGGTACCTAGTCTTCTCTAATTCTTAATATTATTCCACAATTTAGTTGAACCTACGTACCTGTATAAGTGGAAAAAGGTTTCTGAATGCAATACGATCCTTTATTATAAGGTTAAATGTTATGAATAAATTAAGATAAGTTAGGTCAGAGGTGGATTCAAAAGGAATGCCTACGGAAGCTTCAGGAACCACTCTCTTCATAAGTCAAAAAAATTTTAATTAAAAGCATTCCGATGGCACAGCGGTCGGAGAGGTAGATTTCATTTAGAATAGACAGAATTTCAAATTACGTGTATTGCGGGTTGCGTTCATTATAGGTTATCAGCATTTCGTACTACATACATACAATGAAAATTTCAAAAACCCGCAATTCAGAAACTAATATGCGAATTTGGCCCATCTTCAAACCAGAATGAGAAATTGATCCAAAGTATGTACATGCCAAATTTCAATCTGATCCATGATGAATTACGCCTCACCCTATTGTCCACAAGTTTCAAATTTAAACAACCGACATTTCGAAATTCCGCCCACTTTTGAATCTGACCGAGATATGGACCCAAAGTATATACATGCCAAGTTTCGTTTTGATCCGTTCAAAATATGCCCTCCAGTTTGTTGACAAATTTTGTTGTACCCCATATGTGAATAAACTGTTGGAGGAGAGTGATTTTGGTGTCTGGGATCATAATCGGAAAAACTATAACGAAATTTTACCTAACTCATGACATGCCACCCTCAGCAGTATGTAGATTTTACGAAATCTACCTTAAAGTAATGTTTTTCCAGAAATACCGATTAATCAAAGCGCAGAATTAAACATATCCTTTTTTGAGATATTCGAAAAAAAAAATAACGGGGTTTTCACTTTTTCTTTTTTTTAATTTCATCGGTTTTTGAAAGGTGAAGTTTCGCAAAAAGATGTTGGAATTGAAATCCATTTCAGTTTCCTCAATTTCATGGTTAAAAAGAGGAAATTCCGATTAATTCATGTCAAAAAAAAAATTAAAAACTAGCCGAATACGGGTAAAATGGCGTTAGAGATGAGGAATTAAAAACATCATTTCTTCAATGTCATTGAATTTCTCTGACTTCACGTTAAAAAATTACGTCTCCCAATTACTTTTTACCATGAATAAGCCAAGTAAGAATAAGAAAAATTAGATTACAATTTCCACATAAATTGTTCGAACTACTCTCACAAAAGTACATTTTATTACGAAGCATTAGAATCAAGAATCTGGATCCAAACAATGTTGACCTAAAAAAAAGCTGTAAATTCTTACCCCATCCGTTCTGGAGTTTAATGCAGTCGGATACCGCGTCGACTTGTAAACAAAATTATTTTATACGAATTAAGTACATTAAACAGTGAAAAAAATAAAATAAAAATAAAAACATGGGAGATAATCGACGGAAAACGAAGACCAATGAAAAACGGGAAAGTGCGTCAAAAAAAAAATACATAAATGTGATAATTTGTAGGTAATTACATAGACATTAAATTACTCTATAGATTTTTTTTTTCTCAAAACAGTGGAAAGCGCATTCGTTCTAAAGATAAATAACCTCGTTTTCCTTATTTTCCTATATATTTTCCGCCGCAATTACCACTATCGTAGCAGGAAAAAAAAGAAGAAAAAGGCAACAAAATTACAGGACTCCCGGGAAAAAAAATTCGAAAGCAAACGAATAAATAGTCCGTTAGAGCAATGCAAAAGTAGAAAAAGAAAGGGAAAAAAAAAGAAATTCTAATTAGTGAAAAATATATTTGAAAAGAGTTTTGTTCTCTTTTAGCTTACCTTTCGTGTATTCTCTGGGTTAATTCATTTCAAAATTCAAGGAAAACGAGGGACAAGAAACGGTGGAAGGATTATTTAATTAAGTTGTAAATGCTGATGATAGTTCTAATAGAAAATATGGATAAGTTTTTATTAAAATGAAAAAAACTGAACGAAAAATCCTGCTTTCTTTTTTTATTTATTGTTCTTTTAATAGAAAACATTTTTATGTGGGCTAAATTTATGAAACAAAATTCAGTAAGAATGTTCACAGTACCTTTAGAAACGAGCCAACGAAGTTTTCATAATTATTATCATTACCTGTTTTATTTTTTATTTTTTTGTTTTTTTGTTTTTTGTTTTAGAAATATTGTAAACTTTTCAGACGCTAGGTAGCGTAGGCGTCTTGGCTAAATACTAAAAAACTGAAGAAAAAAAAAGAAAGAAAAGAAGATCCTATTAAAATATTTGATAAAAAAAATCTGCTGAAAATGTAGGTTACCAAATCTTTTTCTCTGCACTTTAGCTTTAAATATCCTCCAAAAATGAGAAAGTATGAGAGGAGTAACTAAGACGATGAAAAAAGAGGAGGTTTTAGATTTTAGGGCTACAACCGTACGACGTCTTATTTCAATAGACAGTATCTTCACCAACTCTAAAATGACAATGCGGGACCCGTTATGTATATCACTTTACGTCACGATGAAACTGCCTCACTATCAAAGACTACAAAGTTTTGTTAACTTCTCTTCTGTAATAAGTGAGTGACGATTATGGATCTGATCTAAGTATATCAAAAATCGAGCAGCACACTCTTTTATTCAGCTTTTCTGAGCATGAGAATGATTTTTCCTCCTCACAAATTCATAAGATAAACAAAAAATAGGTAAATCAAATGAAGCCGAAACTGCTACCATAATATCAAGAAATATTTTCTATTTTTTAACGCATTATCAAGGTCAAGTTAAAGAATTCATCCAAAAACGAATATACTGAAAATAAAAATAGGACACGTAAATTTCTTTCAATTTTAATATTTTGAGGGGAAAAAATTGAGTAAAATTATCACTTACAGGAATCAATATGTACATATTTGAAACAAAAATTTTGTGGAAGTCATTTTTTTCTGGGAGAAGAGTGTCTGAATATTTCAAGTTAAGGTAGGAGATAACGTTCCAGATATGAAATTACATTTTTTATTTTTGTTTTTGATGCGAGAAAATATCTTAAGTTACCTAATAATAATGGTTTTTAGAACATTGAAGTTAATTTTTCACATGCCTCTTCGTGTTTGGATGAACCAACAAAGATACTAAACCACGGGTAAAAGGTGTTTGAAGGTAATGAAATTAAAATATTATAGATTATTATAGAAAGAGAAGAAAAACACGTCCTTGAATGATTTCAATTTTACAGAAACATGTCAGCCGTTTCGTTTTCGGATGATTTTATTTCACCTTTCAGTAATAGACTGTATGAAAAATACATCTTTTTCGAATAAATGACCATATAAATAATAAATCCAGCATTAAGCATTAATAAATTACTTCACTATTACTTTCCTAACTGTTTTACTCTGCACAAGTTTATATTATTTCAGCGATAAATTGTAAGACACTCGAAAATAGATAAGCAATCGAGTCGCGTCTCGTTTTTCTCCCCATTTGAAACTTTTATTTCGTCTTTCTCCCTTTGAAAAACCAGGAAAATGAAAATCTGAAGGAAAAACGATTCATTCGCCGGTAATTTTTATAATACTCTAATCGTACAGAACAATAATCGCTTCGGGTGCATGAAAAAATCGTTGTTAAATGAAATATGAGAAAACTGCACACTTTTCATTTCGTGAAAAACTTGGTGCATTTACTTTGTGCTCTATAATCTTTTCTAGAAATTCGAAAGGTAATACGTTCATATATTCTGGAGACTACTCGCTAACTAAAACTTTTTCCTAGTGCTTTTTCTTCAGAAAGTTATACCCCATGGATATAACAAATAAATTATTTCTCAAAATCAAGAAAAACTGCAGTAAAATTAACCGAAGATGTATCTGTTCCGTCGTATTTAGACAGACGAACATATTTGCTGACCTAAATACTCCGCAACAACTAACGGCGAACATTTCTTCTAATTATTCACCGTTACCTCCGTCAGTAACCTAATTAACAGAGCTAACAATTATGCAGACGTACAACTAATCAGCATAACTGTCAGCACTATTTAGGTATGTACCTAAGGTACCCTTTTGCAAAAGTAAACAATATTAGGCACAAAAAGAAGTCACTTGGTAAATCGATTTACACCAAAACTTCACTTCCCTTTTTGAAGAGATTCGAGGTAGTTCTACTACATTAAAGTCTGTAGGTGATCCTAGACACCGCCAAGTTAGTAGTCCACCCTATGTAGAGGTGAGACGACGATAGATAGAATATTAATATATATATATATGTTTTTACGTACGATTATCCGCTAAGTGAGCGAAGTTACTTCAGTATAAGAATTTATTGTGACAAGGTGCAAACCGTAATTTGTTGTGACTATAATTCCGTATTAAATATTGTTTAACAACAACACGTATTTATTTTGTGTGTTCACAACTATCCGGGATAACAAACACAACAGTATCGAATTTTCTTATTAGCCGGTAGCATTCAAATCACTCCATCAAAATCAAATAGAAAAAGAAAATGGTATGTGGGGACTCACTGGTATGAGGTAAAGGGGGTTGGACCCCTCGACGACAGTTGCCGCCCCAAAGGGAAGGCAAATAATCGTCCTTGTGACTTTAAACACACAAAACTCGTTCGATCGTAATTACCTGTATGTACTTGCAGGTAATGTACGAGTACCAAATCGTGACACAATAAGATGATATCACGATTCGTACACGAACCAGCCAGCCATCTCTTATCTCAATAGGGGATGATGCAACCTGGCCATTCTCACCAACGTACGTATTCTCTTACATACGTGTGTTTGTGTGCGAGTAAATAAGCCGTATATTAGCCACCCGAATCGGCTCCTGGTTCTGGCTTACCCGTACTTATGTACGAAGTGGCTGAACACGCTTAAATTCTGTTGGATTTCCTTCTGGTGAGAATATCTCTCACAACAAGGTATTCCACATGGTACCTACAATAAATGACTAGCATTTTCTAAAGAAGTTGAAAAATCATGAGAAACAATGGAAGCCACAATTAAATCTCTCCAGTTATTTTAAATAACAAGGAGAGAGATTAGCACTTCATGATTCGATACGGCAATAAAATTTATCCACAAACCTTGAGAAAACCTCTGGAGCAAAAGTGAAATTAAGGCAATATGAAATTTGAATAGCAAGAAGAGAAAATGAATTTCAACAATTTCGAATAAAGGTGTTCAGGCGGCACGGCGATTCGAACCCATACCGGCCGAACACCTAAAATCCCCCTCGTTCACCGCCACCAAAAGCCAGCACCATATACACTCGGCCACGATGCCGGGTGACGGTGTCTGAGGGAGAAACGGTAATTAGCCGATGTAGTGTGGTCGCCGCCACACCACTCCCCCCAGTATAGCGGAGCGTGATACGACAACCAGTAAGGAGGCGCCTTGTGGGTAGGGATGTACGCCAGCACGCGGTGATGCCCGCCCTCATCACCGCACAGTGGCGCACACCCTACAGCGCCGTCACATACCAGCATTGGTGGTGTGACGTACCACCACAGCTACCAGTTTTTGTACGTGTCCGAGAGATGGCGTGTATTACCACCCCCCGGATCACGTCAAGTTCACCACTTGTGGGTGTGTGTATGAGTGTACACGACACCACACAAATACCAATAGCAGTCGGTTGCGTGTACTGCGAGGAGTGTGTGCGGGCCGAGCCCAGTAAACAAGTTTAGCTGCATAGACGAAATATACAGCCGTGAGCACAAAAAGATAGTTTGTGGGTTTTACCCCACTGGCCTGCTAGATTGTCGACGAGTGTGTAATACACACTCGTTCATCATCGACCACCCGTCGCCACAGTTACTATTATTATCCTTCCGCAGTTAAAAAATTTTGTTACTAAAATGGCATAAAAAACTCCCTTTTAGCATTCGTCTGGACAGCTACAAATTTTCAGAGGGTAATGATAAAAACGTATAATGAATTATTGATATTCAATAGTGAATAACATTCGTATAAGATTCAACACTGATATTAGGTTTAAAAAAGTGGATGACTAAAAACTGCAGATGATCAAAGTTCTCATAAATTACGTGTTAAATTCTAATTTCCAAACTCTGACCAAAAATTCACCATTTTTTTTTCTTCTTCTTTATTTAAAAATAACATTTCCTTCTTCCCTCTTTTTTTCTTCTTGATAATTAAAGAAAAAAATAAATAAACGAACGATTCGAGCGGAAATAAATCGAATGAAAGGGAAATACGAAGTTCTTTTAATTCAAATTTCATCGGTTCGTTGATTTCTACTTCATATTTGCTTTTTATCCCTTTTTTCACAGCCACTCCATCCTTTTCACTTAAGTACCTACCTACCTTAATCGCATCATTTATCAACTTTTCGCATTCGTCAAGAGTTCCACGAAACAAGAGAAAATAATGGGAGAGGAGAGGAGAACAATTTCGTTAAATTTAGGCAGAACGATGATTTTAACGATGATTTTAGCTTCGTTTGGATTAATAGCTTCCACGGGCATAAGTTTCAAAAAGGAGGACGAGGCTATAAAAGTGATATTCAGTTTTTTTTCCCCTTTATGAAGAATTTCGAAGAAGAAATATTTTAAAAATATGTTTCATAGAAATGTCCTATTTAGCTAAAGGCAATCGAAAGTGTGTTTGGATCTTTTATCCTAATCTATACACGTTCACACAATTAAATAAGTCTGTAACCCTATCTGAGCGTCAACATTTAACAAATAATATCATTAAATGGCTCCGTCATTCATACCATAAAGATCACCAGCGATCTAGTTTACGTACTTGAATAGTACCTGATCTCCACATAAAGACTGAGAAGAATTTTCCAATTCGGATAAAAATTGGTGAGTGTCGACAGTTCAATTCGACGTAATTAAGAAACTATTATTTTTCAAATATGTCCAGCGTCAAAACGTAAGAACAAAGGGACAGTATCATATAGGATTTTTAAAGTAATAAAATCAAAAACTGAGAAACCCAAAGACCCAAAATGTTGGAATAAATCTAAACATCGGAAACTCTGAACTCTGTTTAATATCTCCAATCGATACAGTAGGGTGATTACGGCTGGGGCTGGTCAGCTGGATTATTGATCAGTCGAGGGAGAGACTGATTGAGATTCGACGACCAATAATCTACAAATATGAATTTTCAAATTACACGTAGGAGCACAATATACTCCAAAACAAACACAGCGCCACTTTGAGTCAGCTACACCCTACACCACATAACCATTACTTATACGTTTCACAGGCCTGTAAAGTGGATTAGTGCTCAATTAGAGTCAACTTTTCGGCTGTTTTGTCAATACTGATGTTGCTACATGCAATTTAAACGATCACGTTGACAGATCACAGGCCACAAAAACATGAACAGTCCTTACCCAGCCCTCACGAATGTTAGAAACTGAGCAGAGACGTTTCTGAAGCAGATATTCATTGAAGAATAAATGAAAAACAATTAAAATCGTAATATAATAATGAACAAGAGATAAGTATAACATCATATAAAAAGCACTTTAAATCAGTTAGCTTTCATGGTAAGAGTTTCATTGGTAGTCAGACAAAAATAGAGCTTATTTCAAAAAAATTATTGGCACCTTAAAATGGAGGAATAATAGCATTGATATTAATCAAACTGAAGGATAGAATACGAAGGCTAAATTCAATGCCACCTGCAGAGTAATAGTCAGTATGAACTGTGGATTTTTTTTCGAAATTAAAGAACCCTGAGGAAATTTAACGAATAGTAATAAATATCTAAAAGAGTAGAATGAATAGCCTCTTCATGAAGTAATCAAAATTCATTATTCTACTCAGAGGTACGCCCCCAGTATACCAATACCTATAGTAACTTACTTACCACATGCATACGTGAGGGGTGGTTTTCAACGTGTTTTGTTTAACAGAATTTGGTTTCAATTTTATATCCTGTACCTATATCCGATAAGATCGATCACTAGATCTAATTTTCAAAAACAAAAATACAATTAATCGTATTATTATAAATCATCATTCACCATTACAAACAAAAATATTGATTCACAGTTGTATTTTACACCTTATTTTATAATAATGTGAGAATCATGAGAATGTTGATCCCGAGCTGAACAGTCTCTCTTGTTTCACACATGAATACAATTCAATATATTGTTTCATCGCTTTCAATAGGGTTAACAGTCAAATGATTTTCGTAGGGTAGGTAATTTAACAGAAGGCCTATATTATATACTACAATATACTTACATCTAAGTTAGCCTACATGCCTTTTTTTTACTCAACATAAGCAATTCAAGTCGAAAAATTTTTTTCCGTTTTGGGACGATTTCCGACTCAAACTGTTTTTTTATGTCTGCTTTATACAGAGTTCAACTGGAAACGGAAAATGTAGAGCGATGTTTTTCTTTTATCTTCTTCCTCTTCCTTTTTTTTTATTTTCTTTCTTCAGCCGATAGAAATGAAATATTTTACCGCCAGCTTCTTTTGTTCTAAAGAATTTTTATCCTTCCGCTTAAATGCAAAATCTCATTTACGGCGTTTGTCTTTAGAGCCAACTTTGTTTCTCCTCCCCTTCCTCGTTCATCTGAGTTTTCTACCCTCAAAATCCAGTCTTCATCCCTTTCTGTATTTCGTAACAACGGTGCCGAAGTCGACTTTCTAGTGCTCCCGCATTATGCTGACTAACCAGGCTGAAGCTTGATTTTCGAAATTTCGCTATTTGCATAAAAAACCACCACCGCCGTTCAAAAAAGGGTTGCTTGTATTTGTATATACGTATATTCGAGACTATCGTAGTGAAAATTATGTAAATATTTCGAGATAGGAGAAAGAGAGTGAGGAAATGTATATTAGGTCATTAGCGTGGATAAAGTAATAAAAAGGTTGGCTGAGTAAACATCTTAATATATTGAAGCACCGACCAAATTTTGTCGGAAAAATAGAATAAAAAAAAGAAAAAAAAATGAAAACACCAAAAAAGAACAAAAACAAAAAAAATTGCCACAAATACTCGGAAAGTACGATATTGAACTCAAAAATCGAGCTTCGTGGAAAACCACTTGTTGCTCTGGACGACGAAAAAGTCATAATTGGGCGCCACGATGCATCGAAACAGTCGTGTCTGAACTTCAGATCGGTTAATTCGCCTTTGTCGAGCAACGACTCCTCATCTCCACCCTCGCACTGCACCACAACTCGCCACATTTTAAAACTTTACTATGACTCGATATGTTAATATTTGGGAAAATTTTTACGACAAACCTGGCACGAAGATATGGCTGTGGGAAAATCGATAAACTTCGTCGAGTTCAACAGATAGGCGTGAAACAAAGAAGAGGGTGGGTGGAAAATAATGAGCCGCCATTAACTTTGCATACGGGTCAGGGGTAATAAACGACCTGTCTCATGAAGAGACGGAACGAAGGAAGATATTTCAAAATGTTTGAAAATTACATTACAAAAATAATAGGTGTCTGTTATTCTCATCTGCTGTCCATATGTGACACAAAAAAGTGTAAAAAAATGTTAATTTGTTGATTTTATCACTGTATAAAAGCTTAGAAAGGAAAAGACTGCAGAATTTACCAGATTTAATGTGATTCTTTGATGTTTAGCTATTCTTTGTGAATTTTGAACGACTTTTCCAAGTTGAAAATAATGAAAAATCCTATACTATATTGTATCGTTTAAAATTTTTTACCAGCAAATTAACATTTTATGGGATGGTCATGGTGAAGTTTGGAACAGCTAGTTTTATACTTTGTAAAATAAAAAATTGGATTTTACGAAAAATAATGACTTGTAGAAAGTACACCCTGAAATGGTGGAAACCACGTCAATTTCATTCATCGGGTTACGAAATACGGGGTACCTATTCGTTAAAAATGTCAAAATAATGGCCTAAAACCCACATAATTGTCTGCAACTCGTGCAATAATTAATTTATTATTCTCATTCAGTGAAATATTATGGATAAGAAATATGGCAAATGATCAGAATACTTTTCTGGAATTTGTAGGAAAAATCTGTGGACTTTCTTTTTCTTTTAAGAATAATAAGAATTTCAGCATTGTACGTTTCAAGCTATCTTTCAAAGCTGAAATTATTTATTAGTGACCCAAACAAAAACACACTAGAGAAATTTCAATGTTTGAAAAAAAATAAAAATAGAGCTAACTGGGGAACTGCTTTATTCCATGTTATTTTTGGAACGGCTACTCTGAAAATTTCAACATACTTACGCGGTACAACTACGAATCCCCCCTCCCAACACAAACAAACCGCGATGACCACGTGATAACTGATGAAGCCTCACGAAACTAATCAGAAAAATAATCCTTCGTCAGAATTCGGAACACCATTCTCTTTCTCACTTTCTCTTTCTCTCAGTTGATTGAGAGAGTTTCGTCAACGATATACCCTACTACAGGACAATGGCAGAATGAAAACAAAATTTGAAACTTGACAATTTTAATAAGGCCGAAGCTCTTTCACAGCGCAACGGTGGCGATGGGTCGTAAGCCCTACTTAAACTATTCTTGGCCTCCTACACTCCATCCCCTCGCCTATACTTACTCCCAAATTCACCACAATTAAACGATACACTAAACGCTTTTCATCGGTCACCCGTCGCCTTTCTCTATCAATTACCTAAACCCACATAGTAGGTACAGGCTATGAACATACACAGACGCAAAAGGGTAAAAGTCAGTAAATCAACCCTCTCTTTCCCACTCGCAGAGTTCCCATCCACATGCGGTTAAATCGTTTCGACGTCATCGACCCTTCGCCAAGCGCTTCCACAAAAAACCAACTAGCTTCTTTACACAGTTTTGACTTCGATTCGTTTTGACCACCCGCCTACGAACATTTGACACCGAATTGGACTACAGCCTAAGAACGAGTTCCGCAAATTTTCTATTTTTTTCTCTCTCCCTTTTTCGCCTGGGCAAAATCTGAAGGGTAACGGGAGGACCGTTCCCGAAAGTATCGTATTTCCACGTTTACGCGCTCATCAGACGTTAAAAGTAAACAATTTCGAATTTAATAATGCCTGGGATGATTGTTGAACTCGTCTCACTCGTATAGGTGCTTAATATCGAGCTATCCCTCTTTTAAAGAGCCACGACGACGAGGAACGTAATGACTGAGGGAAGAAGAGCAGGAAGACGATGATGATGATGATGATGATGATAATGACGATGATGACGACGATGGGGGTGGTGGCAGAGACGACTGAAATAATTGGGCGATATAACAAAGGGCAGCCTTTCCCATGTTTTGCAAAATGAGAGGGTGATATTCGATTAAATAACATCTCGTCGTAAAAGAAGCGCGTTGCATTTTCGCAATTACCGTTGGCCCGTTGGTAGGGGGTAATAAAAATGTGGAGTTTCTACCCGCCAAAGGAGGGGCTTCAGGCTTTAGGCGATGCAGTTCATTCGACACACAGCGTTACACAATTTCTACTGATCTTACCAGGAAAACGCTTAAGGGAATGCGTATTATAATTTTCTAATACAGCATTTCAACGCTGAGTGCATTCGACGAGTCGACGACTGAAAAACAGACCAGTAGAACCACCATCAAGCTAATTACTTTTTAGAAGACGACAATAGTATTTTAGTGTACACTGTAATTTTCGAAACTTGGCACACATACCATAAGTAGCCCCTCGCTGATAAGCTATATTTACTTAAATACGAGTTACAACTGCATCGCTATTTATGCTCGTTCCTCGATCGTACTGCATGACACATGCCAGAAGCAGTTGGACCAACTCAGCATGTCCAATCTTCTTTTGGCATAATTTTGTTTTAGGTTAACCACAAAGGAAAAATACTATATACGAATTCTCAGGTATCAATTGGAAAATCTAAGAGCTAACATAATGATATATGCCCAAGATTGAAAGCTAACAGAGCAACATCGAAGTAAGAGCCGCCCCCTTTTGACGTTTCGCAATTACAAGAGAATTCCAAGGGTTTTTTTTTTTTTTTACATCAATTCAGACAGTCGTCGATATCTCTCCAAACATATGTTTAATTAAGAAAAAAAAAGAATAAAAATTAATTCACCATTTCAGCAATTTTTCGGGCTTTAGTGGTTAAGGGGAGGAAGAAATCAGATATTTTAAATGTAAAATTACTCGTGTTTATGTTTCTTTTCCTCTAGAACTGTCGAAGATATATAACTGATATTTCAGTCACAGTTTTCCACATCAACTCGGACTTCAACATCGGTGGCGGGATTTCAATTTAAATGATTTTTGTTCCAATGATTTTTTTTTTTTTACTAATCTAAACGGTTTTTTTTTGCATGTTTTATCATACAAAAAATTATATGGCTCATTGAAAAATTGTCTCGTCTATTTCGTCAAGATGCTTGTAACAATAAAACAAAATAAAAATTATGAAAATCCTGAGAAAAGGAACATAAAGCTGACAGTTTTTTTGCAGAACATTAAAAGAAAATTTTTTTTCTTCAAAACTTTACTTAATTTGTTTGCAATTAGCGCTTTTAAGAGTGAAAAATGAACTGAATATGTTTCCATTTCAACTATTTTCAAAAAACTGAGCGTGTGACATCTCTTCTGTGATAAATTATTTGCCACTTGCAAGGAATGTTCAGTTTAATTTATACTTCAGATAAGATTTTCAAGACAAAATTTAGAAGGAATTTTTTGAAAATTTTTGAATTTTGACTACAGTTTTTGAGACAAAACTTAAAATGAAAGTTTAAAGCATTATATATCAATAGAAAGAGGAGACTTTGGGGACTTTAGAAATAAAAAAAAAGTAATAATTGATTTTTGTTAGCAATTTTTTAATTTTTCACTCTCCTTACTGTTTGATAAAATTAATTAAATAAAACTCCTATTTCTTACGAAATTGTATCATCATAAAGGATGAGATTATTCCAGCACAACGTGTTCATTCGTTCACAGGTCTGCGAATCACAAATTACAAGGAATGTAACCAACTTTACGTTGGGTGAAGGAGGACAGAAAAGCTCGTACGAGGAAACAATGAAAATCTAGGGTTTGAAAAGCTTTTTTTCAAAGAAAAATAACGAAATTCACAACTTATTCTGAATGCAGATCATTTCCAAGTTAAAATATCTCTGCCGCGCATCAACCGCAGTAAGTGTGAATTTTCCAAAAGTGTTAAATTTTGTAATAGCTGCCATTCAAAAACCAGCTGACCGATTTCGCTCAAATTCAAAACCAAACCATTCCCTAATAGTCTCCAACTACCATAAAAATTTCGAGCCAAAATCTTTTAATTTACAGGAATTATCGTTATGACAACGTGGTGGGTTTGCAAAACTTTGAGAACCCCTTCCTCCGAAACTACTTAATGAATTTTAACAATTTTAACATGAATGTGTTGCTCATGAAAAGTCTAACAATATCTTAAGTTTAATTGCCATAAGTCAAAAAGCAGAGGCTCCACAGACTCCCAAAAAATGCCAAAATCAGTAAAAAAAACATCAAATTTGTAATGACTGCCATTCGAAAACCAGTCAACGATTTCGCTCAAATTCAATACCAAACCAGTCCCAAATAATCTGAAACTACCATAACAATTTCAAGCCAAAATCTACAAATTTACGGGAGTTATCGCGATGACAACATGCTGGGTTTGCAACACTTTGAGAACCCCTTCCTCAAAAACTATCGAATGAATTTCAAAAATTTTAACACGGATGTGTAGCCCAGGAATTCTTCTAACACTACCCCAAGTTTTATTGTCATCGGTTGAACAGCGGAGGGTCCACAGACTAAAGTTCCAAAATGAGCAAAAAGTGGAAATATATATATGTATATATATTGTGTGCCGAAGAATTTGAGTGACCTATATATTCGTGATCTACGACTCAGGATCGGCGCTTTTGCACAGGTCCCACTACCGTCCCGTCGCTACACTGAATGAAATATTGTATTTTTCTTTGGAAAATACACTAATACTAGAATTTGACAGGCTACCGAAATCTGAATGAAACAGGAAATTTTTCTGGAATAGCAGCTCTCACGCTCTACAGTTACGGCACTTGCGAATTAATAAATTCGAGAAACCCGGAAATATTCCGAAAATAAAAATTTGGATCACATTCGCAAAAAATACACGTAAGTATTACGAGAAATTTTCTAAATGACAAATTTTATTCTCAAAACTAAAAGAAAAAACCTGTTTTTAGAGTGAAACAAAAAGTTCTTACGACTCTATCTCCACGAATTTGTTACTTCTCACGTCTATTAATACAACTCTGATATTAGCTGACGAAGAATCTGGGTTGAAAATTTTGCAATATTTCAACGTATTTCAATATCCAGCCAACGGTGAGACCATGTTTTGCAACTCTGAGAGAAATTTTCAGGAGATTTAAAAGGTTTTTCCAGCTTACAACAGTTCCGAACAAATTTATGATCCCTTGCAAGCTTTCGCCTACAAGCAAAAACAAATTTTTAAGCTACGAATCCAATTCATGCTCTCTAATCTACACAGCAAACACAAAACGTCTTCGAAATGAAAATACGAACAGCCAGCAAACTACAAACAACGCCCTCGGGTAAATAACGCGTTAAATTTGAAATTAGGTGAAAATTTTCACGTAGTTGGTCTCATAAATTTTGTGTTAAGGAAATGAGAACACGTGGGTTCAATGCGATTTTGGTTTAAATTTCAACTTGAATCGCACAGACGTCTCTCCCTTGGTGCACGTAAAACCATCACCAAAAACAAATAAGTAACGAATATTGGTTCGTCGAATAATTTTCTCAATTTGGCTACAAAAAAAAAAAAAAAGACATTAGCAAGAAAGAAATAACTGTCTGGAAATAAAATGTACGAAGAATATACATTTCTTTAATTTTGAACCATAAATTTTGATTAAGATTATCCACTCTCCACAAATGACTCTCAAGACTATCAAAATGTTGTTTGAGCTGAAGCGTTTCTTTCGCAAGAAAGCCTCTGAAATATTCACGAGAAATTCTGCAGAAGAGAACGACATAAAAAAGGCAGACTTAATTTTGCTAAAGGAGTTGAAGTTCAGAACTGATGACCAACCGTTTCCAAACGTTACTCAGCTATAATAAAATAATTCTATAAAACTCATGAGATAAGAACATATTGTTCGAAACTAAGACCTGACTATGCAAGACCAAAACTTCCGTGGTCTTGGTTTCATTCTTGCTTTTTCTCATTACTAGTTCTACTGGTATACGAAAAAGTAACAAACCAAAACTGATACATTTAGTATGAATACGGACTCTATTATTATGATAGCCTCATAAATTCCTTGAAAGAAAAACGAAGATAGAATGCTTTTACAAAAGTAATTTGAGATAGGCCTTCTTATTGAACAGAAATAGCAAGTATAGATCACAACTAGTCTGCAATCAAAGAAATGAATTGAGGTCGTTTTCGAAGTCGTAAGTTAGGTACTTACTTTTAGGAATGTTTGATGCGTTTCACTGAAAGAAAAATTGTAGCAACTATTTCTTCTTCTTCTTCTTTTTTTCATTCGTGCGAAATCGTAGCCAAAAAAAATTTAACCATTGCAACAATTGTCACACATGTCACTATTTTTTGACCATAATTACTATCTTCTAAAATTATATGATTATCACTCTTTAAATAAAATAATGATAGGTACAGTATTGGGATTTTTTATTTTTTGGCTGGGTGATGTTTTTCCTTCTCCAACGGAATTTTTAAAATGCGATGTTTTACGCATCAGTTTGTTGCCTGTGAAGAAAAGATAAAAAACGAGGAACAATCAAATCAAATTCGTTCGGATGAACGAATTATTTCTGTTTTTCTTTTTTTTCATTTTTCGTTTTCCTTGCGCTAGAGTTTGAGCGAATCCAGAGCACAAAGAATGCAATATAATTTTTTAAATTTTTCTATCCGATTTTAGCGCAATGTAGTTATAGGCTATACATATTAAAAGGCGATATTACGAAATATTTGAGCATGCAGTATTAGAGTTTTGGGATGGCTGAAAAAATAACTACGTGCACAGAAAATTTGAGGAGTAGCATAAATTTTCATTTTGTATACGGTTTAAGCTAACCGAGGATTAAAAAAACTCTAGTGCAGCAGCTGCTCCGCTAGAAAATGTAGGTTTCAGAAACCAAGAAAAGCCATAAACAACCAAAATTGGAATTTTAGAGCCCAAAATCAGAATTTAAAAATCTGAAAATATAAAAAAAAGAACAAAAAAAAAAAAGACGGACGTATTAGAAGTCAAGAATTTTCTTGGACGATTTAATGAAAAACTTACTCATCCCCACTGTTAGGTGATTTCGGGAAATTGAAATTAATACGTAGATTTGATTAAAAACTACATAAACAGTCCTGGTTACAGCCTTTAGGTACCTACAATATTTCCACTACTAAAATCGACGTCTTTTATCAAAATTTAAAAATTTCAAATAATTTGAATGAATACATATAAAAAGCAGGTGCATGAAAGCTTGCCTACTGAAAAGAAACCAATTTCAGGTCATTTTTCACGTTTTCCATTAGGAAAGAAGCAGGTCAACTTCACATTGACAGTGAACCATAGCAATTTTTCCAATTTTCTCTCTTTCATCAATTTCAGAAAACATCACCGAAACGGAACAGAAAATGAGTTCTAACCATTCCTCAAAAAGCGCGCAGTCCATCGGCGAGATGGCAATAAGAAGGATATTTTGACATAAAAAATTTTCTTTAAACGTCTTCGCCCAATTTGGAACAATATTTCACGCTCGAGTGGCAGAAAATTTCTGTTTGAATAATATTTTCAAAACGTGCTCGCCAACAAAACGTGGAAAAGAAAAATTTTTGGAGAGCAGAAAGAGAAAAAAAAAGAATTATTACAGCTCAAAATAAGTACATCGAACATACGATTATAGCATACTTCGTTAAAATTTAAAAATGTATTTCCTTTAGAAGTTCGTCCATTCGTTAGCGAATCGTTCATACTATATACATAAAACATTATTCAAGTTTGTTACCAAATTTTCTCTCTAAAGCCAAATGAAAATAAAAGAAAAAAAAATCTAATAAATAAGAAAGAAAAATCCAATTTATTTATTTTCCGCTGCCACATGAAAGTATTTCATGGCAATAAAGAAAAATAATTCAAGGAATAACGAATGGAATGTGCAAAAACAGCTCTTAATGTTTTGAAACTTCAGCAGTTTTTTCACTAGCATAAATGCTCGAATTTCATCGCTGCAATTTCCTTCAGGTAATTAGATACTGATATGAAAGGCGACAGATTTCCTGTCGATAAAATACAAAAATATCACAAAAGCGTATTCAATATTTTATACAACATTTAGGTATAGTTATTCAACTATAATTACCGAACAGAAGTTATCGAATTCGAATTCATTCAACTTGAAATAAACCTAAACGCAATTTTCAAGGAAAAACAAAAAACTCGGGCGCAGCATAACTTTGCTCGAAAACCAGGTATGTAAATTTATCTATTGCTAAAAATCTTAGAATCGTAATTTTAACCTTTTTATGAAGACTAAATAAGAGTTTTTATAAAAATTAAATTTATAAAAAATTAAATTTGAAAAAATTTTCAAAAACAAAATAATCACACGAGTAAACTTGCAAAAAAAAAAAAAAAAAAAGATTAAATTATTCCTTTATTTATAATCTTTCTCGAATAAATCATGGCTCTAATTTTGACCAATTTCGGAATGCGTTATCACATTGAATACATTTGAAAAAAAGATCTTTTCGACATTGCAGCCCACTGCGCCAAAAATACGAAAAGGGATACTTTAAGCAACACGTGGAACTTGTCTGAACCATTTGCGTTGAGTCCACAAAATCCTATCTACATGCATTGCCAAAGTTTTTGGTGATTTTTTGTTATTTATTCAGAAAAAACAGTATAGTCACAAAATCTTCACCAGTACAGCTCCTATCCTAAGATAATCTACCCTGAAATTTCATCAATACTTCTTTAGTATTCCTCTCAGAATCTTGGAAAAATGAATTTTTCAGGAATTTTTTATTTGAAATTTTTCTCATCAGCCTCTATACCCATAGACATAAAACTCATTTCTTACCTTTTCCAATGTACAGGTTATATCTCATGAAAAATTAACTCATATCCCTTTTTAAGAAGGTTCTCTTTAGAAAATTAGCCCCCAGGATTGGGGGTGGGTACGTTTTTCGTCACTTAATACCTAAGACATAACCTTATAAATAATCTTAATGATGGGTGAAATACTTTAAAAATTATGGAATACAATGAACATACCATTTTCACCATCAGCAACTTTGCACCATATGTAAAGAACTAGTCTATCATAAAGGAGACAGCAGGTTCGAATCCCACTTGGGTGTTTTTTTTACTTATTTTTATCAATAACTTCATTAGGGTGGGAAGATGGGTGACTTTTTTTAATAATATTGAAATAAAAATAAAAATATTACAAGTAAACGACAGCTGTTTTATAAATTAACGTTGCATCAGAAAGAAAGTTAACCTTGCTGGTTTGTAACCTCCCTGTAAAAATTTTCACATGGAGGCAGAATTACTCTTTATAATGAGGTTATGCTTTGATCAATGAAAAGCGCTACTTTCGGGTTAAAAATAATTTTAACAACAATGCCACACTCAACAATTCTCACCATTAATCCATATGAAAAACCTCTCTTTGTCACATATCAAACAACTCAAAAAAATTCCTGCAACTAACGAATTAATAAATACTATAGGTAATAATTAAATCGGCAGAAATGAGGTAGAATAATAGGGTAAGAAAAGTTAGAATTTATGTTTTTAATAAGGAGTTACAAAGTCACATTGTCATTTCAGTGAATAATTGAGATAAAAAATCAAAATTTGAGTTTATTCGATAAAAAAATTAAAGTTCCATTGGGAATTGGTGAAAAAATTGGATTTATCTGGAATGTATAGTGCACCATAATTAGTACCTTCTTCTTAAAAATAGAGAAACCTCTAGTTTATTAAAGAAATCAAAATACCTACAACTCCAAATTTAAACATTTTTCACTTCTCCCACATAAATTTTTACTGAACCTGGGAGAGCAGAATTTGCGACTCACCCATGAATATATGTAGGTACTGTATACCAAAGGAAAACATAAAACCAAATCCAAATATTCTTTGAAATTCGTTAAACCTCGTAACTCTTCATAAATTAGACTTTTTTTTGTTGCACCGTACGTGATCAGATTGCAGCCGCATAGAATTTAAGCGTGAAAAAGTTATAATTCCGTGACGAGCTGAATATTTCCAGCGAGTACGACGTTCGTGGAATCAGCACAAGCTGAGCGACAAGAGTGACGCAAGGGATACGGATATCGAATGCGAATTTTTTTGTGTCAAATCGGTTTCCGTTTAAAAACCATGATATTATTCATCGAGATGACTTCGGTGCTACTTCATGTCAAGGAGAACCTATACGTCGACATACAAGTTGCGGAACAGTTTTAGAAAAAAAAAGAGACAAGGAAATTAAATTATATAACAAACTAAAAAAGTTTGCAAGGAAGTTTTTCAAAGAGAAGAAGGCAGCAAAAAAAAATCTTTCACCAAGGCCGATTTTAAGGGGAGATATGGGCTATAATCCCCCAGCGCCAACAAAAAAAAGTCAATTTAAAACACATTATTCGGTTTTTCAAATTTTACGTCTATGAAATATATTATGTAAAATAGTTATAACCTCCCTGAAAAATTCATAAATATTATAAAATGTGATTCAATCTTCCTCCAAGCAGAAATCCTGAAACCGGGCCTGTCTTCCACTAAACACCAACGAAACATAAATAAAGAAAAAACATTATGGAGTGGAAAATGAATTTTCTTGTATTTATGTTTAGAATTTACAACCAAAAAGTGGTAACTGCTACGTTGTTAGATGCAAACAAGAATTTTGATTCAAATCTGGAAAAATGGCCGAATTTGAAAGTCCCACAGGCTATTCTTCATCGATCAAATCCGTACCACGGAGTTAGCAGACTACATGAATCAATAAATTAATTATAATTTTACGAAACTCAAAGCAAGTTTTTCGTCACCTTTTTATCATCAAAAATAGCCAACGAGAGATTAGATCACATTTGAAGGATGCACCAGATACTATGACGAAGACTTCAATTTTTACCATTAATTCAATTTTTTTTTTTTTAGAGCTTAAAAAAGAAATAGCCAATAATTAGGTATTTCACCCTTTGAATATATCTACCCATTAGAAGTCTAAAAAGAATTCTCTTTTGGATTTTTTCAAAAACGATGATTATTCACAAGTAATTAAAAAGACAAAAATTATGTAGAAAAATATTAAATTTAAAATTTAACATCTCGTGTCGTATTAGTCGATAATTTCGTTACTTTCCAACAGCGTACACTTTACTCGTAATGTAATTTGTTTCGACTTTTTTTAGTTCGGCTTTGGCAACATGACCATTTCACTAAGCGTCTGGAAGATGTTTGATGCCCATATGGGGGAGGGGTTCGAGATCCGGTACCCAGTGGTCCCCTAGCATGAATTTCTCAATCACACGCGCGAGAGCGTTAACTGAATCAAACCATTTGCGTCATGAATGTGACAGCCAGAGTCGCCAATTTGGTAAAATTATTAAGGGGGCTGAAGACAAAATCAGAAAATTTTCTGGTCAACATTCAACGTAGAAATAGAAAAATAAATTATTCAATGCAAAAAACCTTATAATATGCATATTCATATTTATAATGTGTATACTTGAATTAAAAAAATTATTGGGAATGGGGGCAAAAATATAATTAGATTCCCCAAATAAAACCAAGTCAGCTCCTAAGATGATAGCGGCTGGTCTCGAACCTGCAACCTTTCGATTTTAAGGCTAAGCACCCTATGCAGAACTCTAATTCGTGAAAATATATTAGTAGAATTTATTTACCTAATGAATATTAACCTATCACCCTGTAATTTGAATAATGTATAAAATCATCGACGATTATGGTCTAATTTCAAAATGTGTTGTTCATGGCGCTTCTATAACCGCATCATTTCAAACGTATCCAAATTATAAGGCTAATATTTTTCTAAATTATGCAATTAATTTTTAGCCACATTTATTCATTAGCTAGTTAAAAAATTTTACATCAACTTTCATACGTTATTATTCAGTTTTCCCCAAGCATAAACGTCACAATGCGGGATAATTTCAGAAAAATACATAGAACATGTCTGGAAATTTGATGAAAATTCTAAATTTGATCGAAAGTTTACTTTTTTGAGACAGAAAATTGGAAAATTGAGAGATGCTAAGATACAAAAAAAATTTTTTCAAAGCTGTATATTTTCAAATCAATTTTTCAACTTTCTACTCTGCACTCCCACTTGTTGGCTACACAAATGAGCCCAGAGAATAGCTTCGAAAAAATCTGAAATCCATACGACACGTCTGTTTGTGCGAGTAACTCCTCCCCGAACTATGAACGGATTTTGATAATTCTGATGCCATTTATGTGAGGGTTCGAAGTGTTAAATTTTAGAAAAGAAGAGTCCGAATTTTGATAATTTTCAATGAAAAACGTCATTTTAGTTAAGAGAAGAAATAAAAATTTTGAATGCAAAGTTTAAAGTTTTGAATAATGTTGACGCTGAACCATGCTTGTAGTCCTAAATTGCTGAATATGGACGCTAACAACGATTTAATCCTCTAATTTGCATTACAATCTTTACGTACGGTAGGTATAACCTACCTTACCTGACTGAAAACCAAAAGAAGAAGCTAATTATTTATTACGCAGAAGTTGAAAGCAGAAGAGCAATATTTTTTTTGTTCGTAAAGTCAAATCATGTCAGCCAAAAAAAACACTAAACGACGAATTTCTTCGGCTCAAATAGATCGCAGCAATGAAAAAACAACAACAACCACCAAAACAATCACTTCCCCCACAAGAACAGCATCGCTTTACAAATGTGAATGATGAACTGGTGACTAGCTACTTTTCCACTCCGTGTCGCAATTAGAATCACTCCAGCGACTATATAGGAGAGAAACTGAGCTACCTACTTCCAGCATACCTACAGTGGAGGTATTTCCCGTTCGAAGTTATGCTCGCATCTCTTACCATTAATTGGCATAATTTTGCACAGTGCCACTGACTTCCGTCGCCCATTCGGCCAAAACTTCTTGACTTTTTTGGTGTTATGCTTGAATAATCGGGCATTAAACGATAATTGTGCGAAATTATCAGTCGTCTGACTACAGAAGTGCTGGTGCTGCTACTACTGAGTCATTAAAGAAGATAATATTTCAAATTTATGATCCCGAAACGGGCATATTCTCTTTCGGCTGCCGGCCGTGCTGCTCAGGTTGATTAACGACACACATTAAAAATTTCATTTGTCTTTGGGTGGGGTGGGAAATTTGCTTTATTCGCACTACTGGAAGGGGTCTCCGCGGAATTTGAACGATAGAGCTACGCAAAATCTTCCTCGAATTGAGCTCCGCCGGGTTTTGCATTGTATCGAATTTTATTTCGCATGTACGGTGGAAATTATTAATTTCGACACATCCTTGCGTTAAAGATTCGAAAAACGTCGTGTCTACCATTTGAGGAAATTTTTCGCGCGTGTATGTGTGCGAACACCCAAAATAAATAATGCGAACGAATTTCTGCGCCAGCGGTCGTCGTTAGTTTGATTTTCACATTCTTAAATCATCTGAACAATGTAGGCTGACCACAGAGAGCGTAAATGCAAGTATCAACAAATTTTCCAAACCAACAGTGGCGTAGACTTGAACCAAACATAACCCTGTCACCCTTCTCCCCATTATTTGTTTCTACATTATAGTAATCTATGTCTGATAGAAAACGAAAAAAAATCGGCTTTCAATGAGAGAAGGGGTCAGATTCGAAAATATTGGGTCCTTCTTAGCTAGGCGCGCTGGAGTGACTACACAGTGCTAGCGTCGAGACTGCCCAAATTCGGATTCAGAAATCTAATTGTCGATACAAAAGTTAGGCAAACATTTTGGACCGAGTTAGTTGCATACTGCATATTACCCAAACTCTGCAGACCGAGGCTTCCTTCGGTCGAGAAGGTGCATCAAGAGTTTAAAATCTGAATAAAAACAGCAGATCAAAGCGTTGACAATTTTATTCATTTCAAACGTCATTAAGTAAAATATTATCGATGGCATCATTAATCGTTTCCATCAGAAAGTACCTCCACACTTCAACTATCTTATTACGACGCTGATATAGCAGTTATTATTTTCAGTAATTTATGCTTCAAATAGAAAGATGACGCGAGATGAAACAGCTTGGTGTTTACTTTAGGCTGACTTTTTCTACCATCTATAATCTCAGCTTCTCATCAATAAACTTGGCCACTCAAATACATATCACAGTACTTTTTAACGACATATTTTGAAATGTTTTAAAATATTTCGATAATTTTCACAAGAATGGAAACAACACAAACTTCATGTGAAGTATAACATTTAAGCCCACGCGCATTATGTAAAAAAAATTCATAGATTTGGCATAAATGCAACGATCAAGGTCACTGGAAATGAATTTAAAATTTTTTCTGACATCAGAGTTTAGTTAAAATATCAGATACTCAGGAACTCTGCATAGGTGTCTTTTACAATAGGCACAATGGCATCGTCGTAGCGCACAGAGGGTACCGAAAAAACGGCGCAGCTCTACCAATTTCCGTTTTCCGTGTAATGCGGGAAACATTTGTCGGGTCTCGCGAAACAGGACCAATTTAGATCATCACTACTTACACCCAGAAACTATCCACAAAATGGAATAACAGACGCAATTCACGGAGATACGCGAATTATATTGTATAGATACACAACACCGAGATAGACATGTCTGAACAGACTGTTAATTTTTATTAGGGGAAGAAATGATTTTTTGTTTAATAATTTTCTAAGGAATTAGCCAACCGTTAAACCCGGGATTGCTCGGGTAGCAGTGTATAAATTTTCAGGATTCCTAATCTGTAAAGGTTATGTAATGACGGAACAGCCTGACGAAGTAAATAAATATATATTATAAAAAATCCCCCAACTAAAAACTACACCTGGTAATTTTTTGCGCGCCCTCGGACGCATGATTTACCTTAAAAATAATACTAAAAACACGCAATAATATCAAAAATATGTACACGAAAATAAATTCCCGATTAATAATAAAATTCGGCGTGAGCGCCTAGGTTAGGCTAACTGTCTAAGCCTAGGTTTGTTCACGACGAACGAGAATTCTTCCTCCATTTTTAAATATATTTCTATGTTTTTCTCTCCATAAAACCATTTCGGTGGTATAATATAATAGCCTAAGTGTTCGTACCTCGGTACAAGTCCCCCTTCTTCCTTTTTTTTAATCAGCTGGCTGTAAAGCATACCTAAAATACAATCTTTCGCTAGCCTAGCCGATCAACCAACGTTTGAATCTCGATAAGAACACATATTGTTATATTTTTTCTCTCTGTGTTTTTTTATGGTTAATATTCACCATTATACAATGCATTCTTTCATAATGGATTGATTTTTTTTTACATGGCATGGTCAGACCTGGGCAATAACCTCGGTAAGGTAAGACTTTATTTATATTTAAGCACCACCCTTTTTGGTATATTTTGAAATAATTTACATGATATAAAGCGGGTAAAATACGAATGCCTGGCTAGCTGTGTGGGCTCATAAGGATTTTGGCGGCTGTCAGATTTTGCTGACAGTTTGTCACTTTGGCAATTTAGCGGAATGGGTTTGGGAGGTATAAGTATGTATCGGTGGGGATTTAGCCTATCGGGGTCGTCGCATACCACGGTAACTATTTTGACATACTTTTTGTTTCATTTTCAAGACCCCTAATACCTGCAGGTTATGCAACTTTTTTGACATAATGTTTGTTTTTCCCCTATTGCTCCCCCCAACAAAAAGCCGCTGCTTCAAAATATCTTATTATCAATGGGAGATCAAGGATTATATAACACCGTAACCCTGAGTGCTGGAGAGTGGGTGGTTTTGGAGAAAAGTGGGCACACACAAACAGACACTCTATATATGTATAGATATTGACTAATTGATTGATTGATCGAATATTCAGTTTTTTCGACGTCGAATTAGTTTTGAAACTCTATAACGACATATTTCATGTTTCAGATGTAGCAGAGTATTACCCTGAGTAAATGCAGGTTGAATTCATATTTCACTCCTCCTGAATACCAATTCTACCAGATACAAACTCAGGTATCTGATAGTCACCAATTTGAAGAATTTGATGTTTTTCTAGTATCGAGAAAGATTACTGTATTTGCTGCTCATAGCTCCCATTGAATTTATAGGCTTAGTTAATATCCTCACGCAATAGGCATATTTTGGCACATAAATGATAATGTAAACAAGAAGAATAAGCTGAAGATAATCCAGCTTGGTTGGTTGACTCTACACTGCTAATTTATTAATGAAAATCTATTTAACCGCACAATTTCACTTCAACGGAACCTGATTCGATAACCATAAACGAACCGTTAGCGATGGAACTTTTTTTTCGGACACGAAGTTTACCCGAACGTTTTGCAAACGCGATTATTTATCGATAATGATGCGATGAAGAGATGAAAAAATACACCTACATTTCAACCCATACGTTATGGAAGTAAGTCAAACATGAAACAAAAAGATTTCCATTTTGTGGACTGCATCCATACAATAAACAAACAATCCCAGCTCATAAAGCTTTTTCTTCCTGTCAATAGAAAATAAACTGCATCAGCATCAGGAATTTATTATGGATTTCTATCGTACAAAGAAGTTCGATGTTCACGTCTTATCGTTAGCAGCTACACACAAAGTGCACCATTTTCAATACGTAACTTACATGCTATATCTAACAGGTAGCAACTCAGCAAAACTCACTATGCTTTTTTTTTCTCTTTCTACATATTTCTTTTAGCACTCCCATTTTTTAATCTAATTTTACTTTTCTACAGCATGGACAGTTTGAATCGTTTAAACGATGTGTAAATTATTCGAAACGTCAAGCATAAAGTGATATAAGATGTATTTCCGCATATTAGGGTAGTTCGCATTCAAAATTTATATACCACTCAAAATGTACCGACGTTTTCACCTTATCGTTTTTTTCTTTCCGTACACGCCGGTTTTCAGCGAAGGGTTCATGAATGTTTAACAAGTCTTTCGGCTCTGCTTATCTATTCATGTAACTGGAGATTTCGAAATGTTTTCTCGAACGATCGTTCATTAATTTTATTGTAATTGGTACTGGAACAGCGGTATGTTTCTTACCGCTGAAATGGAATAAATTTGGATTTTGATAATTAACAGATTGCAAATTAGACAACCAGACCTAGAAAATCGGGTTTCAGTTGAATTTTCGACATAAACATTAAAATGAAAATTATAGTAATTCAAAATGGATTTTCGGCACCTCTCTTGCATCAAGACTAACCTAAAAGGATCTTTTAACAAACAAAAAAAAATAAAACTAACAATAAGAAAAGCGTGATCCTGGCAATGATAGATGGCACATACCTATCCTATACCTTCACCAAGAAGAATTGAACGTATCGGAAAAATATTAATTCAACTGAATAAAACAATATCTTTGCATATATTTACTCAGCAAAACAAATGTTTTTCCCTATAGTTGAAGTTTTCTTGTCAAACTCAGCTAAAAAATTATCAATTCTTAAAATCAGTACGTTGTGATTGAATTCAAATGTCTACCTTTGAAGGATGATCGAGAATAAAGTTAGGTTCATCATACATATCAATCATAAGGTGATAATTATAAAACAAATTACTGACGCATAATTCTTTGTTCAAAAGGAAAATACACTGCAATACAAGTAGTTCGAAAAGAAAATCAAAATACAAATTTTTGTTAGGTGTTGGGAATGGACAAGCACTAACTCACCTTCGCTATGCTAAAATTCTCTAACGCCACTTCCATACTCAATACTGAATGGGAGTTAACTCCATTTCCAGACAATTACACTATTTCATTCGCTCTCGAAAATGAGCAGTTTCTGTTGGAAAATTTTAAATTTTATACACAGCAAACAGCAATAAAACGAAAATTTTTTTCTCAAAAATCTATCCACCACTTTTCTGCTCCATTTATCACGCAAGTATTCGCCAGATATCTGTTGAAATAAAAATTCATAAAATTCTTTTCGCAGCAATTTTCAACCGTCGTCCTTCACATCCACTGTCATTTTGAAGGCAAAATAAATTCATAATATGTTAGCATGATCATCATCCTTTCATAAAAACAACGTCAAGTCGTATATCGTATCCACCAAAGCTTTCACGAGACCAAAAAGAATTTAATCTTCAAAATTATTCACTCGAGTATCAAAATTCAAAAAATTTTGTATTCGTGAGTACATACGACAAGCATACATGTACGCGTCATTTCAAAGATTTTCCAATATACAACAGATTTTATATTACAAATATTATACTATTCTTTTCCTCATTTTGAAGTTTGTATTTCAAATTAAATACTTACGCGACGAACAAAATTTCGCACTCGGCAAAATACAAAATACGTGTTCCATATTGTTCTGGACAAAAAAATAAGAACGCAACAACAAACACACAAAAAAGAAAAAAAAGAGAAACTCGTACGAAAAATATAAATGAAAAATTATAAACATAAAATTATTTCTAGCATAGGACTACAATAAATTTTATAAGATAGCAACCTATTTCCGACGCTAATACATTTTTTTCACTGCTGGCATGCTGGCAATTTCTCCCCCTTTTTTCATTTTCATTTCCATTTTCCTGTTATTTTTCGGATAAAGCATGCAAAAAATATGGAAAAACAAAAAAAAAAAAAATAAATAAATAAATAGAAAGAAACAGTTGTAACAAAAACTAAAAAACAAAAAACAATGACGTCTAATGTTGTAAGAATTATTCATCAAGCTAAAAATTATGAAACACACGCACGCATCGACGTGTGCCGAATTAAATATTATATGAGTAAAAGGGCGAAGGGTAAAAGAATGAGAAATAGCGTTCGCCGAAAAATGGAAGTTCTTAAATATTAAGAGGTAACAATTCGCCACCTTTTACGCGAATACAGCGTCAGTAATCGTCATTTGGCTGCATGAAAAAAAAAATAATGTTTAAAATAAAGGAATATAATGAATTTATTTGAAACGAAACTGATAGGTACCTACACATTCCTGAACGAACCAAAATTAACCAATTTCAGCTTTTCTCGTTAACGGGAAAATGATGTCCATTTTCAACAATCGAATAACGACTACCAAGTTTTTCTTAAATAGGTTCCATCATTATAAATGGTCACGTTCTCTCCTTCCAGGCTTTTATCCAGTACCAGTATGCAGTATTATATCCATAAAAGAAGTCCCACACTCTCAACACCCATGCAATATTATTTTTCTACACGATACGTACTAACGAGCGTTTTCTGCATGTTCACTTTTCCTTCTCGCAGACAAGCACGCTTTTAATTGGAGGAAATATGGTTTACTTACTGACTTACTACTTTTCTAGTGAAGTTCGGAACTAAAAAAAAATCTAGGTAATGTGGGCCGAGGGTAGTGGAGGGTAGTTGTATCAGCATTTTTAAATCATTCACTGCTATCACAAAAACGCCAATAATTATACCAGAAAAAAAAATCAGAATATCTACGATAGATAGTGGGTGGAGGGTATTTTGACCAATGCTTAAAGTAAAAATGAAAACTGATGGGAATTCTCATTGCAAAGTTTCAGAAAGCAGATAAATAGAAGCACTTCTTACTAAAACATTCAAACTTGGAAGTACCTAAACACTGCAAAACATGTAAAAATGTTGAACACGGATACTAAAAGAGATGGGAAAAAAAGATAAAGGCATTTTGGAAAAAGGGGGAATTCGGCGAACCAATTTGGTAACTTTCATGTCCTTACAACAGAATCCCAAAATATTACGATCGAATTGGTTATAAACTATAAGTACTAAGCAATTCATTACAATGAAAAGTGAAAATATCATTGCAACCTCGTTGCAGTTCTGCAGGTTCCTGTGAATTCTGACGAAGGAAAAGTTGCATTAAAAAATATTAGTTTAACCACCGCTCAACTAGAAAATTTAGGTTCAATTCAATCCGAATTGGCAGCAAGTTAGTACCCATATAGATCATTCATATAATGATTGTGTTAAATTTCGTATATATTAATTGAAAAAAATTACGAATTTTAGAGCCTAAGCTTAAATTGGACACATCAACAACAAAAAAAATTGGCAGAATGTTAGAATAGATTAAAGTAATAGCTATTGCTCAAAAATTATAAATTTTAAAGCTATAAAACCTTTAATATTTAAACAAAAATGGCTGCACCAGAAATACCGCCATCAAAATCAATAAGCCTGTTTATAGGCTTTAGTACCAATTTTTGTATCAAATTTCATGAACATTGGACAAAACTTACGAACTTTACCAACGTAATAAACAAATGAAAAATACATATACCTACAAGTTTTTGGGCTTTTGATGCTAAATTAAGTTTCCTTGGATCATAACACGAAAAACGTACCCATTCCCTTGAGTCGTTTCGTGAGATCAAAATTAATAGGTAGGTTCCATCGAATACCTTCATAAAAAGAGTTATGAATACAATTTGCTTTGCAGAAGTAATATAGACAGATATTTGGAGAAAAAATAAAGGTGTGGTATGCCAAATCGGTTTTCACCTATTTACAAAAAATTTGGTTTTCATCAGCTCTTACAAGTTTTCAACCAATCACTTACCTGAATTGATTCACAGAGTACATAACGAGATACCATACACATGATATCTGAAGATGAAAACATTGAAGACATAGATGTTTTACCGATGATAGAATGATGACGTGAAATTGAAGAATTGTCGAAATAAAAGATTAAAACAAGAAACAAGCGGAAATTTTGAATATCAAATAGATAATAACCCACAGTGAGAAATTCCAACCGGAAGGGAAAGACTCAGGGTTTGTTCTCGCCGAACTCGTGTAATATTACATTTTAAAAAAGGTTTACTGAAGGTCAAAAGATATGTCCAACATCATTTTAAATTTTACCCCATTTTCTCTAATTTCCCCCTAGAAAATTCACCCATTGTGTTTATACCATCTCTCCACTTCACTTGACCTCGTTAGCCAAACATTATCGAGAAAAAAATTAACAAGTTGAAAACAAAACACCAATTATATTGAAGAGAAAATACATACCAGATCTTCAATATACAATTATGTTTGCCGTAAAATGAAAAATATTATGTAAAAATAAAAACGGAACATTTTACGAGAAATACAGGGTGAAATTGTTAACAAATTTATACATCAGTCGAAATTTTTCTAAGTTCAAAAATCAAAGTGAAATATAATATTACGACATTACAAAATTATCAGACCTATACACGCAGGAGTTCTGAAACAGAGTGAGTTCTTCTAATCTCAGAAGGCCAGAGCTAACCAGCAAACTCGTGAGAGAAGGAGAAATCATTTTATCTAACTTCATTTTTGATAGTAACTTGACAATAGAGCAAGCTACGAGCAAAAACGAACTTAGATATGGGAAAAGAACGTCAGATTAGACCCTCTATTCATCAACAGACGAATGTAACAAATTATCTCTTTTGAGAATTCTATGGATACTTCAAAGGGTTATTTTATCAGTATATCATCAAAAAATCTATATAATAAAATTCAATTCCAATTTTTGTATATTTATCCGCGTTTTTTGCAACATTCACATTTTAATTCTGAAAAAAAACTGTTTTTCTCTCACTTCACTATTTCTCAGCTACTATTTAAGCTACGAAACTGGAGTTCATTCCATCTGAAGAGAAGAAAAAATGTTCATGTGTTCTCTAATGAAATTAGTCTTTTTATTGCCATTAGCTTTTCACAAATCGCCCATAAAAAAACTTAAAATTAATGAGAAATTTGCTATTTTTTGATTTGTTATTTATTTCAAAAACTAAGGATTAAAAAAAAAATTTCCACCATCAGATTTCACCTAAATTAAATTGATCATGAGAGAAAATACAAGAACAAAACTGAGAGCTCTGCATATTACAATATACAGGTGTGTGTGTATGTGTATAATTATATATAGGTACATACATACAAAGGACTTTCTGGGTAATACTTCGCCACCTCCCAAGCTAGTAGTAACATAAAATTTGGTTGAATTTACCATCAAAAACTCCTTTACTACTTTTAAATTAGATAAAATCATTTTAAATTCATTTTTCATAATTTTATTAATACTCTCGTATTTGTAACAAAATCATCAACATCATATATCATCAATCGAATAAGAAAACCTTACGAGTAAATTTTTTTGGATCAGTGCTACCACTTTTGGTACGTTGCATAATTTTAACAGCCCCTCTTGCAACTAACAAAAAATTTGAAAATAAAAAAAATCAAACTCTTAATAACTAATGGAGCTAAACAATGCTCAAAAGAAAGTTGAAAAAATATAAAAAAAAAAAAATATATATTATTACTTAATTAATATTTAACTTTTCACGAAACTCAACAAACTTAATTCGCCCTAGTGGCTTAGTTAACATATCAGCAGTATTATTAGCACCATCTACTTTAACAACATCAATTACACCGTTATTAACAAGATCATGTACAAAATGTAAGGCTACATCGATATGTTTCGAATGTTTCGTAAAATTGCCATTTTTTGCCAGAGCTAATGCACCACTATTATCTTCAAAAATCTTGATGTTATGGAGGTGTGCATCCTCAACTTTAAGTTCGGACAGGATACTTTTGATGAAAATAATTTCTTCAGCAGCATCTGCTAAAGCATAGTATTCCGCATGAGTGGATGAGCAGGATACGGTTTTCTGTTTTACAGTTTTCCAAAACACTGGATTTCCAAGAATACGAACAACAATACCAGTGGTGGACTTTGAATCTACTGAGTCACTAGCCCAGTCAGAATCAACGAAACAATCAATAAAATTTTCAGCATCATCGATATTAAATTTTAAGGCCATGTTCCGTGTGTGATAAAGATAAATCAAAACTCTTTCGGCATGTTTGTAGTGAGTTTCATCACAACAGGCTTGAAAACGACTTAAGTAGTTTACGGAAAAAGAAATATCCGGCCTTGTGCATAAAGAAATGTAAAGTAATGCACCAATTAAATTTCTGTATTTAATACTCTCATTTAAATTGCCTGGTTGCAACTTTAAATTTTGTTCCATAGGAGTATATTTTACGTTAGACTCAATTACATTAAATTTCTTACCTAGGCTTTCTATATATTTTAATTGGCTTAAGGCCATTACTTTCTTCTTTTTATTGTAACTTATTTGAATACCAAGATAGGAACTTAAGGTCCCCATATCTGTCATTCTAAATTTCTTTTTAAATTCTTCTTTAATACTTTCAATTACTTTAATATCCTCTCCACAAATTAGAATATCATCAACAAAAATAATGCAATAAACATTTGATTCATTATTGTAATATAAACAATTATCATTTAGGCTTCTTTCAAAATTTAAGCTTAAAATGAATGCGCTAAAACAATCATACCAGTTTCGAGAGGATTCTTTAAGTCCATAAAGTGATTTTTTTAAACGATAAACTTTATTTCTTTTATTATCTTTAATACAACCCTTAGGTTGTTCAATGTAAATTTCAGATTTTATAGCTCTGTTGAGGAAAGCCGTTTGTACATCCATTTGGTGTACATGAAAACTTCTACTACAAGAGATTGCCAATAGTGACTTCAACGTACTTAATTTGGCAACTGGAGCGTAAGTCTCTTCAAAAGTATCACTTTGCTGAAAACCACAAGTGACTAAACGCACCTTATAACAACCTCCAGACTTCAACGTGTACAACCACTTCACATCTATCACTTCCTGACTATCACTTCGGTCAACTAGCTCCCAAGTCTCTGTCTCATTCAAAGCATCAAACTCTTTTCTCATCGCTTTTCTCCACTGCTCCCTACTATCACTCTTAACAGCTTCTTCAAATGATGCTGGAGCACAACTCTGCATAAAATTTGCATACAACACGTAATCATCAAACTTACTCGGTGCCTTCCTCTCACGACTTGACTTTCTCACTGGTCTTCTCTCACTTTCTTCAGTCTCTTCACTTCCAATTTCATTCATACTCTCTCTCACTTGCTCAGAAACATTATTCTCTCTATCTTCATACACCTTCTCCTCCTTTTCCTTATCTGCAACTATCATGTACTCAGAACCATCAATCACCTTCACATGTCTCGCTAACACTATCTTTCCTTCTATCAACACCCTATACCCTAACTCAAAATATCCTACTAACTTTCCTTTCACTGCTTTATCATCCTGCATCATCCTTTTCACATCTGCCACACGCACAAAAACATCACTTCCATACATCTTCAAATTCCTAACAGAAGCCTTTTTCTTAAGAAAAATCTCATACAGTGACTTCCTCTCAAATGTCGAACTATTGTGGAGTCTATTCCCTAAATAACAGGCAGCAACACTATCTCAGGCCAATATTTCCTATCTAAATTAGACTCCTTGCGCAGACACCTAGCTCTATCCATAATAGTATGATTATAGCACTCTGCAACTTCATTCAGCTCATGATTATAACTCGTACATGTTGCTATCTTAAATCCTTTCTCTTTCATAAAAGAATAAAAACGATTATTCAAATACTCCGTACCATTGTCACATCTTAATTCCAGAACAGGCCAATCAATAATATTATTTATAAAATTGAAATATTCGACAAATTTATCAAAAACATCCAACTTGTTTTTAATACAATAAATTCGAGCAATATGTGAATAATCATCTATAAAACTGACAAAATACTTTTCACTGTTAAAACCTTCAACATCTAGATATTTAACATCGGAATGAATAATCTGACCAAAATATTCGGCTCGAGTGCGATTATTTTCAAATTTAAATTATGCATTTTAGACTGAATACAAATTTCACAATCCATATAAATTTGCTCGATCAAACTCGGTAAACCATCCAAATAATTATCTTTACACATTAAATTCAAATCTTTAAAATTTACGTGCCCCAATATTCTATGAAAACGTTCTTTATCTATCATTTTATTTTTAACATAGTTAATATCAATTACGTTATCATCTTGAATAATTTCAGATTTAATCGGATAAAGGCCATTTAATTCTTTAATTTTAATCATTAACTCATCTTTATAATCAAAAATTTTGCAATAATTATTTTTAAATTCAACTCTTTTGCCACTTTTTGCTATGTTAGATACACTTAAAAGATTTCTCTGTAAATCGGGCACATAGAAAACATTTTTTACGTTAATTGTATATTTGCTGCATTCTGAATAAAATTTACACATAATATTTCCTACTTTAGTGGCTTTAATTACGTTATAGTTACCAAGTTTAACTGATGTGGGCTTCTTCAAATCAATATACTCGTAAAAATATTTGTCAGAATTAACAGCGTGATCGGTATCACCACTGTCTACTAACCATTCAATAAATTTTTCAATCTCACTCTTGAGAGCCATAGATTCCAAATCGCATTTATCAATTGTTACATGAAAAGAATCAAGATCAACATTATGAACATCTAAATTTCCTTGGCCACGATTCAAACCACGATAAAAACCTTGATTATTAAAATTTCCACGAAAGTTACCACGTTGAATACCAAAGTTACCTCGTTGATGACCAAAATTACCACGTCGATTAACAAAATTAGTATGCTGATTTCGATTAAAATTATTCATATAACAATCTTTCAAAATATGACCAGGTTTACCACAAGTATAACAAGATTTAACATTATCATTTTTCTGATCACAATTACCACGATTACCATGATTATTAGCAAAAACTTGTGCCTTGAATGCCTGCGAATTATTCTCAGCTTTCTCAGAAGTTGACGCAAAATTTGTACAGGCTGCACCCATCTGCTTTCTTTCCATCAATTTTTCACAAATGTAATCAACAGTTCTACCTTCTTCCGGTAACAAATCAATAGTTTTTATTATATGATGACAACTATCGGGCAAGCACATCATCAGATAGCTTAATTTCTTACGTCTAGTGGTATCACCACCAGCATGATGAAGTTCAATAATTTTACGTTCAAATTTTTCAAAGAACTGTTCAGGATTATCAGCATCTAAAAGCTTCAAATTACTTAACTGCTTTTCAATCAACAACTGCTTTGATTCAGACTTTTTCAGATACAACTTATCTAACTTATCAATGACTTGCTTTGGCATTTCACAGTCAATCAACTTATCAGGTTTCACAGCTAATGATAAAAAATACATAGCTTTATTACTTTTGTGTTCCCAATCTTCTGCTTTGATTGAATCTAGGCGATCATCTTTTTCAACAACCAAGTGACATTGCTTGAACTTTAACATGTACATAAACTGCAAATGCCATTCATCATAACTTACGGATCCATCAAATTTGGGTACTGGAACAAAATTATCAGCCATCCTTGCTGATGAACACCAACTTGATCAGCAAATGAAAATGATCAACCTTTGCTCTGCTATCATGTTAAAATACTCCTTTACTACTTTTAAATTAGATAAAATCGTTTTAAATTCATTTTTCATAATTTTATTAATACTCACGTATTCGTAACAAAATCATCAACATCATATCATCAATCGAATAAGAAAACCATACGAGTAAATTTCTTTGGATCAGTGCTACCACTTTTGGTACGTTGCATAATTTTAATAAACAGGAATGGAACTAGTTTATAACAATGCAAGGGACTGCTTTTTGAGGGGTGGAAAATTTTTCAAATGAAAGGGAAAAACCCTCTGGGCTCACCCTCAAAAAAAAAGCTACAACTAAATGTTATAGAAAACAAAAAATAGCCACTTTGTTTTCCTGATTTATGTGAAACTCTGCCAGGAGGTAAATTTTTCTTATAACCCTTATCCCACATCAAATAGGATGTTCTTAAAAATTATTCAAGTTTTATACTTTTTCCAATTTCAAAAAGAGTTATTAATATTAGTATTATAATAGAATTTTTATCTTCTTTGATTTTTTCTAACAAAACATGAACAAGATTTGTGACAGCAACTTTGCCTGTGACTGATTGATAAACTCAAAACAAATAATCTAAGTTCCAATCAACATTTAATGACTTCAATAACTGATTCTAATGCAGCAAAGTACAAATTATACTAGCAGTTGCGGACTCGCCTATTGAGCCCTTTAACAAATAATGGTTATAAGAGACTGAGTAACTAAAATAGTTACCAGAGATTATTATTAAATAAGATGATCATTCAAAGGTTCTTCTTGAAGTGAAGTTTACAGTTCATGTATTCTAATTATATTAACGATGGATTTGCAAGCAGATGAATATAAAATAATGGTGAGAGGTGAATGATGTCATGACTGACCAATGAGATGATTGATTATCCTCCACCTAATTATGCCGCTTGGTCTAGATAGGTCTTTGAGATGATTCGAGAAGATTCCAGAAAATATAGGTATTGTTTTAAGTGATTCATACCTTCTCTATATTCAGCGGTCAAGTAAACGTTATGACAGGTGCGGACATGAATGTGCAAGTGAGAGAGCTATATTGCATGATGTAATAACATTCCAATGTGCCATCTGGATTCTGTTTATTACGTTTCATCATATTATAGTTGTAAGGGTGGTTGACAATAACACGATGTGACGATACATGAATATGAGTGTTAAGGAGTAGAAATATATTGTTACAAGATTGTTTCTAAATATTTTGTACCCCATGAAAAATTTTGGATTTGTCAATGGAAACAACTATTTCTATCTCTTCTGGATCATATATTGACTGCTTACAGAGACTTATGAATAAAGGGATTTTGGAGACAGCCCTTCAAATTTTGTAACAACCTCTTTTCCCCTTCGACTTTTATCCACCTATTCCAATTAATTTTCATTTTTTTGGTCAAAATATTTCAAAAAAAAATGAAAATAAGGACGAAAATAGGGAAGAAGAGAGATGGAGAGCATGTTCAAACGCAGTATTTACAAATTGAAGGGGTTTTACAAAAAGACAAAACAATTTCGCGAGCCAATTGAGCAAAAAAGGTTTTTAGACGTTTATGTATTCAAAATCAATAGATAGTGTTTTTTTTTGGTTTGTAGGGTTCCACCATACACTCCCTCCACTGTATACGACCTTGAGAGCGACCAAATGTATTTTTAATCTACCGTAAAACACCTAGATGCGGGCCTGTTCATTAGCTGTTGATTACCTTTGAAGTAATATCTCATTTTTCTTCTTTGTCAAATAATGCTGACGTTGGTATCTTAAGTTTTCTCATTTCTAACCGTCCGTATTTTCTTTAGTCAAATATTTTCCGCGAAAAATTACATACTTAGCGAACGGCTGCATAATTAATAGCATTTAAAAATTTGTTTTCCGAAAACTTGCAGAATTGAGGAGTATACAATGATCGTGATTTTGAAGACAGCAACGAATTATTTCTTACTACGCCGTGGCACTGACGAAATTACAGAATACAAGTACAAGAAAACTGCAACATAATTCTCATCATTAACACACCGTCGATCGAGAAAGAAGATAAATGTGTAGCCCAGAGTTCAGTACCTCATAAAAAATTCTCCAACATGAATCTATGCGAACAAATCACGATTCTCCATCAAGTAATGTTTAATTTTGAACCGTAAAATTCATTTCCGTTCTGGTACCTTTTTTCCGCTGTCGTCTCGTTTCCGACTTTTTCTCACAATTTGTTATGCAGGACGTCGCTCAGGTTTATTCGACTTCGATACTCAAAAAAAAAAAAAAGTTTCAAGCCAACTTTGCTACCGGGACGAATATAAAAAGATAAAGAAAAAAATGAAAAAGAAATTGAGAAAAAACAAACGCGCTCATTTTAGATACATGAAACTTGAGATGGCTGCAACAAAGAATGAAAACAGAGAAAATAGAAAAGGAAATAAAAACGACAGAAAAACAAAAAACGTAGAAACGGACGCAATTTCGTCAAGTCTTCAGAAAATAACACATTGGAAAAGCACATTCCATTTGAGTCCAGTTAATAGGAACGAGAGAAGAAACCCCCCCACCAAAAAAAAAAAAACAACAAAAAACCACCATAACACAGAAAACACCGAGAGTGACATTTAAATCACTGAATGGTTCTAAATTCATTTCGTTGAAGTGTTGGAAAGAAAATCGTTGTCGTCATCATCATCATCATCATCATCACCACCCAAAAAATTACATTTGTGCATATTTTACATCATTAAAATCGACAAATCACGATACTAAGCGATTATTTTCAAGTATGCCAACTATATAAAGAGATTTTGGAGAGGGATTCACAACCCTTCCTTTCATAAATTTCTCATTCAGCATTTGCAGTGGGTAACAGTCTGTGAGAATAAGTTTACGTTAAAAACGAATTTTTAAAAGATACGCCTTTATTTTTTATTTGGCTTTAGCTTAATGCAAAATAAATATTATTTCATTGCGGAAGGTTGGCTTCAGTATTGGTATATTTTTAAATCGCAGTAGTGAGTAGAATAAAAGCTTATAAAAAATGGTGATAATGAAAGAAAAAAATATACTACCCGTAAACATATTTGACTCCACCAGCCCCCTTCTTCCTCCTTAAAAATTATGTTAGCTATATCAGAGCAACAATTAAAAATACAAAAACCAAAAAGCTTAGAGGAATCTGAATCAAATATTGATAAAACCAGTGCTACCAAATTGGAAACAAAAAGTCGATTCAAGGATTAATTTGGTTGATTTTTGGAAAAATTCTATAAAAAAGCGGGTTTCCGAGGAGCATCTGCTTCAAATTAAATAACATCGAAATCACCAATACGTACCTACGTCAATTTTATCGCAGAACAAATGTCTGTTTGGCTCAGCTCCTCTTCTTTTCTCCCTTGAGGAAAAGTTGATATTGTCTTATGCTGACAGAAAAATGAATATTTCGGTTCATCAAAATGTTTAATTGAATTAAACAAGAAAAAAGCTCTTAAAAGAAGTAGGTTTTACGAAAGCACTTCGTCTAGTTAGTCTAGTAACAAAAGAAAAACAAGGAACTGATTTTACAAGAATCTTACCTACTAAAGAAGAAAAAAAACGGACGTACTCCAAATACCGTCTGGTACATCATGTACTAGGCCTCAACCCCTTTTCAGGAGAACTATTTTAATGAACTGTTTTCAAGAAAACCAACTAAAAAAAACTTTAGCACAGCAATATTTCGCTAGAAGACCCAGTTTGCCAATTTTCATATTCAAAACACAAACCTGAGTTTCAAATGTGTGAAAGAGCGCAAAAACATTATCGACTGTTTCGATATCTAATAAACATATAGATCTATCGATGTTCTTTTGCCAAAGTAATAGCGGTTTTTTGGAAAACTAATGAAGTAACAGTCAAAAAATTATCAACAGACTTTCATCTATATGTAATCAATCTCCAACCCAAATTTTATCCCTATTCTTCAAGTAGTTTTCTCATAATTTTCGACAAACACACTATCGATGTATTATTGATATCGTTCTAAGTTTTTTGTATTTTGTAGAAACAACTGAAGCAATAGTTCTGAAATTTTAACCAGATCTGTCACTGTACGAAATTTGTCCCACATTGAAATTTTAATCCTATTCTTACGTTCGTTTTCTCATAATCCTGGAAAAACCATTTTTCTAGGAATTTTTTGTTTTCCAGTTTTTTCGGAAGCTATCAAACCGATAGGTACCAAATTTCTTTCGAACTGCTCCTGTATGAGAACTATCTCTTATGAAAATTTAAGCTCTATCCGAGCTGTAGTTTATACATATACACACATATATAAATATAAAAAGTCAAAATTGGAAAATGATACAAATCATTTTCTTTTTTCATAAAACGGATAATTTTAATCATCCCCACCCCTAACACTTTTCTGAATTTAATTTTGATACCCCGTTTGTAAACAAACTGCATAATAACACAGAAAATGATGACGCTGCTGGTTTCAAATTCTCAGCTCTCAATGTTAAAAAAATGTATAAAATTTTATTTTATAAATTTGACCGGTAAATTAAGACGATAAATTGGCCAGTGCACCGTAAAAAATTCTTCAAATATATTTTTCAACGCATTCTCCAACATCAAATAACTTTCTAGTTAAGCATAAAACACATCTTCAAAAGCGTTATAATACTCATGGACCATAACCGACAAAGTAAAGATACGGTTGCGTTGGTGTCGAATGAAAAGATCGTCTAGCCAATTATCCAACATCGACGTGAACTGTCCAATTAAATTCGAAACATGCAAGTAAATAAAAACAATTTTGGTCGAAAATGTTGAATTCATAGCAAACAAAACGTGGCGAAAAAAAAAAACTCATGAAAAACAATTTTGTTCGGGGTGGAATAATAAATTCACGAAAAGCAACATCAACGTGAGATGAAAAATTGACTGAAAAAAAAAAAAATAAAATAAAATTACGAAATGCATTTGAAATTTATAAAAATCAAGGAACGATATTTCATCTAAGAACAGTAAATACAAAAATAAGGGAACGAGAAAATTTGAATTATTTTTCATTTTTTTGTGTCCAAAATGAGCCACCAGATGCAGCCTTTATATGAGTTTAATTTTGCGAAAAATTTGCTACCTCAAATATACCAAACGTAAGAAATTGCTGCAATACAGTTAACTTTTTTAACGTAGCCCGTTTATGAAGGAGAGAAGAAAGAATTCTAAAAATTAAAGTTTTATCGTCGTGCACGCATTCAAAAATTGTGATAAGAAAAATTTTCAAGTATTTTGAGAAAGTTATTCATTGTGGACTCCATGTATGCTAAACATAGGTACTCAAGTCTCTATACTTTATACTGTTTTATAAAGGCGCGAATCAAGGGCATCTATAATGACCCATGAAAAATGCAATGAAAATAATTGAAGCAAACCGGAGATAGTGCGTAGTTTCAAACTTGGAAAATTAATGAAACGGAATTTTAAACACCATTAATTGTGAAGGCCCGGTATAACAGCGTACGTCTTTAGCTCTGATATTTTATTCGTCCCTAATGCTCAATACAATACGAATTCACAGAATCTCCATTTATATTCTTCATAACTATTGTAATTATTTTTGCAAGGCTTCAAAAGAAATTCAAATGAGGACTGATTTCAACGAATCTAATCCAGTAAGACTCTTCTTGATAAAATATGGACTTATAGTTGGCAAAGAAAGCAAATGCTGATTTGTAAATGCTTGAACATGAGCATTGCCTGAGAATATTCTTCTCAAGATTATGCATAGTAGGTATTTTTTCTCAAAAAATTGGGATTTAATTCTGAACGCATAAGATGATCTTCCTTAAATGCATACAACCAAAATAAATATTTAAGAAAAAAAAATTTTGTGATACGTGATAAGTGTTGCAAATCACACAAAGCAGCAATTATCTACTTTGCACGTGTATCAAACATTATTTTTTATAAGCTTCTATTCTATTAACTACTGCGATTTTAAAACATACCAGTACTGCAGCCAACCTTCTTCAGCAAAATAATGTTTATTCCGTATGAAGCTGAAGCCAAAAAAAAAGTGTTAGAATGGTATTATAAGTTATTACGTTGATCAAAGACGAGACAAATGTGACAGTACATTTGGCTCTGAAAAATTTGTTATTGCGCATCGTTCATTTTTGTTCCAATGTTTCATTTTGAATGTTTCTGTGCTTCACTTTTCAGTTTTTCATGTTTCACATTTGTTTTTTTCATTGTTTTGTTCATCTTTGAATGTTCCTAGAATATTTGTTATTTGTAGGTATCGTTTTTATTATTTATTTAATTATTCATTCCTGCTTCGTTAGTTATTAAAAAATGAATTCTATTATTATTATACTATCTATTAATGTCGAAAAGTTCTCTATTTCAGCATAATTCAAATACCAAAAATTTAAACATTTTAGATTTGAAAAAATCGTACAGTTGAACTGTAATCACGAGATATAGGGATCTGTGAGGAAGTTACATAGATATACACACATTGTCATAACAAAATTGTGATATTCTTACTAATTTATGGATATTTTAAAATGACTTGCAGTATGTATACTTCTTCAAATTTCAAGGATTCAAAACACTTATCATGAAAATCAAGGTCGACACCAAGTATTCAACTTCACCCATAAACTCAAAAAACTGAAAAGTGAAACACTGAAATATTCAAAATGAAACACTGGAAGGAAAATGGAAGCATGAGCAACAATAAATTTTTTAGAGCCAAATGTACTGTCACGATTGTCTCAAGATCAAACAAGGAAGTATGAAAGTAGAGAACTCATAATGAGAAAACTATAGTTAAATAGAACATAGTCCAGAACTCAGAAAATCAGAATATACATATAGATAGTTATTCGATATAACATCGATATATATTTTCCTCCAAGATCGTTACAGAAAGATCTATTACGTCGTTTTACAGATGAAGAAGTTATCGTAGTTCTGCACAAATTTAGACTGTCATGTTCTCTTGATGAATAAATATCTACGTTGTTACATCGTGTGTTCATTAATCTTATCTTTTAAAAATCTGTTTTTAAGCTAAACTTATTGCAACAACTGTCGATAAAATAGACAATTATGTATACCTTGATGGCAGGACCATACAGGGGAAATTTGTGACAGGAGGAGAAAAAATTTATGAACCCCATAAAAAATTGAAAACTGCATTTATGTTGAAATACGGTATCAATGATTTATCAGTGGGGGGATTGTACGATACTGGTAAAGCCTATTTTACAAATAGTGTCCGAAAAAAATTTTTTGAAAATTTTTTAGAAAATTTTTCATGAAAATATTATTTTTCTCTTTTTTTGAGAGAGAACTCCAGGCCCCTAAAAATCTCAGGTCCGGGGGAATCCCCCTTTCCTCTCCCATCAGGCCTTTTTGACGGTATGATTTTAAAACAATACATGATGTAAATTCTTCACGTATCTTTTTTTACTTTATGCACCAGCTTGTGTGCATGCGTTTCTTTATGCACCATTTTTAAATTATTTATATACCAGCTTGTGCCTGTGCGTTATTTTATACACCACAAGGGATTTGTAAAGGAAAAAAAAAACAAAAAAAAACTCAGGATGTTCCATACTATATATTGTCTAATTGTAACGTCAAAAACTTTGGATGTATTGTTGTTTTATTTAATTGGTGGTAGGTATGTCGGGTTAAAGGTTCAACAATATCAAAGCAAACTTATTCATCAAGTCGTGAAGTGAAAATCAAAACGCGACTAAATTGTTTACTTAAGGTCCATTTTTGATAAAACTAGAGTTTTTAGAGTTGATTTTCAAATTCTTTATTCCTAAAAATGTAATTCGTTAGGTAATTAACGTTTATTTTCGTCATTTTTTCTCTAATTATGATTGAAACATAGGTAGTATAGCCAGCTTCATATTTTAGCTCTACTTCATGGTTTGATAAGTGAAGTTAGCTTCAACAATACAAATTTTTAGCGAATTAACTTATGTTGGTTTTACAGTTTTCTTCAAAATTAAATAGGAACGAAATGCTACTTCTATTTATATTGTTTATCCATCAACTTGATTAAGTAATTACTTCAAGTTTTCATAAATTGAAGTTAAAATTTTGATAAAATTTAAGAAAATACTAACTTGAAAAATTACGTTTCAGCATTTGCCAAAGCAATAAGAACTACAGAATTTCGTGGAGGGGTTTCGTACTATCCCCAATTTTTTTAACTTTTGAAACCCAAAAGAAACTTTCCAACAGATCACACTGAAATTTAGAAACACAATTTTTCTTCCATCCGAACAAATATCTTACCTAGCCAGCATAAACTTATTTCATCGCAAAATAATTTAACAGGCTACAAATTCTACAAACAAAAAATGTCCGAGTAGGAGCAGGCGAAGCCCATAATTTTTACCATTTTTCCACAAAAAAATAAAGCTTTGATCATAAATAAAATTTCAGATTAATAAGGTCGTGCTGATTTTAATTCATATCGACATGCACACATAAAACAGGAAATGGTGAATCATTTCAACATTCACCTGTAAGACAAAAACTTCTTAACCATTCGTAAACGAGAATTTCCAAGCACGTTACTCATATAGATGTGACATCATCAACTTTTTTTTTTTTTTTTAAACACGCTGATCATTCTCGTTCCGGCTAGTTATCGTTTATACAAATATGAACCCACCTTCATTTACCGATTTTTTCTTAACCTACAAAGACGTGAAAAATTGAATGAAGGTACTTCGGTGAACTGCATTTAGCTGCATTCAGAGGACGACCGAATGAGGCTGCATGATGATGAGATCCATGTACTTTGGCTGTGGGCGTTTGCATGATGATGAAAAAAAAAACTGCTCTGCGTCACAGCAATTTTAGTGAAAAATATGACATAGTTAATTGGCAAGCGTAGGTACCAATAAAAAATTATTCAAAAAAGGAGTGAATATAAATGATACTGAAACACCGAACACAAAATTGTTGTTTATATTTCGCATTAAAAAAGAACCAAGCAAGAAAAAAAGAGAATATTTTTTCCAATTTTTCATCATCTTCATCTTCATCTGCAGCACACCTCAAGCTCCTGAAAATTCATTTTTTGCTCATTTTCATTTCAGAAAACAGACAAAAGTGTTCGTAATATAAAAATATTTTTACCTGGATTTTAGTGGTTTGACTTTCGTTAATAGAAGTAAGAACAAAACAAAAAATAAAATAAAATAAAACCTACTTAAAAAAAACTCTAGTGCAGCAAGCCTTGCTAGAAAAAGTAGGTTTTCGAGAAAAAGAATTATGAATTTTAATTATTACATTAATTATCTGTAAGTTTATAGACAATGTGAAATTTAAAAGCATTATTTCTTGAAAAAATGAAAAATTAATCAAGATGATAAAGTATGCGACATAATCATATAATTTAAAATAAAACTAAAGAAATATAATAAAGTTATGAAATACAAAAAACGAAAACATGAACATTTGGTTAATTTTTTTAAAGAGTAAAAGTTCATGCAAATTAGAAAAAAAAAGAGAAAAAACCTTTTTTCAACTCATACACCAAAAAGAGGTTATTATTAAATTGATTTTCATTTGCAAAATATGAGATTTCTAAAGCAGTTTAGAACATCAAAAATGGTTTTCATTTCTTCACCAAATGTAGAAACAGGGTAGAAATGAGTTTTTTCTTAATTGTTCGTTGTTTATTTCTTCACAGCACCATTTACACGAAAGCAAGTTGCAAAATGTCACAATGAAAAAGGGCCATTTCACATGGTGATGCTTATACAAACAACAAAGTTTGCTTGTGAATTCGTTGAAAAAAATATCGTACTCAACTAGTTAGACACACGTGATAATCTCTCATTTTGCTAATTAATTGAGTAAAATACTATTACCGACGTACCAAAATTAGTAGCACGCTACAGTAAATTATAACGAATATTTATTTCAAATTTTGTACACATGGTTCCAAAATTCATCATTTTAGTGCCAATATAAAAATAAAAACAGCAGAACCAAAAGTACTGTCCAGCTGATCTGCGCCAAAATTGGTAGCATCCTACAATAAATAAATATAAATATTTCCAAATTTCATGGTTTTTTAATTTTTGGCTTAGTACAAATGGACAAAAATTGTAACCCGTACTGTGGGAACAAGAAATGGATTATATAATATATATAAATTTAAGTTATGGGTGCCAAAATTTTCCTTAGGTCATGAAACAAAAAACATACCCACCCTCAACCAAGGGGGCTAATACCGCACCAAGTTTAATAAGTAGATTTTATAAAGAAAACCTACTTAAAAACATACAATTGTTCAAGAAATTAGTTTGTAACATGTCAGTCCTTTCTCTTAACCACCAAATGAAAATATACAACATAAATTTTCTTTCACTCTTTGTTAATTGAAAATATGGCTAAAAATACAACAAATTTTGGAAATTTCCATTCGGTTTTTAAAATTATCTATAGAAGAATATTTGACATGAAAGGCCAATCAGCAAACATTCAAACCAAAATATTTCAATTTCTCAAACTTTGAAAGTTAAAACAAAGTTTGGTCAACAAACAACAAACTAATTTGCATTGTTGTTATTCATTTCTATTACAAGAAAATATGTAATCAATCTGCATCTTTTTAATGAATGTTCCAAATATAAACTATTCACTAAACATCTGAAAAACCAAATTATCAAAAATCCAAGTGATATAATTTTCGCATTATTTCAACTCAAAACAAAATTGAACCAAATTTTGTTTCAGCTAATGACCATGAACTAAAACAAGTAAGTAGTTGACAAAATATTGTAAACTTCAGAAGTTTTCATTGCTAATTTAACCACATTTGTAAACATTATTGATGATATTGTACAGTGCTAATGACTATAATTTGATATCCTGCCGAATCTTAGTAAATATTAAGTGGATTTTGGGACAATTTGGCTGAATTTCAGAGGAAAACTTGATTAACTTATTTTTGTCAATACCACATAAATACAAAGAGAAATCAATAGTAGGCAGAGTATACTGTGGAATACCTTTAGTTTTTTGCAAATGATTCGTACAACAGAAGGTTTTCAACAGAACTGGTGTATTTACCAGCTTCGTATACAAGTGCGGAGAGCCAACCTCAGTAAACACTAGCTAAACTTTGTTATTTACTAGTACATTTTATATTTGATTCCGTGCATGCACAAAGGCACACGCGCACACACATGCACAAATAAATATAGATGTATTTGTGTATAATTACCATGTACTTTGAAGATAAACGAAGTACAAAGAATGTGCACTTGTCAACATGACGTAATTGGTGATAAGCCAATTAGTCATGGTCCGACAATTACAAATTACATGCAGAGTGTGTAACAAGTAATTTGTAAGTTCTTTGTTTAATGGGTAGGGCACAAATTAGTCATATGACCGTGACTATCATCAAAGGGTCTAAACCCCTAATACTTCATAGGAGTAGAATCTCCACATATACTATTACACTTTTCTTTCACAGTTTCATTCGACTTGGTATAGTAAATTAAAGAAAAATAACATCAAAATTCAGTACAAGCCAACAAACATTAAAAGTTGTCAATTTTTCACCAAATTTTCTCCTCAGTGGCCATCTTTTGACAAAATACCGAAGGTTCCACTGCGACTACGAACTTTTTTTTCACATTTTTCTGTTGCCAAAAAAAATGATTGATAACTTCCAAAAATGAGCAACACTAAAAAAAATCATCTAAAATTTTCCATAAGCGTCAACGACACACTTTCCATTCTGTTCCATAATAAAAAGAAGGAAAAAATTCAACTAAATGATGTGAAATAAATGCTAATAGGCCAACGTTTTCATTTTTGTTTCCTCTTAGGACGCTTTCAAAAGAAAAGGAAAAAAATTTTCCAAGAGGAATAACAACGATTTCCAACGTCATCTTCGTGCCCAGTATACGAGAAATACACGAAAAAGTTCAACAACTGAATACTTCCCTTCTTTCACTCTTTCTGTCTTTCTTTCACTCCATTCATATTCAATTTTTGCATAGTCAGGTCAATATTATATCAGTTAGAATTGGAAAAATAGATGCGAAATACAGATGATGAAGGTTTTCAATATTTCACAAGAAAGTGACAAAGTTGAAGGTAGGGAAAATCGGGCAGATCGGAGGGAGAAGTGGACGAAAAAGAAGACGATATGGCTATTTATACGTCTGTGAAGACTAGTTGAGAACTTAATAAGACAAGTTTCAACTACACCCTCAAGCTTCAAAAAGTTTTTGGTCACGACTCATTAAAGACATAAAAATGGGATTACCTTCTTCTTAAGTGAACATAGTTTATTTTCCATAATTATTATTAAAAAAGATGGGACGAAGGAGAGTGAGCACATGAATGATTTGTTTTCAGAATGTTTGGATTTGAATGAGAATTTGTCTACCGAGATCACAATAACTTATCGAAAATATCGTCTGGGTCAACGCTATCTAATGATATCCTAAAAAGAAAATAATACCTCATCTGAATTTCTGAAATCATCAAGAAAAACATAACGTTCTTCGTTTTGAAAACGTAAAAAGCTTAAAGAAACTTAATCAATTAGAATGTGGGACAGAAAATAAAAATAAAATAAAAATGTCATGATAACTAAAGAAACGAACAAATTATAAGATAGTTAGGTTCTTCCTTTTCTCAAATAGAGGTACATATACATGTATATGCCACACTGAAGTAAGACTGCAGAAATCATTTAATAACTCTGTTTTCTATGGAAAAATAGTCCAAAACTAAGTTCTAGCCTCTCGAAAATTTCAGTCAAGATTGAGAATTCAGGTTAAACCCAACGTTTTAAAACAGTTTCTTCAAATATTCCGGGGAACTACTTTCACCCTTTTCTCAATAGAACAGCCTGTTGTCAAAAAGTGCTAAAAAATCCACACTTTTTTCCATAAAAAACAGAGCTAACGGATTGAATAAAATTTCCATTCTCATTGCCAATCATGAAAAACCAATCGATGCACAACTTTTGACTTCGACATAAATTTTTATTTTCACTTGTTACACCCTAAAATCGACAAATTATGAAACTCCGAAAAGAACAGTCTGTAAATCGTCATTTCAATTGCCATTCTGCACACTAACAAACAGCTGCAGCCAATACACTAATATCATACGCGAAAAATCTCGAGTTACAATTCTAATTTTATCTATAACACAATCATGACACATTCTCACAATGGATTAGGAGTTGGGACAAACGAAAAATTGGTTCTCGTTTAAAATGGTAACGAAGCAAGTCACAAGTAACTACCATCTGAGCTTGATTTATTATGGTGCCTGACAGGTAGGTACTGAATGATTACTGACCCATCATCGTGTTCACTGTGAAAGCTTCGATTTTTCTCATTTGTTGTTTACGTTTTGGCATTAAATCGTGTCTTGAACGAAATGTTCTCGTTATTTAGGTCGCAGTTGACTAATCTATTCAACAGAGATGCGAAGAAAATGACGACTGAAGAAAATTTTGATACATAATTCGAGAACGAATGCGAAATATTAGTGTTTTCTAAAGTTCGAAATTAACATGTAGTCCAACAAGTTTCAATTACTTGTTCACAGAAACCAGGACTTAATCGAGAGAACAAAACAGTTAAATTTGGCTTTTTAATGATCTATTTTTGAAGTTTAAAGTTCCATAGTGTTTGTAAAAGTGACACTTCATATTGAAATCGAATACCTATTTAAAATTTTGTTTTCAACGGACCTCAGATGGTGTTTGTTAAAGTGACATTTCATGTCGAATACTTAAAATTCTGTTTTCAACGTTACTGTAAAATTATTTTAAAAGTATTTTCAACATACAAAATAAAACCACATTTTTCCAACAGGAAAAACAGAACCAAAAAATTCGAAAAATAAGACACGGCGCATCTCAGCGATTTGACTGCACAAACTTCTATCGCCTATGCAACAAGGCAACAAGGCGACATGCAATAATGATTCACCTCATTTTTGTTTTATATTTTCAATGCAACATAGGAAGGTACTTCTTCATTCACGAAAACCGATAGAAAATAATTTAAAAACCTAAGTTTGAAGATGAAACTTCCCAAAATTAAAATATTTTTGTCTTAAATTGAACCTTAAAAAAATGTATATATATGTATACTGGAAATGCAACCAAAATTTTCGTGTTCATTCATTGTTTACCATCTACATAAAAGGTAGCAAAAAATCTACAAAATTTTCTACATTCTCATGGCAGAATTCAAAAAATTTTCTTCGACAATTGATTTTCAACTTAAAAGCATATCCCAAACAAGAAATAGAGAAAATGAGTATAAAAATCAAGCCTTTTTTTTTTCCAAACTTTCTCCAAGCTCTGGAAAAACACTAAGGCGGTGCAGTTTTTAACTAATCTTTCAAATTCATGTTATTCAATTTTCGACATAAAGAAAAGTTTGTTGTATAGTCCCATATAATGACGTCTACGAAAATTCATTCATATTTCCCAAGTGTTTTTTAGAATTAAAACTAAACTTAAAATTGAAAAGCTCAGTTTTTCCTTCCATTGGCAAAACATTGTATATGCGTCGAGTGACTGGCTTTCTTTAGGAAAATCCCCGGGGAGTGTATCACTGGAAGCTCAATCTTTAATTACTTCTCCAGAAAAAATTCTACACTCCTCCATTACATGTTGTTCGATTTTCACAAATATCTAATGGAGAGTTCAAAATATCAACATAAATTTTAGATCAGTTTAATAAATGTTTTTCAAACAGAAGTAAAGTGCTGACTGATAAGCATAACAAATAACGTTGAAAGAAGTTGTACAAAGAGAAGTCGAAACAAATATTCACAGCTCATTAATGGAAAGAGTGATACCGTATTTTTTTAAACAGTATTTTACAATGAGGAAAGAGAATACAGATGCAAGTATTCCATTTTTTGCGGACGCATTTGTTGTATTTGTATTATCGACGAGTAATTCGCATTTATAAAACATCTTAATCGTGACCCAGCAAAAAGACCTACGATAAGACACTCGTTGTTCGAATTAAGAATAAACATTGAAGTGGTGTACAGTGAGCAACTAAAGTGTCCTTAATATGTTACAAAAATTTATTCGCTCAATATCAAACTAATGAGCTTCGATAATTCTTGGTGTTAAAAAGGAAAATAAAGTTTTGCGGGACACTTTAGTGCAGATGACACAACAAAACTTGTCTTAACGTTCATTTTTAAGTTCATATACGATATGAAAAGCGCACGTACACACAGAAACACGCATACAAATATCCACTCAATATAAATAAAAGCGTATAAAAATGAAAAAGACAGGAGAAAATACTTCGAAGGGAGAAAAAAAAAGCTTCGTTTTTCATCTTTGGTACACGTAAAACGTTTTAGACAAACTTACCTATCAGTTTGTCACGTCTATGTGGGGAAGATAAACCCTTACTTTCCAATCAAACACAATTTTCGTCACAGTTAATTCGTTCGAAAATGATATTCTTGATTGATCTGCTGACACAATGCTTCTAAAATTTGTAAACAACACAAATACATTCCGCATGGACAAGGCAATTACAAATTATTTCGAAGTCCAAGAAATCAAAATGCGAAATTTCAAAATAAATATCACCAAAACAGAGAATAGGTTTGTTTTTTGTTCGATGCAAATAAAAGTGGGAATTATCTGTTACAGTGTTGTGGACAGTAATGAAAATGACGATTAGTCAGATGGTTTTCTTTGAAATGTCAACATTTGTTGATTTTGGTGTGTTACAAGCAGTGGTTAAGAAAATTTTTCCTCGAATGCCGACATTATGGATCGACTGATTATCCATACTGGAAATGTGAATTAACATTTTCTTTATTTCATTAACAACATTTTTCATCGTTTAACCCTTTTTGCTAACAGGCTGTTTCATTCAGAAATGTGCAGAATTACGTCTTCAAAGTATTTGGGTTGAGGAGGGAGCAGGGTTGTGGCGAAGATGGAAGAAATAGAGATTTAGATTCGCTCAAGTCGAAGAAGCGCATTAGTGTAATGTATTCCAGTTAAATCAGTCTGATAAAATATGATTCAAAGATTATCGTACGAGATGAAGTTCATGAATGAAGACGAGCGAGTATGAGCTCAACCGAGTGATAGTTTAAAATATTCAGCGTAGTCACGAGATAAAATAAATAAAGTACGAATTATTAAATGAGTTTAAAAAGTTCGCAGGTGTGAAGGGAAAGGCTTGGTATATCCTAACACGAAGAAACTATTCCAACAATTTGAAAAGAACTTTAGTTTTGAAAAAGTGCCGAACATTCCAACACAACTCAATGGATAAGTTCTGATGAAAATTTTACGCTAAAAATATAATCGTGTTTGCATGACATTTTTTCTTATCAAGAATATCACTCTAGTTGCGCTTTCAAAATAATTAATTTCAGTTTTCCTCACTTCACTGAACTAATGATGAACTACAACTTTAAGATTAAGCTGATAAGTCACTTTCAACAGAACTTGTTCTCATTTTAAAACTTAAGGGCAGCACTTTTTCGCAGTATCAACAAAATATATGTATATTGTAATTTTTTCAGTGATTATTCTATTGCGATAGATACATACATAGCTTAATTATTCATAAAATAATACTCTATACGTAAAACAGAATTCTGTTTTTGTAATTTCAATAATCTTTGCTAATGAAATAATGTTTTCATGACAATACTCCGGAAAGAATTAATTGTTTATGGGATAGTAAGTTACAGGGAAAAGTGAAATCATTGAATAAAAAACAGAAAAAACAAGTTAATGAATTGCAATATTAAAAATTCTACAATACGAAGCAACAACGTTTTCCGAATCTGCTTCAAGTTAGAAGACAGATCGATATTAACAATGGAGAAAATAAAAAAGTTCCGACTCGATACTGTTGCTATTAATTTACGAACAATAAATTTCAAATACGGACAGTACTTACACCAATGCCAGCAATTAACAAAGAAAATAATGGTTACAATAGCGTAGTGCGCACTTACCTGAAACAAAAAAAAAAACATAAAATTAATTAGCAAATAATAATACATTTTTATACAAATTCTGGTACATACATGTACATTCATGCATAATCTGTGATTTTTCGCGATGTCAATAAAATAAAGCTAAGTAAAGAGGACAAACAGTGCACGAGTAATGATTATGCCTATATAGAAGATAGACTTTTAAGGGTATTATTTAAATTGTAATTACGCGTTTTTATCTCTAATCCTTTTGATACACAGACAAAAATTTTGATAATGGGTATAGAAATTTTATGCAGAGAGAAGTTTTTAGACGTCAATTTTAACACGTCAGAAAACCCAAAACTTCAAATAAGATAATTGAGTTAATACGGCGGAAACATTACTTCAGACAAATGATTTTCCAATAAAACTTATACCTATCTATGAAATCACAGAAGTGTATATAAAATAAAATACTTAACAGTTAAGTCTAATAATTCTAAAGCTGATTGTGAAAACCATCAAGCTTGAATTATCATGAAATTTTCTATGTCTACCTAATTCCCCAGTAAGATTACCGCCGAATTTTTTAAAATTAGAATAGATGTTAATAAATTAAGTCTCCAGACAAAATAATCGATTTAAAATTTTCTTTTGACTCTAAAAAAGCATATTTTGACTCTATTAAAACATCTGAAAAACAGCTGAATCAATGAAATAAGCTCGAATATAAAGATTAGTTGAATCATGAATATACAAGGTCGGCAGATAAGTAGGTAGTAGAAGTAAATCATAGTAATCTAATCAACAGACTAAAACGATTGGTCGATACTTTTCGATTTGATCGAAATAATTAGATTTCCGAGACAAACACAGACTGCATATAGTTTTTCGGAGGTAATCCCGAGAATATTATACTTATCAAATTAATATCTGTTCGTTTCGAAAGCAGTTTTAATTTTTCGTAGAATAATTGACTACAGCTTAGTTGAACTAAAAAACTGAAATAAATTATGAGAGTTTGATATTTCAGATCAGCACAGTGATCGACTCTGATCCAACTATCAGACTTTAAAGGTAAATTATTGATCAAACATTGACATGTTTTTTTTCAAGTTTTTTTTTTCTCCGTTTTACTTCTCTTTTATTGGCTGTTATTTTTCAGTTTTTACAGGGAGAATGAAAGCTAAATCCATAAATAGGCACCTCGAATATAAAGTGCACTATAGTTTCCATGGTTCCATATGAAGTTACTCCCCTAGAAGTCGACGAAGAAGTGCAGTTAGAATGAGTTACTCAACTAAGATAGCGGATCTGGTCGTCCAATGGAAAAAAGATTTCCTTCCCTATTTCTCCTCTCCACTGAAAAGTTTTGCTAAAATGATCGGGGTATCATCCACGATAACAATTACAAATTAATTAACAATTAGGTACAACAGAAAATGGGTCATTTTAAGATGAACTATGGCAATGAATAGTACGTACCTAATTCAGAAATTAACATCATTAATGTTATCAATTTTTTTCATCAGTAAACATCTTAGCTCATGGTAGACCGCTAGAGGCTATATGCGATTATGAGCATCAGACTACCAGGTCGCACGTCTCGATGTATTACTTTATGTGCGCATGGAGGTTCTCATCTCCCGCACGCCCACAACCACACTTCGTGTGTATCATCGATGTTTACGCATCAGTTTGTCTGACGAGTACAGCCTTAACATCACTCACGCATCACCTCCCCTTAATTTTCAATAAAAAATGAAAATATTATCAAAATATAAAAATTTTAATTTAAAAACATTCACTTTAATCCAAAATTACATTCAAGCGATGCACTAATACAGGTACTTCAATTTCACTCTCGAACTATACCATTCATACAGTATGTTTTTTTTTAAACCAGACACGTTTCAAAAATTGTATAAATTAACTAGCAGTTGCAGTTTAAATTAACTAGTAGTTGCAGTTTAACGTATTGTAGATAAGTTACGTGCATGTAATCAGACGCGAGTCTGAAGTCTTTCACGGTTCTCTTCCCTTAAGAAACATATACGTTAACTATGGTAAAAAAAAAAAATTAGCTTAACAGTGATAATTTTAAACAACAGAAAAAAAGCAACCAATGGGTGCAGTCTGCACTTTTTCAATTATTTGTGGACTTTCGTTAAAAGCCGACAACGTGACAAGGCGAATACATACAAACGGGTAAGGAAAACAAGTACCTACGTAGGTACCTACAAAAGACTCGAAAACACACGAGCCGAGCCTACATACAACCATATTTCACACGCACTTAGTTGCAACCAGATATTACTACCGTTATTTTCGCGACATAATTCTTCCATTATAAGTTTTTAGTCATGTTTTCGGGAATAACTTGCACATCAACCTCTTTGAGCTCTCGATTTTCACCATCACACTCGCAATAAATGAAAGAAGAAGAGCCGTACGTTTTGGAAGCATCTGTTTGGCAGCTTACATTGTTCTCACGGCATACAACTTTTCCGTTACCCCACACGAAAAAACGCCGAAAAGTTGCAGCGAAAACCGAAGCCACTCGATACGTTGCACTTTTCCAGTCATCGTTTTCCGCGGCCACACTTTCTCAACAAATTAAACCTCAAAATTACCACAACGAAAAACGTCCTTCTGCCTGCCATTTCTGCGACATTCTTCGTACGAAACTGAAATATTTTGTAGCCATAAACCACTATTTTCTCTACGTGGCCAGCACGCGCATAATTTCAACAGGCAAAATACCAAAACGTATCGTTTCGTGTTTTAATTAAATAATATGTTCGATAGACGTTCGACATGAAGAAAAAAAAAAAGAAGAAAACTAAGAAAAAAACAACAAGCCGATAACCGCGAGGAAGGTTTCACTTTTTTCGCGATCGTCGAGTAATCTAAATTAATATTTTTTTCTACGGTAGTGGGCAGTCGAAGTTAAGTCAAATAATAATAGTGGAGTAGACCCAGAAATGATTCCGACGTTGAAAGAAATTCGGCCTTCAAAATGAATTTTAGCTGACCTCCTGAATTCTTTTGACGGCCAAATTCACATCCACAGCCAACTACCTACCTTCTAAAAAGATAGCAGCCGATTAAAGAAGAATTTGCGTGAGTAACAAAATAAGAGTGAGGGTATAAATGGACACACAGGCTTAATTCGATCATCCGTTTGTCGCCGTGAAAAAGTTCTACACCAATACATTTTTTTTTCACATAATTTTCCACTTTCGCACCTTTTATTCCACCATAAAAGGAGCAGAGTAGGTAATATCGCAAGTGAAAATACGAATTCTTCTCCTTCTCATGTCAGTCTTGGAAGCACATAAACTACTCGTTAAAGTGGTCTTTTCCACCAATTTTTACGGTTATAGAACAGAGTGGTTTCCTACAGAGCGTTGCTGTTGTTGCGTGAGATAAATCGTAAAACAAAAATAAAAACCTGTCTACTCATCTCGCGGTTTTCGGTGTAGGTTAAAATATCGATATTTTTTGGCACTGCACTGCGGGGTTTGTTTACACGGTATACTATTCGAATTCTTTGAACTTTCGAAGCAGGCCACGATGCTCGAGACAGTGTATCGTGGAATTAATTTTTTCGAACGAGGCAGACGACGTGAAAAGTGAAACTTTTTACAATGCCACACGCTTCGAGGCAAAATACAATGTTGATCATCATACATCGTAAACGTAAACTTGAATTTCGAGACCGTTATTTTGGCGCAAGCGAAAATGAATGATGTAAACCAGTAAATTTGGGATCTGACAACGTCGAATCATACGTACTTCGTCCATGAATGAGATGAGGATGAGAGATCGTATTTTATTTTCACGAAAAAGAAAAATAAACTAATGTTTCAAACGAGAAAACTGTTGACAACGAAGGTCAACTAGTAATTTTAATAATTTTCAAAATCGCCAGAAAAACTTGCAATACCTAACATGGAAGATCTTCTTTACGACATACAGAATAAGGTAGTTTTGGTTCTTCATGCTGAAAGAAAGGAACTAATCGAATCGGTTTCGGAAATCTTTTGGTAGATTTCGTAGAACCTACCTATTGCGGAGGGTGGCATATCACGACTTCGGAAAAAATTTCACTACAGTTTTTCCGATCATGGTCCCAGACCCCAAAAACACCTTCCCCTCAAAAGTTTATAGAATACAAGAGGCCTTTTATTAAAAACTTTTCAACTCGATTACAGCTCCCAGTTTTCTGACAACTTTTAAATGAACAGGTCCCAAACCTAAACAACATTCAGTGAAATAGTAGATTACATGACAGGAGCGGAAAGTATGCTATTAATGAGGAGAAGTTTGCGGTGCAAGGTGAAGTCAAGTAACGTAATCGCCAAGTTGATCGCATACTGTCCAACCTTGTCGTATATACTATTTTCATTTTAGATATGACTAGCTTTAAATTGCACGTTCGCTCGCAGTTATTCAGCGAATAGGTACAAAAGTTACAATTTAACCACTGATCTTCTCACCATAAATGTTTCATAGTCTTTAATTCACCTTTTTTTTTTTTTTACATGAGTAAAAAAAAAGTGAAGAAAAAACTCAAAATTTGATTAACACAAGCGCGAAAAACAAATACAGCGGAAAATAGTTGTTTTCCACTTCCGTTTACCTTCATTAGAAATCAGTAATTTGGTTGACACAGGCGCGGAAAACAACTACAGTGGAAAATAGTTGTTTTCCGCTTCTGTTTATCTTCATTAACATTGTAGCATGAATCTTAACGTTGAATGAGCATTTTCTAAAGCAAAAACGGGGTTGATGTTACGTATTTTTCACTCATCTAAAATTGAACATTCTAACTTGATTACAGTTCCCAGTTTTTTGAGTTTTCACTTCTCAGAACTGATAGTAAAACCCTAAAGTAAAACTGAGAACTAATCAAAGAACAGGTTCACAATGTAAACTTACTGGGAAAACTTACAAACTTTATTACAGTTCTGTTTTGGAAGTTTTCGTTTCTCAGAGCTGAAAATACTACAATAAAAGAGAAGTGAGGACTCACTTTCAACAAAACAAGTCTGAAACTAAAACTGTATGTGAAATACTTTGAACCCAATTACAGCCATCGAAGTGGAGCTTTCCAAACAAAACTTCTAAAAACCATCTAGAATTAGAAACCTATGTGAGACCAGAATTATTTGATAATTTGTCAGACGGGAAGGACAGAATGCCGCAACAGAAAAAAGTAACTTCAATTTAATATATTAGGTAAGTGTAGAAAACTATAACAATGTACAAAATTGTTTGATTCCAAAAAAAAGCAGAAATTTTCCATTTTTTTTTCTTTCTTTCTTTCAAACATGCTACTCGATTTGGTAGAGTTCGGCACTTGAACTTTAGAGTTACGAATTCTCACTTTTCAGAACTGACACTAACACTATGAAGTAGAAGTGCAGTAGATTTGAAAACAAACATTCAAACAGAACCTGTCCAAGACGAAACTATTGATGAAAATTTTCAAATTTAACCACAGCTCCAAGTTGTTGTGAATTTTTACTTCTCAGAACTAACACTGACACAAAAACCATTGGGAAGAATTTACAACCAACTTCAAAAAGAACAGGTTCCATACTGAAACTTTCGAACTCAATTATAGCTCTCAGAATAAAGCTTTCGGAACGAAACTAGGAAAAAACCATCTACAGATAGGCATCTACATGCGGTGAAAATTTTATGAAAATCTAACAAGCGGAAGAGGCGTGATGCTGCGACAAAAAAAAGAAACTTCAGTTTAACTGGAGGGCGCATTTTTTCACAGATTGTAATGAAATTAAAGATGTTGATAATTTTGGTCTATACCTCGAGTTCGAAGATGGGCCGAATCCGATCATTAGTTTAAAAATGACGGATATTTGAATGTCAAATCTGAAGACAATGGGGATAGGACGTAATTCTATACAGATTGGGAAAAAATTTGGCACGTACATATTCTGAGGGTATACCTTAATCAAGTTCAAAGATGGATCAAATCGGCCCACTATATCTGAATTACGGATTTTTGAAGTTTTCGTTATGATACAAACTTCTTAAAACTAAAATGAACGCAACTAGCAATAACTTACACATAATTGGAAATTCTGTGTATTCTAAGCGAAATCCATTTCCCGGATGACGTGTCATCGGCATCTTTTTATAGTCGAGGGTTTTACTAACGATGCTTTCGTACACGAGGCGCCAAATAATTTAAGGTCTGAAGAAAATAGGCAATATGAAGTACAAACGTTTAATGACCAATAAAGATGAAGTAGGTATATAAATATTGAATGGCGCCAATGAGAAACAACGTCGCATTTGTATGCCTGAAACATCAGAGCTCAACTTATTTGGCGCCAAGTATAGGTTCTCTTACTTCCGTTATCAGACAATTTTATCATCCAAGAGCTGATTGCACTTAAATTCAGCGGCTTTGGCCACAGAAATTTTGCAAGAGAGATTAATAACAAAGTAAACAGCAGAAATTTTAGCCATACACGACGACTTATTCTTTTTTTTCAGTGTTGCCAAATTTTGGAATTTAATTAGTAAATGAGTGGAAACTGTTAATTAAAATGAAAAAAACAATTTTAAGTTTGAGAAAATTACTTCTCTGTTGCAGTTGTACCTCATGTGTCCGTAAGTCGGCGCATATGAGAAGTGTATCCATCTATGTCTCATGTATTGCACCATTTTGTCTAGCTAAAATTAAGTTTTTAGACTGTATTATACGTGAAATTGATGATGGATCGATTCCAACAAACAAATACATGGATTTCTGTTTCAAATAGTTCATTTCGGTCTTTGATCGAATTCTCATCATAGCCAATTGTATACCCACATTGAAAGTATAGCTAAATAAGTGGAACATCAAAGAACCAAACCAAATAGAATCCGTTTTGGTCAGTATTTAAAACATACAAATGTATATCAACTACATCGCTGTCTTTAATTAAGTTATTACTACGAATGTTGGTAAAAATAGGAGGCTGTAAGGATAAAAAATCAATTGCCTGAGACTGCTTCCTAACGCTACGCCTAAATAACTACTAGCAAGCAGCAACAGCAACTTCAAACCAGTGTAATCAAACGTAGGTGCCTATGTACCTAGGACCAACTCTATAGAAGAATGCTGTTTAGCAGCAAATATGTTATGGCCATCTAACATCAAAAAAATTTATTTTAATTTTGATGTTTGCTGCGGAATATGAAGACAAGAACTTCCTTTAGGTGTAAATAGGACTTTTCAGTCGAAATCGCTAAACGTTTATCTGCTGTCCCAGTAAGTGCTGCTTTCTGCTGGTTAAGAGGGCATACCATGAGACTGAACAGAATTTTAATGTTGCTTCCACCCGAGCCTACATTAATGATTTTCGACCCGAACTGCAGAACTGCTATTCTGCAGATTGCACCGACATTTTTTCAAAATGAGTACAATAACTATTAGAAATAACAAAAAAAGAATTTCAGTTCTAAAAACATAAGAAAAAGACTACGGTATCCGTAAAGGTGTAAAAAAATGTTAACTGCCTGCCAGATGATTTATCAAGAAAGCACCTCTGTTAGTATGACCCAGAAATTATTCACAGGCATGCAGGCTCTGGATCAGGCACCCACAGCGACTGAAATTGGCTCCTCCCATGTAATTTCACAGCCTTTCGAAAAATTATTCAACATAAATATGTCAGCATCTAGGTGATGTTCCATTGTCATTCTGAACGTTCAAGAAGCCCAGATGAGTTCATATGTCATATATTGTCATTAACTCGGCGCACTCAGACTCTGAGACTCTGATAGAACGTTGCCTAAATTTAGTACACATAATCCCACTCAAAACAGCGGGATAGTTCAGATAATGCCGAATACTTGGATCAAGTTAGCAAGCTAAAATGATTTTTTTTAAAACACAAAAAAACAGTATTCTTGGCACTAATGATCTAGCAAGATACCGAACGCACCGGTTAAAATTTGTAAAAAAATAATATAAATTCCAAATAAACCACAGCAGCCTAAACGAATTCAGACTTGCTATTATTTTTTATTCTCAAAACACTAGCTTATTAACTTTCATGATCTCATTATAGTAACTACAGTCATTCTTGTGTTGTTGTAATTTTATAACTCAACAATACACCAACATCAAATAGAAGCAATGCGCTGGACTTAGATTGACGATTTTCGGCATACAAATCATTATTTTATTACATTAAAGTACCTAAAATAAAATCTCCAGACATTCAGGGCGGGAATGGCGACCAAAGTCATTCTCACCGTATATACGTACCTACATGAAAAAGGATGACCAAAAATTTCAGCAACTGCACTCAAAACGTAAGCCTATATAGTTAAAATACGGTAAAAAACGTACGCACCATGATGCCAATTCATTACACAAGAAAATGAAGAAATCCGCTTAGTCGACAAATAAACATAAAAACTTTACGGGATTACCGCGTCTTAAAAACTGAGCTCGAAACGCAGCCAAAACAATAATTCCCGCCAAGAGAAGAGTAAAAGTTTATCCTGCACGCGAGAACGTCGTCTCATTTTTTATCTCGTTCCTGCCTGATGGGATGGATGAGTATATTTTGCAAACGTAGCTAAATTCGAGCATATTTATCAGTCGTGTGCTTTTCGCGACGAAATAATTTTTGTACGAAATTTCGGTAAATGGGTCACGCTCGGCGTGAAAACAGCGATGAGCTTTATCCAATTGTAGGGAGCTTAAGGCCTTAAAAGGGGTGATGAAGAAGTTTGAAAAAAAAGGGGAGAAAAGGAGAAAAAAAAAGGAAAAGAAAACTCGGGAGAAAAAATAACGTAAATATGATCGTGAAAAAGCGTTAGAGACCATTCAGGTAAGCACTTAAGGAAATAACAACTCGGTCATTCATCGTACACCTTTATATTTTCTTGAAGATATAACCTCTTTTTATTTTTTTTCATTTTTTTTTCCATATTTTTTTTGTAATAAACGAATGAAAATTGAGCGTGCGGACTCGATCGGTAGTTTCACTACACGTCCACTGATAAACAGCGTGCACACGGAGCGAACCACGAAAGACTATAATAATTAAACAAACGATACCCATTAAAATAAAACGACCAAAAAATCAAGCAGATCCACAGGTATTTGTGTTTCAAATTCGATGTCAAAACTAGAAGTGGTTTAGAAGCACATTCCACAAAATTATTGGGCCATTAAAAAGAAGACAGCTTTTTGAAATTGAACTTCCGCAGTCTACTCTTCGAAATCAGAAAAAATCTCCCAAAATAAGGCAATTTTACTCATTTTACTGTCGTAGAAATTTTCTTCCCACAGTGGAAACTCCAAACCTCTCTCTTTGAGACGTTTATGGCAACACAACTACAACATTAGTTCAACAGATCTACCAGATTCCATTTTTTCCCAAAGTTTCTAGCGAGAGAAAGAGGTAGAACGGTCTTATTAGCTGAATCGACTGAATCTTAACAATCAGGTATTCGTTAATTACGATGGAAAAATGACAAATTTGAATGAGACGTGAAAAACGGGAGGAACCTAATTAAATTTCTTGCATATGGCGAGGAGGAAGAGAATGGGGAAAACTTTAATTAGGCATTTTAGTACCGATTATTATCAATGTAAGATATTTAAAGAGGATCATTCAGATAAGCAATATGGGATGATCCTACAGTAGAGTGAAAAAGTTCCATCCCATTGCCATTTTTCATGCCATGCATTAATTTTATGAATTTTTATACCCTTTTATTAAAGTTACTAATGCAAAAAATGTGATGTAATTTTTGTACTAACATCTAGGGTTGCTAAAATTATATTTGGTTTTTGTGGGGACAACACTTGTATAAGGTATAAGGGCTTGTACCCCTCAACAACAGTTGTCGCCAAAAGGCTGGCTCATATTCGTCTCTATGACATTGAAAAAATATGTACACGTATGTTTGTATGTTCTTACCTGTACAAACATACAGGTAAGATACATTATTTGGACCAAGACAAATTACCTGATAAAGATCTTGGTGATGTTACAGCCTGGTGCCAAACAAACTGCATCGTTTCTTATCACCTTACGGATTAGGAAATGACGTAATATTATGAAATAATACCATATTTATATGTACATATGTGTATCTGTATGCGTGTGCCAAATCTACCATATAAACTCACAAAACTGGCTACAAGATTACCAGTGTTTGCCAAGGATTTGGCTCCCCCATACATTTGTGTATGATGTGGCAGAACAGGCAAAGCTGTTGATTACCTTCTATGTGCGAATACTTCTCACAACAAGGTATTCCACAGTTTTCATCAGTTATATCTTATCAACCTGCTTCTTTTTCAACACAATTTTTGTCTATTACTTATAATCATCACTATAGTGTCATGGTAAGATGAGTCCTTACTTATGAAGTACCCCATGTTCAAGTCCTGTTGGAGATGGAAATTTTTTTTTCTTCAAATTATAAAAATATATTTAAAAAAAACTTGTTTTTAACCTAAACTTATTTACTATTCACTTCAAAACTGTAAGAAACTAACGACACTCAAATTTAATTCTCAAAATTATAGAAAAGTGCTTTACGACTAAAGAGTATTTTCGATATAGGTTCGTAATTTCTTATAATTAAGAATTGCGTAATTGTCTCAACTTTGGAGTAAGGTCGTAAAAAGAAAATTCGGACTGAGAGAAAAAAATTTATGGGCTATTCAAAGAATTTAATACTGCATTTGTGTCCATTTTTACGTAGATTTTCTCAAAAAACCTACGTATTTTTCGATAATTTTTGAAAAAACCTAGTTTCGGTGGAAATCCACCTTCTCCCTCTCATCAAGTCTTCTTCCGAGTTCAGTGTATGGTATTAAACAATAGCTTTTATGACATCGAATTCATATATATGTATACGGTACTGACTAATTTACGATAAGTAACTTAATTTTCGAACTGAACCAAGAATGTTTTTCAAGTTAGTCAACAAAGTTGAAGCTTACAGATTCCACATCTTCATCGAGAAAATTTGAAATTGTAGTTCAGTAAACAATTTTGAAATCCATTAGCCAACAAAATTCAAGTTCACAGATTCTGTACAGGTATTCTTCTTGCTAAATTAATCTTTCAGTTTGGTAATAAATTTAAAATTCCATTAGCCTATTACCATTTTATACGTACCGGATTTGGCTGTAAACTTTCAATTACGGATAAACATATAAGAAGGAAAGAAAAAAATAAACGAAAAAACAATACCACCAAAGCCTTTTGCTTTAAGCCCAAGAACTTCTTGGCTGATCAAAATTTTCGGTAGAAGGAACAATGAGAGAGATACGTTTTTGCCGAAACAATGAGCGATTTTCCAATGAGGAAAAAAGGTTATGGAGATTCAATGAATTTCATAATGAACAAGAAAACTTTGTATTGGCTGACTAAAATCTCTCACTTGGGAGAAAATAATATATTTTTTCTTGAAATTTACTTTTCTTAATAAGTACATCACAAAGTTTTCGCGTTACTAGCCCAATTTTTTTGCTACCTTGACCGAGAAAAAATTTTTTTTCGTGTGAAAATAAGGAAAGGTCAATGCGCATATGGTCAAATTCAACAATTTAGATCCTCCATTTTTCTAATATTAAAAACCGTCACTGCGCCAATGTGATCTTAATACGTGAAAAAACTAACACACAAAAAACAAAGTAACCAGTCTTTATCTAAGAAATAAATAGGTACATTTACGGTTGGTTCTGAACATTTTGGTAAGTAGGTAGTAATAAAAACAATCGGATAATCCCGGAATTTTTGACAAAACGGCCACGAAATGTCACAGTCAATATCCAAGTAGGTCCTACGTTTCAACATAACAGCGAATCTATTGGTCGGCATGAATTTTCGTATGATATCTTTCCATTTGTGGCAGGTTAAGGTTCAAAAAATTAGGTTGAAAAAAAAAAAATCTTGGAAGAGGTTTGACGCCTGGCACATGCAGACGGTGATTTTTCCTAAGAGAGTGATAAGAATGTTCTAATCCATACCCTCCAGTTCCTCTGGGAGTTGCTGAAACGTGTTACTAATTTCAGTTTTTTCAGTTTCTCTAGTTACCCATCGTCACATTTTATCGAGAGAAATGATATTGGTATATTAATACAGAAATCTTACTGATCGTAAGATTTCATGGCCTGTAAATAAATAGGTGAAATTGCGTTCGCTGAAATTCACGTCAGTGGAAACGCTGGTATTGTAGCCCCTTATCGTAAATACCGCCGTGTATTGGAGCTCAATCTTGCGTCTTAAATATGAAAAAAGATACTTGACGCATTACATAGCAAACAGAAATTGGTAAAGCAATGGCGTTTTTTAGTAGCCTCTGCGTGCTGCCATGGTGCCACGGCACCTATTGCAAAGGGCACCTATGCAGATTTTCTAGTCCCTCATATTAATGAGCTTCGGTGTCGAGGCAAAATTAAAAATTCATTTTCTATGAGCCTGATCGTTGTATTCACATAATTTTTTTTTTTTTTCAAAATCATAATAATCAGTATTATTTTCTTATCATTGGGAAGGTGAAAATGAACATGGACATAAAGATAGCTAATGAAATTAGCATTTAGAGACTGCCAATCAATAATTATCCTGCATATAGGTTATATTTCAAATCTACACCTACACGATGTCCTCAATGATGGATTTTTTTTGAAATATTTTATAAATTAAATGAATAGAATAGAACTACAATTTTTTGCATCAGTTTTCTGGTGATTGATTTTCATAATTAAGGACACCATGAGTATGCTGTCTACCTCATTCATTATTCTGAAAACTACGCTTCCGATGTGATTTTCAGGACGCGAAAGCGACAAAGGGATTAAATTGTGGGCAGCCAATGGAAGGTATATAGGGTATCGGTGAAAAAAGCTATCTAAAACACAACTGCTACATACAGTACCTAACAAATGTATGCTCTCCTTCAATAGAACCGAAGTTATTTTCTTTTTATACAACACTAAATCCGCTTATTCACCGCCAACTTTTCACACTCAAAATTAATCGAACGACGCGACGCTTCGGTTTTCGAACAAAACTGAAAAAAGTTTCTTTCACCGCTGCTCAAACAAATCCTCGCGATTAAATATCAACACAACACCTCGACTGCCGTTTGGGGCAAACAAAAAGTAATTTATTCGCGGTGAGTCAGGTTAAACGAGTCGTCAGTTAAATAGAAAAAAATAAAGGATTTTCTTCAGAATTCTCGAACGAGGAAAAATGATTTCATCACAGATCAGGTACCTTATAGATCTACACCGACAAATCAAGAGAAACATTTTTAGAAGTGTTCGGCTAATCTAATCTCAAAATCAAGTTGATCGATTTTGATGAATTTTCGTGTACATATTATTTAGGAACCTGAGAAGGTTATAGGTTTTCATTTATTATTTTAACAAATCAAAAAACTTATTGCTAAATTTATTTCGAAGACTTGAAAATTAATATCGCAGCGATTATGAAGTCGTCAGAGAAAAAACATTGGACATGCTAAATTAATAGTGTTACATTTGGCTGTTCAGAATCTAAATCTCATTCACAACAACAACAACAACAACAACAACAACAACAACAACAAAGAACCATTCCAACTTCCAAGATTTCCGATGACCCTCAACCGCTTATTTCAGCATTTTAAATTTGTGCGTGGTTACAGAATATTTGAATAACTAATGAAAAAAAAAAAAAAATGCTATAGCACGCGAGTCTGAAGGTAGATTCCGCCTAGAATAGACAGAATTTTAAATTAGATACAGCAAGTTGCATTCATTATAGGTTTCAAAAATTTTGTATTCTGATAAAAACTTCAAAAATCAGTAATTTAGAAACTAATGGACGGATTTGGCCAATCTTCAAACTTGATTAATACAGAAACGCAAATTATAACTACCCAATCATGTAAAATTATGTCCTAATCCATAAATAATAACGACTTTCCCCCATTGTCTACAAATTTCAAATTCACCTAAACGTACGACATAATTATGGTCCCAAAGTATACGTCCACACATGCTAAATTTCGCATAGATTCGAATTTCTCATCATCAGTAATAACTCTCTTTTCCACGTCACTGTATTTTCGGTCTTGCATTCGGGACTGATACTCAAGTTATCCTTACATTTTTCCCATTATCAATTATAACTGTACATAAATATATACAGATGTATAGATATAACTTCAATAAGGTAAGAAATTCTTATGTCACTGATGATAATTAATGTCTGGTTCTTGCATTCGGACCTTAGTGTCTGTCATCATCTCAGAATTACAACATCTACGAAATGTAGTTGACCATCTGAGAGATGTGCCAAGCGAAGCTGGCACTTGAGGCATTTAGTTAATAATGAAGACAAGACGCGTATAAGGAAAACGCAAAGCAGACTTGAAGTGGTGAAATTGTACATGAACTGCAGGCTACAGCACAGCTACAAAGAAGGACGATAATAAGACTGGCAGCGGAAAACTGTAAAGGAAAAATTGTTACTCGGTTATCACGCAATGGCAATGCCATCTGAAATGCCACACGGAAATTACGGTTTTTCTCGAAACAGCCAATGTTCATTTTTTACATACGTCGGATCGTTTTTTGGTTTTTCTTGCTCTTCTTCCGTACCACTTTCGCTTACACTTGAAATTACGACGCTAAAAATTTTTCACGACAGATAAAACTCTTTTTTTGGAACGCTTAGCCAGTGCCAGTGTCGCTGAACCACGCCTTTTTGACGATTGATGAGACTTGAGCTTAGCGGGAGCACTTTTCTTTCACGGTTATTTGAGTTTGAAAGAGAAAGGTATTCGGAACATATTTCTTGGTGTCCAAATACTGGCCATGACCATTACATCCGATGCACGAAATGGCCGCGAATTTCGTCTGTTGAGAGCTCGCTTCACGCGGTACATCTTTCAGAAAAAAAGTATAGGCTACGAAGGAGGTCCGAAACGGTTGTTTTTTTCCAGAAGTTCAAATTTTTCATGAAAGCGAACGTCAAAAACAATTACACAAAATTTACTACCGATTATTTGCTCTCTAGTGGCGCTAAATGGGCATCTCTAATGATTAATAACTTCTAACCCATATTTTCAGCGTTAAGCTATACACCAATTAGTATATTTCGTTTTGCAGTAATAAAATCAATTTGTGTATGCGTTTTTCAACGAGAGTGGTTAATCAAAACATCATCAAGTTGCACGAATCACCCTTCATCTTGTAACGACCAAGAGAATTTTCATCAAATAACGTCCCATCATTCTAAAGCAACAAAATTACCTCCAGGAAGTAGAAAAGGAGTCACACTTGAAACACTATGTTCCTAAGAATATTCCACGATACAAAATAACTTAGTTAATTTAGAATGCTGAAATATTTTAATAGTCGAATAATAATATACGACTTTTTTTGATGGAATACTTTGGAATAAAAATGATTGATAAACTCCAAACACTTTGACAAAGTTCCAATGACATTTAATGACTTGATTGTAACAAACATTTGTATATTACGAAGCATTAATTCTAGTCTATGATTGCGGACTTAGACTATTGAACCCCTTAATGTTTACTGGTTACGAGAGACAATGATTACTATAGACGTTAACCATACCCTGGTTACTTTGGAAGTGATTCATTACTTCAATTACATTAATTAAATCAACGACGAATTCGATAGCGGATGACTACATAATATGACATGATGGTGGTGTGAGATGAGCATGGCTGAATGATGTCACAATTAACCAATGAGATGACTGATTATCCTACCTTATTTATACGGTTTATACAAAGTAGTTCCTCGAAATAATTTGAGACAGTTCTGGAAGGTACATCTAAATGGTAAATAATATGTCAGCAAATTTGGTGCACTTTTGACGGTTATAGGCAAAATATAACAAGCGTATGAAATATATGTGCGAGTCAGAGAGTAATATAATCTGATGAAATTGCATTCCTGTGGGGTGCCCTGATTCATATGATATACAGGGCAGATGGCAGTTTATTGGAGTGATGATTCATGAATATGAATGATAATGGGTAGAAATATATCATTACACTTTTGAGATTTCATTTTTTAAATGAAGAGAAGCTGAAACTTCAGTCTCAGTTGTTGACCAATCTAAACGCTACCATAGTTTAAAGGGTGAAAAAATGTTATAAGTTTTACTTTTAGCCTTTGAGTATACCTATATATTATGGAGGGCTGATTCATATAACATTTTGAAATACAATTACTTTCAGACTTAGCGTTTTCATAGAACAAAATAACTTTTTTCCACATTACTACGTATATTATAATCATATAAATACGGACGTACATTTTATATAATTTTGTTCCTTGAAAACGCTATGAACCATATAGGAGATCCAGCCCTCCCTATCACTAAAACAAAAGTACAAGCCAATCAAAATTATTTGTTAAAATTATTTCAAAATATTATTCCACTCAATTATTTTGCTAATATTTTCCCTCATATTCGATGGGCATCAAATTTTTTTTGTTGCTTCCACCAAAATAACAAATTCTACAGTGTTACTTATATGCCACCAAAAATCCAGGGCTGCCATAAGCCAAAGTGCCGCAGAGAAAGCACATGCCTTTTAAAGTACTTTGCTTTATGTTTACGTACGCTGTCCTAGTGAATTTTATTGGACATCTTTATCCGATGTATTCTAAATTCCTGAACGCAAGCAAAATGTCAAAAATATGCAGAAGGTATTCTAGGGTTGCCGACTTTTTAACCGGCATGTCTTGACATTTAAAAATACATTAGTCTTATCCAGCTTTACTGGTCCAGTACTATATAATCGAAGCCTTTTTCACATGAACTTTTTTTTTTTAACAATCAAAATATTTTCATTTGTCTACAAAAATTTAAAAAAGTTCCACATTGCCCTTCTCCCCAAAGTCAAAATAAAAGTCTATTCATACTAATGAGTCTTCTACCGTCCCATGTCTTATAGCTGAATAAATCATTCATTCTACGTTTATCACTAACAAAAAAAAATTGAAATGGGTGTATTTTTTTGAATAAACGAGCTCAAAGTTAGTAAAAACAATATTTGTTTCTCTCTTCAATACAGAAGTAATTTTCAGCGCTAGTGTCTTAATTATTTTACTCCTTTTTTTCGCGTACTTCTGCAATTTTTCCACTTGAAAAAATTCACTCTTCACCTCCGTTCGTTTTCACTGTTGTAAAATGTGAAACTCGAAATTAGTGCTCCATAAGGATTCTTTACAGACACAATATGAGGTAACTAATGGCAGACTGATACTTTTACCAGAATTGCAATGCCTATGCTCATTGCAGTACCTATTTCGTCACACGATCAAAACACACGAGAGCAAGACGCATTTATCCACATTTTCAGATAAAAAGATTAGTAAAAAACCTTAGGCGCAGCAGCGACTCCACTAGAATATGTACGTAGGTATTCAAAAACCAGCTAATTACAACTAAAATTGGTGAAAAATTAATATAGATCATAAAAAATAATGATTGTGTTCATTGTCATTGATTGAAAAATTTTAGGGACCAAAATCTGAATTAAAGCTAAAATATTAGAAATACCGTCCGACCCGCATCAAATTTTAAGCATGTTAGAATAAATTATAGTGAATATTTATTCTTGGTTTCATAGCAATTGATTGAAATTTAGACATTCTATAGCCATAAAACCCCTGAAATAAGAACATAAATGGCGGTACTGGAAGTAACGTACGGTTAATCCACACCAAAATCAATAAGTCTGATCCTTGGCTGAGTAATAATGTTCATACCAAATTTCGTTACAATCGAACAACACTAATTTTGACCCGTACCATGGTATTAAGAAAATGAAATATTTATCTATAGGCTACACACAAATATGAGCTTTCAGTGCTCAAAATTTCCTCGGATTACAAAACGAAAAAAGTACCTTCTACGACGTTTCATATGAAATCAAAGTTAATACATATTATACAAATTTTCGTAGAAAACCTACATAAAAATATTCTGACAATACTGGACTGAGAATATCCGGCTCCTCAAGCCATATTAATGACCACAATAGTAAGTATCTATGTACGAAAACCTGGTCACAAATAAATTCGTAAAGTGAAAATACATGTCAGGCTTATGCAACTACCTATATACCAACTATGTACGAGTAAATTGCTGCTCACGAGAAACCGTAAATAAAAACAAAAACAAAAAAACATCGCCACTACATTCGAGAGAAACGCTTAAAATATCAGACAATTGTCATTAAAACCGACGTCTGTTCAACAGGCGACAGTGATAAAATATTTTCCAGAACGAAAGAACATCAAAAATTCGGTAAAACTTTGGTCGCCTTCGGTAACACCATCTCTTGGCAGCACTACAACTATTCGCGATCGTAAATTAGGTTATTAATATTGCATATTCCGAATCATCATTTGTTTTTCGAAGGAGACGCCTACAAACGTTTTTAATGTGGCTACATAACGTTCATAGAAGTTTCAAAATTAATCTACACAGAATGAAAATAAAGTGCTCAGGTAGCTATATGATACATATGTACGTATTTACAACCACACAGCAGCGGGCACGCTTCTTTATTGTTCACGTTATTGCCATTCAATAATAAAGATGCGCCCCCATAAGGCGGATGTAATAAAACACAACTGAAGGCGGCAAATGCATTACCACCATACATACACACATGTTACCAACAAACCAACCCCTAAACGAAAGGGTGCTGGAAAAAGACACCCTTTACCTAGGAATATAGCCATTGAAAACACCCGCGGGGAAACAAAACTATATGAAGAAAATTCGTAGAACATAAAATATCAAAAATAATGATAAACAGATATTGTGGCAACTGATCGTTCCTTACCGCCCCCTCAAAAATGCAAACGTACATACGAGGAAAAAAAAAGTGTTCCTAAGGCAGGATTCGAAGAGTACCTATCTCGTAGAAAAAATTATTTCGTCGCGAATAAGATAGGCGTCTTGGCGAGGCGTTAAAGTGAAAATAAATCACGATGTGGAATTTACAATCAGACGAGAAAAGGGGAAAGAAAAAAAAATCTTCAATAAAACTCCATGTCGTACCACTGCCTATGTACCGCGACGTGAACACAATCCGTGAAATTGAATTCTTAACGATGTTCAAAGATCGTTCTTTAGTCGGAAGGAGAAGGAAAATGAAAGAGGTGAAATGAAAAAAAAAAAAAAAAACATGCTAAAAAGGGTTGATAGCAATGAGCTTAAAGATAAAGTGTTGGAGAAAGTACATATAAGGAGAACACGAGCATCGCTGCCGCATAAAGTTTCTCATCTTAGGTGTATTGAGCACAACGTATTCCAGACTTGGTCGTTGCGAAAGTGAACGACTGACTAAAATTGAAGAACAATAGAAGGGAAAGGGGGCAGGTTATTTGGCTTTTATGTCGAGAGTAAAATAGGGAACACTCTCTCTTCGAGGCGAGTCATGACAAAAAGTCGCCGTTTCCACCAAATGACCAACAATTTATCAACCCTTATCGAGAAAACGGGGAAAAAAGTAACGCATCTTCAACCACCAACCCTTTGCCAATTTCCTCCTACGTTGCATCAAAGTTAGCTCTGTCCGATGGACCATTTTATTAAAAAAAGAATAACATCGTGTATCTTTCGACATAAACCATTGCCGCATCGCCATTACTCACGTAGTCGACCAGATTTGCGTTTCAGAACACGATACACGGCTAGCCTATACACGTTTATGCAGGGGTAAGAAGGGTTAGGCGAACACCCGTAGATCCTTTTAATCATAATTTCCATTTGAGCACCCAACAAAGTATCGTTTCCAGAGGGCGATCGTAGAAACCGATAGACCCACACGCGAAAGAATTTGGCGGTGGAAAAATTGGAAAATATTTCCGGTAGGGTGAATAGGCGACATTTTTCAGTGGTAAAGAAAAAACCTTTTTTTTTCTTTGTAGTGAGGAGGGGAAGGACGACGATAATACATTAGGGTGCGTGGACGAGGAACCAAAGGCAATGTATGATGAATCAGTTTAGAGTAAAGGTTATTGGAGGAATTAATAAATTCCAAAGGAAACCATCTTATTCCGCAAAAGTCCGGAAAATCGTTGATTCGATTTAACCTAAGAAATTAACAGAAAATACACATTTTAAAGAAAATTGCACGTCTCAGCCGACTGGTTAAGGCAAGAGATGCAGCATCATTAACTAAGACAGTATACAGAATAGGTAGTGATTCTCAGTTTTAGGCTTGATAAATCCCATTAACGATAGAATTCTGTTTCGATCATTTGCATTTGGTATACAATAATTCCAGTTTTACCCAGAAGACTATCTTCAAAACATAACGACTATTTATATTATAATCAATAAGACTTAAATAGTCAATTACTTTTTCAAAGTTCTACAACTTCGGATGAGATTTCTTCAAAAGCGTGAGGTAGTGAGGATTACCACATTCTTCTTTTGTTTTCTCAGAATGATCAATTTACTCTTAATCGAGTACAAAAATTTTTCATACAAATAGATAATAATTTCAATTTAATTTACAGTAAATAAATCAAGAAGATTGTCTCACAAAATTTCTTCTTCTCTCGAAATAATACCCTGTATAGGCCCATGTAAGTGTGTAAGAGTTTGTGTTTGCTGATGAATTTATGTTCAAAACTATTTTTTAATGAATTCTCAGGACTATCGCCGAATTTCGTGCTTTCTTCTCATTTCTAACGAAATAAATACAGTATTCGCTCATGTTTTGGGAGTGCAGTGGGATTGTCGATTATCAACTGAAAAACAAGAATACGTATGTTCGAAAGACATTCAGTTATTCAGCAAATGTTATTTTTGTATAAAGGAGATATAGAATCTATACTAGGTTGAGCCTTCAAGGTTTCTACCTAAACATTTTATCAATTATAAGTTTTAAGGATAAAAAATCTTATAAATTACAAAAAGTTTCCGAATTTTTTTTTTTTTTTTGACTTTGAAAATGTCCTACTAGAGGGAAGATACAAAAAAAGTGTCACACTTTTAGCGTTACGCTGAGATGACACGATCACGGGTCCATCCTGCCAAATTTGGTTGAGGGACTGAGTCGATGGGAGTACAGGGGATGCCACCTCCATGTCACCATACTTTGCAAAACCCCCTCTACTTCCAGAGACTTATTCAAAGAAAAAATTCTACAGATAAAATCGAAAACTACCATAGATCCTACTGAATCAAGGAAATTTGGGAGGTCCCTGAAGTTAACTAAACTCTCCTTACGTGATCTCTTCATCAGAAAGATCAAGCTAGTTCGGATGCAGAGTGACCGAATTTTCTCCAGGAAAGAAATGTTGAAAGCTTTCCTTCCGATGCATTGCGAACGCAGTGCCTCTTCAGTTCACTGTCTTCTGCACTTTGTCTAATTTTCTAAGACACAGTAATCGGATTTCACGACGAAACCGAAAGGATCACAATTTGTGGATCTTCAGTCAAGACAACGACCTTCGTTAGGCAACTTCAAGGGAAGTTGTTCGAATTCTCCACCTGTTTAACTCACTAAATCAAATATCACTAGAGAATAAATAAATTTTACTTGTGTTGAGTCACACAGATCCATTAAATGAGAAAAGGAAGACGATGAAAAAAAAAACAACAAAAAAAACAAATAAACAAAAAAAACGCTTGAACCAACCCAACTAAAGGTCCCTTTAGCTTTTGTGTCGGCGATACGACATTGTGTCTAGGCTCCAGAAAAAAGAAATTACTTGAAATTTACGAACGAAGTCGTAAACCACGTTTTAATGAAATTTTAGAAGAAATTTCTACATTCATTTACTGAAACCGGGTTGTCATTTTAATAAAGAACATTTTTTTTTTCTGCGAAAATAACTTTATGACCCATCTGACCCCATCATTTAGGTCCATTTGACTCACGTTGTACAGACTTTCTGGTCGAAATTTTCAACTAAAAAGCAGTACGGGCATAACTGACTACATGCTGTGGAAGTTTATCATTATATTATTTAGGATTTTGAAAAAAAGATGGAATATAAACTTTTCGATCTAGTTATCTGCGTACAAGGTCTTTCTGGAAAGTTCCGAGACTTTCTGGTCTATAATTTGGAAATGTTTCAGCAACTTTTTTCTCGTATGATGTTGAACGTACTCTTTTTCGATCATTGTAGAATGTTTAGTTAAGAAATACAACCGTAACAAGCTGTTCAAAAATTTGTGTTATTTTGGCGTGGCTAATTAATTATTTATACGCAAATAGAGATAAAATATATTTTTGAGCGTTATAGTATGGCTTTTCCATTAGCATTTTCAATTGCAAAAGGAATAAGTATATTTTCAAAAAAACCTACTTAAAAAAAAAGAGAATTTCGTTCGATGAAGATAGGGAACAATTTGTAAAATAGTTTCAGAACCGTAGATACAGTAGAAGGCACAGACGCCTCATGTCGTACGGTAGAAAGATATTCGTTATATTCTCACTGTTTACGCCACTATCATCACATTCGCAGAAAAATTAATCTTAACCACTTTGACTCAAGAAACCCATCGACCATCATTCTGTATGTGAAGAAACAATTTATACGCAAACATTCATTATACTTGGATATATTTTTTTTTTAAACTGGGTTCAGCAACATAACCATTTTACCCAGCTTCAGGAGGTTATTAAATGTCAGTGATGAGTAGAGGTGGTCGAGATTCTGCGGCGAATGATTTCCCATCAGAAGTTTTTCAATTTTATGCGAAAACGCCAACAGAAACAAACCGAACACATCTCCATTTTGAGTCGAGTTAGTCGGGTAGGTATAAAAGACAGCAGCCGGTCTAGAATTCTTAGGCATAGCACCTAATCCAAGCAGAGCCCTAATCTCAGTATCTTGGGACTGATGCATGAACAATATTTAAGTAATATCTGTCATTTAAGAATTATTTAACAGTTCACAAGCATTGTTTCGACCAGTTCTGAAGAATTAATTATAGATAAAAAATTAATCTTGCATTTAGCCTCTAATGTCTATATGATCAACAAGAGAAAACATTTATTACAACTGAACTGCGAGTACCTTTTTGCATCATCCTTTGCAAAAAATGAGCATACAAGATGCTCACAATTCACGTTCAAAGTAGAAGCTAAAGAACCACGTGAATCGAGAAAAGGTTATTCATGCACATGACAGTTCCACGCTGGTTGAAAATTATCAATATTGCATTTCCGAGCCGCAGATCTATGTAACATAATTTTGCAAACCCCCATGTTGTCATAATGATAAGTCATGTAAACTGAAAGATTTTTTCCAGAAATTTATCGAGTAGTTAGAGACTATTATGGAATTAATTTGGTAGTGAATTTTAGCAAAATCGATTGGCTGGTTTTTGAATGGCAGCCATTACAAAATTTAACACTTTTGGGAAATAAATGGAATTTTTTCGAGAAACTGCTATGTCCAGAAAAATCAAATAACGTTGAACTGCGTGGTTGGAAAAATACCCTCGCTCGAGGCGGAACTGTTTCACTTTTTTGGCCATTTGCGCAGAATGTTCTACAGCCAAGAATTTTACTTCTATACCTAAATACTGTACAGCGAGAACAGCTCTAAAATATAGTCGTTTAGAGCAAACAGACCCAAATATTTTAATTTGTTTCAACAAACTTTCAAATTTTTAAAGCCAATTAGAGATAATAAAGAGTAGGTAGGCAGTATGCGTGCAACATGGTGCGATTAGGCAAAAAATAAAAAAAAAAATGTTGAAAACACCAAGAAGAAGGAAAAAACCCATACAAATATAAGTCATAGCCTTAATATACGGTAAATATTTGAGATAGGTGGTAGGTAGGTAGGTAAACGTTTTGTTTGTTATTTTAATTTTGCTCCACGTTACAGGTATATAGTGTACACATTGCGTGAACGTTTCCGTCATTTGCTTGGTTACCCTCGAATATCAACGAAAATAAATACATACGTCAAAAAAATTCGTATAATTCCAAACACCTAAAATAGCAATGCCCAGCCTAGCATGTCACCATTAGTTTAAGGGGGAACAAAATACACGATCTTACACGTCATAAGTTTCTTTCTCTTCACCTACAAGGTTTGCTATTAGGTCATCGGCAAAGATAAGTTCTATTTTGACGAACAATTTTAATGAAAAAAAAAAAAAAAAATCGTGTCTATCATTTTATTTTACTTATCCCAGACTAAATATTATAGTTGTCTCTTGGACACTAATTGGTTGAGCATCGGCCTAGATATTTCGGGACATTTTCTAATGCGAGTATAATTTTTGTAAATCTTGTCCAACACAGCGAATCAGTTTTGCGAAATAATTCAGAAATCACAAGTTGAAAGCACGAACGTTGAATGACTAATGTGCGAGAGTAAACTCCAGCTATAAATGCATACACGTGCGAACTATGTATATTGTTTTTGGAGATGTAGGCGGGGAGCATACAACAAACGTTTCAATATATTACACACGAAAATATATTATAAATCAAATACCGAGAAGACATTTGCCTCCCTTCGAGCTTATCACAACTCACAAAAGCGAGCCATTTTGTTCCAGACCGCTATATTAAATAGGTAAATATATGATAATAAAAACAACTCGGCCGAATTGTCAAAGTTATGCCACGTCGGGCGAAATAACTGCATTACAAAGCTGCAAAATTATCGGCAAGGGACTACTTTTATTGGCTATGGGATTTTCAGGGCAGCCTTTTGTTACACTAATAGGCTAACTAATCACATCTGTAAACACACTCGTGCAAAGGAATGGCCTTGAAAAATTTAGAAACTTTCATAAATAATACACCAGCTACGTTCGACATTGCAAAACAGTGCAGCACTAAAAGTTAAAGTGCAATTTCGGTTCTGTGAACTGCGAAGCCTACCCTCAACTATTTCTTACCATTTATTTTCACTGAAATTAGGAAATTAGATAAAATCGAAATTATCGAATGTAATTGCGAGAGAACCGTTTCTCATGAAAATTAGATATCGCGATATAACAGCTGAAGATTCTGTGAAAATTTCAGTTCAATCTAACCTTTCATTCCCAAGATATTACTGAAATTCTGTAAGGATAACGAGTTGTGAAGTTGAATCTCAAATCAATGATATGAATTATCAATGATAAATATAAATTTAACGATATATTTTACATTTGAAATTCCAACAATTAATATTAAATTTTTATTATCATAAAAACTAATGTGGAATACCTTGTTGTGAGAGATATTCTCATCAGAAGGAAATTCTACAGAATTTAAGCGTGTTCAGCCACTTCGTACACAAGTACGGGTAAGCCAGAACCAGACCGAACACTGGCGATTTTAGAGCTGGTTTGGGTGGTTTTTATACAGCTTATTTACACGCACACCAAGACACGTATGTAAGAATATATGTACGTCTATGAGGGTGGCCAGGTCGCATCATCCCCTACCGAGATAAGAGATGGCTGGCCAGTTTGTGTATGGATTGTGACATTGTCTCATTGTGTTGCGATTCGGTACTCGTACATTACCTGCATGTACTTGCAGGTAATTACGATCGAACGTACTTAGTGTGTTTTATGTCACGTAGACAAATAATTTGCCTGCCCTTTGGGGCGGCGACTGTTGTCAAGGGGTCGAGCCCCTATACCTCATACGGGAGAGTCCCCACAACTAAATTACTAAAATTTGCGATAAGTCATTAGCATCCTTATGTTCATCACTATATTTCATAGAACAACTTCAACTTTTTCTCAGAACCTATTTACCAAGCAGGGTCAGGATATCCACACTTTTTACGAAAAAGTTATTTTTTATTTTTAATAGCCACAACAAAGTTTTAGGGCCTACTTTTCTATGACAAATAGAAAATTTTCTGGTGAAAGTTGAAGTACCGCACTTCTCGCCATGTCAAACATAGCTATAAGTATACCAGCCATTTTTCAGTTTTCCAATCAACTGCGCAACAGGTTGAAAAATCATGGTTCTGTATAAAATTGTGCAATAATTCGATTGCCCAAGAAAGAACTACATCGAAAATTTAAACTTTACTGAAGGTGGTTTCACGCAGATAATTTTGCAGCTTTATTGTACACCCTAAGAAGCTGTTTCTAGGGTCATGCAGCATACCAATTTTAGCACGAGGTCACAATGCATGCATGGGCAGTTATTATCATTATTATTAAAAACCATAAATTTGGTATCAGATAAAGTACTGTCCATATTTACCTACGCTCCAAGGGGTAGAATCGTTAAAGCTGAAACCTTATTCAACTCATAAGTGCATTATCTACCATACTCTGTTCACGCTAAGAAGTGCGTGACGTCATAATAACAATAAACGTTGTGGTTGGTTGGGGAAAGAGGAAAAGGTATCGATGCACATTGTTATACAATGACAAGGATCACTTTGTAGAGTAAACAAACATCGTATTTCAAGCAGATAAGTCTGGATATGGTTTATGACGTCACGCACTTCTTAGTGTGAACACAATATGATGACGAAGTGAAATCAAGATTCTGGGTAGGGTTTTCAACGACAAAATTTGCGACATATTCATTAGCCATTACCAAGGGAAGGAGTAAGGTGTTTTTTTTTTTTGGATGGAGGGAGGTAGTTCGAACACTCAAATCCCCCCACTTCTCTACACCCTTATTAACTACAACGTATGTAAAAATTTTATTAATTAATGAATTTATTTATTTTTTAATTTTTTTCAAGGGGGGTTATCATAGGACATTATTCGCGAAAATAAATTCAAAATAAGTAGATTATAATTTATACCAACACAGACTTACAAGAGATTCTATATAGGATCTCAAATTAAAAAAAAAGAAATTTAACCCCTATCATGAAAAGAATTTTGAAGATTAAAACTGGTAATCTGATCCTATTTTTTTTGCAGTTTTTTACGCTAAAATGAGATGGTTTAAATTCAAAAGCCCCTTTCCAGACTACAGCCCGGTGCACAGAACCAGAAGCTAAGTTGATTGAATCATGTCGAGAGTACACTACGACCAAAGCATAATCAACCACAAAATAACTGGCACGGACGAATTCTATAATTGCATAATTATTAGGTACCCAATTTCAAAGAATTATCACGTTGAAAAGTTGAAAAATTAGAATATGATCGTACGCCTTCAACGACGTTAGGCCACGTAAAATGCGAACAGCTTTTCGCACATTGCAGTTGAATGAGTTCACCTTTTTGGCGCCGGACGATTTTTTTCTGCCGAAATCTTTAATTACAAATAGAATTAATTTGGTAAATTTGGCGCGACACCTATTATCAGCCTGTTACGATCTGCTCGAAATTTGGCATCGATCCATTCGGATTTAATTTTTTCGTAATACATATACTCAAGTAATTATAATCGAAAGCGTGGTACGAAAAAGGTATAGCATCATACTCTTGCAACCGGAACTACGAAATATGAAGAACAGCGAAGGAACCTATGGAAATGCAATGAAAAGAAATGCTCGCATACTAGGACACGTATTTTCCCGATTCATTTTGATTTCCTTTATCAAAACCACTAATGATCCTTAAGAAACCAGACTTGCTAAAGGACAAAAATGACGGAGGAAAATTCGAGAAATTTCACGAATTAGTTCCTATAATTATACTATATACGATATCAACAAGTAACAGTTCTGGTCAATAAAAGTTTCGCACAACCACGAATGGAAAGCGAAGAATGAGTACCAGGCACATATAACAATGGCCTACGTATATGAAAAACATCTAAATATAGATAAAAGTCTATAATAGTCTAATGTAGGTACCGCAACCGCATTTTCCAAATTTAGCTTCGAAAACGAACAGGTATTTACGGCCACTAATTCGCTAATAATATGCACGACGATAAATCACAAAACGAGAAAAACGCCTTCGATTGTTCGCAGCTACCAACACGAAAATCTGCGACACGCAGAAATGGATACCGTATACGGGGTTTTTCATTGTTTGGGTAGACGATGACGACGACGAAGCCGCCACCGACATACAACAGCCACAACAGCGGAAAATATGCTACCACGAAAAGCTTAATAGGTACTATCGGTAATTAATCAACGGCCCACCTGTACTTCGGTGACAACACAGATCCATTAGTCTGAAGCATAGGATTCTTCGCATTGTCTCATTTTCACGTATTTCTAGTCAGCGAAAGCGCACGAATAACCTCCTCATTCCTCTACTAATAACCCACTTATCAAATATAAAAGGTAAATTTTGTTGGAATAACATTTTATTTAAAAACCAGTAGGAGAATATAGCCTAAAAAGGAGACACAACTTTTTCCATCTAAACTACTGCAAAAAAAAAAACCAAAAAAAACGAAAGAATGACTGACCATTATTTTGAATAATCGATAACTTTTGGCTATCAATGAAACGTATTTACTAGTTGGGTCAGTGCCTAAAGCAGGGTTTAAACTCACTCTATCTATTCTCTTAATCCTGAACTGTATTTTATAACGTAAGGAAATTTTAACTTCAGAAAATAAATCAAGAGAAAAAGTATAAACCGCAACACAATGTTTTCTTTTAGTCTACTTTTTAGGAATTAGATATTACTTCGAAGAGAATAACTCAGCGAGTATAAACCGTCTATTTAATTAACAATTCTGATACCTATAAGCACTCCAAAATTTTGCCGTCCCCCTCGCAGATGAGACAAAAACAAAAAACAAAACCTCCAACGATCGAATTCTGTATTTATTTAGAGTAAAATCATTCGTTTGGTTTCATCTCAAAATTGGAAGCTCTTCAAAATTTGCCATCTAAAGCACTGCCTCTAGTGATTAATGGGAAATATGGCACTGCGTTAGGAGTTTGGGAGATCTTAACAGAAGTACTTTGGAATAACGCGAAAGTAATAGCATGATTAGATACTGTAAACAAGTGGGTGAGTGAATGACTTAATCAGAAATATTTAAGATAATAATTGATACAAAGAAAAAACTTTCAAGATATCCATAAAATTTCATTAAAGATTATAATAAATGAATAACTTATAAAGTATCTACCTATGGAGTTGTATTCTCATTACTGATGAGCAAAAGTAAGACCTACACCACAGACCAGTCGGCCTGTTTTCGGTATAGTTTGCAAAACTTTTACAATTTTTGGTGGCCAAGTTAAAATTACAATTGCAGATCTAATTAAAATTTCTTGTAACATTCTAACGTTCAGTTGCTCTAAGTGAATTTCACATAAAATTTTGAAAAAATACGTTAAGAAATCGAGAACTTCTGTAATTTAGTTGGTAAAAAATTACCTATTTTGATAGTTATTTGACAATAATTTCTGTGAAATCCACTAAAAGCAGCTGAACGTCTTGGAGTTAGGTACATGAAATTCAGATAGAATCCACAATCCTTTTCAATGCGGGTACTCACTCATGCAGATTTGAGGCAGCTGAAGTTCTTAGAGGTAGTGCATGGTCAGGAAATTAAGATCCAAAGAAAGAGAACGGGAAAAAGAAGGTAGTGAAATAAAAAGATAGATAAAAAAAACACTAAAGAGAAAAAAGAAATTTGTTAAGATGTTATAACATCATCTTTTTTCGACCACATATATTATAACACTATCCTTTTTGATCATTGTACTAATCCGCCGAATAGAAAAAAGTTATGGAGTACATCACCATGAGGAGGTCGATCGCCAGTCCATTCTTATCGAAGCAATCGGCCATCTGAAACCAGTCTCATTCGATGGCTTAGTTTAATGTTTTACAAAATAATTGTGTTGATACGATTTTCACAGCTTTGGCTTCCACACAATACTCTACTTTGTCTAGGGGCGGCGAAAATTATAATTATCGCATGCTGAAGCACAATTCTAAAATATTTAAAACTATGAAATATTTCACTAAAGTTGCTACATAAGGATATATTTTTTTGTATACTGTATTATGATAGAAGGGTAATTGAAACGCCAGTTTATAAGCTCTCAAAACTTTGAAGCACCACCCTAAAAAATTTTAGTTTCAGCTCTTGAGCTTGTCACCATCTTCTACAAGATAAATAGCGAAGGACTTAAAATTTATTAGCCGCCCATTGTACCAGCGTCGCTTGGGTCACTCCCTGCTCATTCCCTGTATGTAAGGAGGCATTTAATCTATAATATTTTTATTTTTTGAATTGTTTAAGGGTACAAAATTTGAAACTATATATATGTTTGGAGGAAAAATAAAATATAGTTTTCCACATTTGATTTTTTTTTAAATGAACCGAAAAGGTGAACTGTAAAAGTGGAGGTTCGTAATCTGCAATTTGAATGAACGAAATTTGAATCTTCATCTATTCATCATTTGAAATTCGAATAAAAAAAACTAGTATTTTCTCATCCTTACAATATCAAAATAATGAAAACAGAAGAAAAATCAAAACTCAAGGGTAACATAAGAGAGAGAGAGAGAGAGAGAGAGAGAGAGAGAGAGAGAGAGAGAATATGATAAAGAAAGATAGTAGTGAAAAAGAAGACAGTGGGGACTATACATCTCGTACACACGCCATTCTTCATCAGGCGTATTATATTAAATAGCAGATAAAATATATTGTTTGTTCGTATGCTCTTACTTGCACACACAGGCAAGTAAGATGCAAAGTTTGGCCGATGACAAAACGATAGATAAAGATCTCGGTAATGTCTCGGACCGGTACACAAACGCATTATGTCATTTCTTATCAGTTGCTTCAGCAATGAATAAGAAATGAGGTGAATTCTACAACACACCTACATATGTATATGTACATAAGTGTGTCTGTGTGCATGTGCCAAAACCAGTATATAAACTCTCAGAACTGGCTCTAAAATCGCCAGTGTTCGGTCTGGTTCTGGCTTACCTGTACTTATGTACAAAGTGGCTGAACACGCTTAAATTCTGTAGAATTTCCTTCTGGTGAGAATATCTCTCACGACAAGGTATTCCACAAAGACAAAGATAGAAATATTCTTTTGATTTCTCTTTTGTTCTATCCTTCGTTTTATCTCTCAACTGACTAATGACATCATGTATATTTAATTTTATGTACAAATATATGATACACATTTTACAGCACTGCTCAGGATATTGAGAACTAATCATAATAATAGGTAGCCTCTTTTCACGGTAAAAAGATGAGCTTGTTACAATGGTGAAAGAATCGTTCAAATCCCTTCAATAGTTTTGAAGATTACTCATTATACACACATATACAGATTAATTTTACATATTCGTATAGATACAGATATAGATAGAAGTATATTAGATACTTGCAAGTTGAATGCCACGAGTTAAAAACAATATCCAGCTGGTGATTTGATCTAAAAGGTGATCCTCGACGAATCTGCCAATTCTACCATATTTCTGCTCCAGGTGGTTTCCAGTTTTCTGCGGGCTGAGATTCACCGCTGCAACGAGTCCGTCCTAAAAATTTTTACCAATTTCGGTCGGATGGCTACAGCACTTCAGCTCTTTATCAAATATCTTTTTAGTTCTGTTCGGCACCTAACCTCAAAACACATCGTATGCTAGTGTTACGCGCTTCTCGGAATGCAGCATAGCAGTTTCCACACAGACAATGGAAGTCAAACGGTATACACAGACGTGTAAACTATATTCGACGTTGTAAAGCTCTCGCCGATTGTATTTTGAAGCCGATAAGTCACTCTGACAACTGCTTATGCCACACACGGCACATTGAAAAAGGACGTGAAGAATCATCGCTCTATGGCATTTATTAATATTTTCTCATTATGGACGCGTTATGCTGTCGAGAAACTCCCGACATACGAGTATACATATTATGCAAATGCGGTTTTGTTTTAGGAATATCGGCCGTCTGTATTGCATAACAAGGCGGGGTCTGCGTGAGTGACGTACCCGGCAACCAGCCGAGTGACCGCGTAAATTCTACATCAAATAGAACCAAATCTAGTAATAGTAATAATAATAATGATAACAAAAGGAAAAAAAAAACCACATTGTATACGCGAACACAAATCGAGAACCGGTCCTGGCATTCACCTCTCGTTTTTAAGGTCGTTGAAATTACGTTCACGAGAGCAGAGCCGAGTCAAAAAAAAAGTTACACTAAAAATTATACATAGTTACATATTATTATTACTATTATTATTATTACGCTTTCGGTTCCGCATCTTTTCCCCAATTTTTTTTTCTCTTCGTTTCAGGCGGAAGAATTTGAAAGGGGATGAGGAAACGCCGAAGAAAAAATCAACAACATACCGCTTAGCATAATTATATCAAGATGATTTGAACGAAAATTTTCACCTACGCCAACAAAACACAACCGTTGGCACTATGAGAAACAAAATTAATTTATGTTCAACCCTACACGAATTCCAAATACTGCAGAACAGAGTGAATGTAGGAACGAGCGACCATAACGACCATAACCGGGTTCGATTGACTTACACCAGGTGCAGACTGGTGTAAACAGGTGCCAATGGATGGATGGTGGAATTCGATGTTACAGGACTGAGCTGAACAATGTGAAATTGTCAGTTAAACAAATGTAGTACGATTATGTGCAGATGATTATCTATTCCAGCCATGTCAAACATGTGGCCCAACTCACCTCTTGGAAAAAACCAAAGACCTGTCTCTGGCTTATCTACTAACCCAAAACTTCTTTCGTGCTGCCTATGTCACATATGTATTTGTAATTTAGTCTCAATTGAAAACTAAAATCATACATTTTTCAAACATATTATTCCTTCCAGCAGTTTTTTTTTTCCTTGTACTCCACATTAAAAGATTTTGGCCAAGTTGATATTTTGAATTCAACATACCAGATATGTGCCATAATTTCCATATAATCTTCTGGTAGGAACAATAGGAACTCTACTATACAGACTAATGGTATTGCTGTGGTAATTTGTGAAAATAATTCGACAGTTCCCGGCACTAAACCCACAGTTTTTCTCTAATTTACACCTTTGTAGCTATAAAAACCCACATAATGATCAGATTTCATGATTGCATACTTCTCCCCGTTTCCAAATTATATTTTTTGCACCAAGCAACGAATTAGATACCTACATTAAGTAATTTTTATTTCAGCTTTACAAATCTTCCAAAGAAGTTGATTTTAGTATTTTCAGAAATGTCGAATACATTCTTGAGCTGAAGTCGCAGTAATTCCAACCACTAGATATCATAAAGGTTTATTACTTAAAACAATATTGATTGGAAAAATTTTCATATACCTCGAGGGTGGAGTTATGCAACGTGTGATACACAACGAAACTTCTTTAAGAGTCTTACACAACAAACTTTTGTGACTAGGCTGCAATGATGCCATTGCAATAGCCCAGTTCTAGTGGCATGGAATGAGTGAAATACCTTTGAATGTACGAATATTGCAGTCATTATCATCACCAATGGCCCAGCTTCATTTCAAATCACTCTTCAGGCAGTCATGTGTTCATTGGGTATACGCGGCATACGGAGTATACTCTCACAATATTGCACTAAAAAACACCTTACCTGGTCATACTCGTAGTTAGGTACTCATATTTAGTTAAAATTTTCTGCTTATCGATAAAAAAAATGCTAATTTCTCTTCTCCATTAGTTTGGAGCAAGCTTTTCTTATTAGACAATAAAATTACTTCATACTAAGGGAGACACGCTAAATTATGGCTCAGAGACTGACATGATCCATATCCAGAATATCCTCATTGTAGAAAAAAAAAACCAAAATTATGGGGAGACAAACCGTCATAATAAGAGAAAAATAAATTTTTTGGAAGTTTATACCCGTGAAATCTCAATGACGAGTCAAAAGTTTAAAAAAATTGTTTTTCGTTTTTAGTATTGCGGCCAACAAGAAGGTGAGTATACTCTCAAAAAATTTAATGAGCACATCACTGCCTTCGAACAGTATTCAATTAACGTATTAACGTACATTAATTTTTACTAAGTTCCATGGTCGGGCTACATTGTGTACTCATAACTTAAGATTAGAGTTATGAATAATTGGTATGAAGTGAATTCTGCCATACAGGAAAATGGGATGTGTCAGAAGCCTATAATATGATTCAATACACATGCAAAATTGGCAAGTACAGAATATGGATACTTTCTGCCAGGCAGTAACTGTTGCGTTTGAGTAGTCACATTGTAACTTATCAATATCCCTACCATGTTTTTACGGAATGTAATTGTAATGATTCCTCTCATGACACAACACCATACGTCTAGGTTTGTGGTGGTGCTGTTCCAGGTCCTCCAGAGGATTAATATTACTATAGATATGTTACGAAGGAATGAGGGAAGAGCAGGCTAGCCAATAGGATAATTAGAGGATAGAATATTTGAAATGTGAAACGGACGGAAACGTTTCAGTTGTACGAGACATTGAGATAGTTTAAAAGATTCAACTAGTAAACAAGTGGGGATGGGCAAGCAAAAAAACTGTGATTCTCATTCCCCTCAAACGAAGGGTTTGACTGAATATTTTTTTATTTAAGAATGCTCTTAATGGAGATAATAAGTCCAAATATTTGAGGCGTAAAAAGCAACTTACAGTAAATACTGCCAAGTAAGTAAACTCATGTATATTCAAGTATTTTTTCAAAGTTTATGCTCTTTTCTGACACATTTCACGCGGTACTATCAATTCCCATTCGGTTCCGAAAGTGACTTATATACTTTCTCGCCAAAATTGAAGCAAATGTAAATTAAGAAAGGTTTTCATGAGTTTTATTTACTTTTCATCCAAAAATTAGGAAAAAAATACATAAAAAAAGACAAAAACATTTTTTCTTTTTACCTGGGCATCGTTGATGCTACTGTCGATAATTTGGAACGTGTTTGTTCAATCTTTTGTCCTCTCGATTTTCCGACCAACTGGTATCAATGCTTTATCCCCACACTTCCCTCTTTTCATCCTCCATATTCGTTATCATCAATTTTCACACTCTTGATTTTGAATTTCGAAGCAATATTTCTCATGTTATATTCGTGATTTTAAATTAACATTGGAGCATGATTAAGAGGTTTGTTCAATTTCTGCTAAACTTTGGATGACGTCCTCGCCCATATCCTCTTCCTGTTGATTAAATTGACGGCAAAATTTATCATTTGTATTTTTCGCAGTAGGGATGAATAGAACCGAGTGGAGGAGGATCTTGTTAATACGCCGCCAAAAATGTACATTCCATTATCTCATTTGGTTAATTAGTCTACTGCTGCTGTAGTCGAATAACATCTCTGTCCATTTCCTCGTTATCTAGTGTAATAGTCTGCTGCATCATTCCTCTCTCTTACTGTTTTTTACTCCTGGTTTATACGTAAACATAATATTTGTGGTAGAAAAAAAAAAATTATTTAAAAAAATGAAAAATTAAGTAAAACGGTTTCCGCACGTTTCATGTTCGTAAATTCTTCTGCTTGTAGGGAAGGGTACCTAACAAGAGTAGAAAGCAGCACATTTCGTCGCTAGCCTGTATTTTCGGCAATTAATTTTAGTTAAGATAAAAAATTTGCACAAATTGGTGAGGGAACGAAATTCAACGAATTTCGATGGCAAAGTACTTTCTCGTTAATTATCGTCGTTTGTGGGTTCGTAGATTTTCTACGCTTTTTGCATTGCAAGGACGACATTGATTTACAGGCTCGCAATGCTTTATTTTTTTGGCACTAGTTCCATTTTAAGTGTGAAGTTTTTTTTTGTTTGAGAGGAGGCTTTTAAAATATGTTTATCGATGAAATTATTGGATAGATTTCCACTTCGCACGATAATTCGTGTTCACGAACGATTTATAATGTTCGCCATAAAATCGTAATTTGTAAATAATCTAATATTTTATGTATAATATAGAATATAGATAAACATATTTATAGGTATATAGATATTTCACTTCATTCTGACACCCAAATTGTGTGTCGAAATAGCAATGTGATACCCGTACATACATTCTGACAACTGTCGGAAGCCAGAATGTATGTAAGTAGAAGTTAGTGCATTGGCCTACAGAGGTCATGAAACATCTAAGAACGAATTTTTTGCAACTTCTTCCTAAAAGTACGTTTTTTTTACTCGTCTTGAAGAAACAAAAAGAAGCAAATTTTGATACGAAGTTAAAAAATTATCTTTTGCACATGCGCACTTGCAACTTGAATTTCTCGCACATCTCGATGAATTTCTCACATAGGTTGATTAATTTTTCGCACTGGTTGGTTACTTTCTCAGTTTTTATTATTTCTCGCTGTAAACTAAATACCGTATTTTTCAAAAACATTCTAAAAACAAGCAAATTGCCAAGAATTCAAAAAAAATTTTTTGGTTCAAAAGAATAAAATTATTAATTATTATTTGCATCTGACAAAGAAAACAAATTCAAGGCCATTTTCTGAGGGACAGTGGGGAGTGTTGCAAAAAATAGTATGTGATACACGTACAAAGTAAGTGATTGATACTCGTGTGATTTGCTTTGACTAGTCAGTACTAGAAGGCTCAAATGTCATTTTCCAAATCTAATTTAGACAAGTCAAAACTAGAAATGACCAAATTCTAGTTCTGACAGTAACAGTTGTTTTTAGAAACTCTGAGTTCGTCAGCTAAGTATTGGTTTTGAGGAGAGGCAATGTTATCTAAAACAGACGTTTACATAGCAGAATATTGTCTCGAGAAAAGTATACTTAATGTGTGAGAAAAATTTCAAAACTAGACTTTCCTGAAAAGTGCTAGATGAATTATGAATACTTATGTTTATGAGGTCTATGAGTCCTCAATGGGACGGGAGAGGGTTACCAATGAGTTAAACGAATCAGTATTTTTTTATTATCATTCTTTGTTCATATTGGGTTGATTTTAATAATTTATTTATTTGTTTATTTATTTATTATTGTTTGGTGTAGGTAGATGCTACCTACACGGGGTTCATGGAACCTAAGAGGGAGACAGTGGTTTACGTGCGGGGCAACCAAATTATTTCTCGGTACCGGTAGCCAGCCAATTTAAGTGCCTAACCGTACACAAAGCGTACTTCCTAACTGGGGCAATTGTCCAAAGGCCATGCGGTACCATATACGGACCACAGCACGTATACTGTCAGTGAGTATGTAAATATTACATATTCACTTGCCTCAGTTTACCTCCTCAATGGTAAACACAGAAACGCATCGTCTGTATGAGTGCATACAGACAATGTACTTTGTTTAACGTGCAATGCACAATTAGTATGGGTCACGGACTTTGGTCTGCGACATGTCTGTCAACGCAGGGCCGAGCCATGAGGGAGGCAAAGAGGGAAATGTCCCCATAGCCACTCCCCCCTAGTATTTTCATATGAAAAGACTAAGTCCAGTCATACCCTAAAAGTTGGGGGGACGTTGGACTGAAGATTGTCCGGTGGGATTACGTCCTCTTTAAGACCTATCTCCTCCAAAGAGGATATTGTGGAGGGCCTGGCCTAAGGCATGGCCAGTAAAAGTCCCTGCATTATAATTGAGGATCCTCCACTGGTTATAGTTAGCACGAGATCGTGCTCCTCTTTTCTTATTTTTATGCCGGATTGCCTGAGTGGAATTTCTGGAATTCATATTTGGGATAGAATTCCGTTGTTGGACGAAAGGCTGGAGTTGGGTTTCCAGTCTATGGACCGTGATTTCGAAGCAAGAAGGCTGAATGCTCCTAGATGGGTCCACGTCCATGGGGGTAATCATGAATTGTGAAGCATCTGAGGTCTCGCCAATAGGAAGGTGGCGAGGAAGAGGTTGGGTCATTTCAGCTAGGACTGAACTGACCTCGACCTCGGAGTGGAACTCAAAGCGAGATTGCTCGTCGAAGTAGAAAGTTGGGAAAGCATGATGTCATGCTCCCGATTGTTCTGTTCCTGCTCTTCTGCGAGGAGGGCTTCCTCATAGTCAAGCAAAGGTTCAGAAGAGTTGATGGAACACATTGTAAAGGATTGCAAGTGTGAATTAAGACAAAGGAAAAATATTAGAAATTTTTCAAAAGCGATTTGGGCACAGAAATAGGTGTTCGAATTGAACAAATTACATGAAATTAGAATGCGATGTTGCTCGGAGCGTAATCGACAAACGAATGATTTGTGTATCGCTCTTGGCTGTTTCATTTTGTACGAATTTGTCGTCGAGTTCATCATAATTCATCTCAGCATAAAAGATTTAGTATTTTCCCACCATTTAGAAATTCCCACGTAGAAGATTCTACGTGCAAAATTCGTTCATTTAAATTACCACGTGCTTTTATGTGGGTCAACGTATTCGAGTGAATGAACTTTATTCTTTTATATAGGTCAATGCAAAAGGAACGGTGGTGTGATATCCTTATTGCAACGTACGTTGTGGTATGTTCTGCAATAAGGATGTGTGTCATTGCAGTTGCACCGTTTCTCATTGTTCGTCAGCTGATTTCTGTTTTTATAAAAACGCACGTGAATTTATTTTAAATTTCACGATAGATGTTTTATTTTTGAGCTGATTTATTTTCGCATTTTTCTTCTCTGCATCTAGGTTCGAATCCTGGAAACGGAAGATTTATTTTTGATTTTTATGACCATTTTTTTGATGTTTTAATTTTTGTTTAACCTTCTGCTATGTTTTGATGCAGGGGTTGATGGTGAATAAATTTATTTTGCTTTTTTGTAACCATTTATTTTTCTATGGTTTGGGAATTTGGTGGTATGAGTGAATTTTGCAATTGTGATCATGTTTCGGTTTACCTTATTTTTGGTGTTGAGCTAACCTTTCTGATCTACGACTTGGAATTTGATTTCATTTTTTATAACTACCTTTAGGCCTGCCTCTTTTATTAGGCTTTATAGGCGCTTTTGGATTGTAGTAATATTTTTGTACGTTGTCGTCAAATTTGACAACTTTTTTAGATTCGGTTTTTGCAGCTGTTTTTTCCAAATTTGGTTTGAGTACATCGCTATGCATTTCTTGCACTATTTCTGGCTCTGTTAGTAGCTTTTGGGTGTGGGTATTTTTTTCGACAATTTCTTGTGGATCTTTGACTATGTTTATGTCAGTATCCATATCTTTTTCCTTGCAATTTTTTATGACATTGACTTTAATCTGCTATTAAGAATGCAGGTTTTACACGATCTATTGAGACTTTTTTCTCTTTATCGGCTATGGGTAGGGTGAACGTTTTTTCTGTTCTATCCACTATTTTATAGGGACCGGTGTAGGGTTTCTGCAAAGCCTTTTTTATCCCTTCTTCTTGTAAGAACACGTGCGTGGCTGTCGCTAAGTGTCTCGAGATATAGGTTTTAGGTTTGCCATGGGTTGCAGCTTGTTTTAAAAATTGACTTGCGTCGTCTTTTATGTTTTGTACTAATGTTTCGGGGTTAATTTCTTTGGTTTCATAGAAAAAGTCCCCTGGTAAGCGCAATTCCTTACCGAGTGCTAATTGGGCAGCTGAGTGTCCAGTATCTGTTTGCAAGGCTGATTGGAGGCCTAATAAGATGGTTGGTAGCCTATCAATCCATCTTTTGGTGTAGTGTGCCATAATTGAGGCTTTTAGAGCCCTATGCCACCTTTCCAATTTCCTGTTAGATTGTGGGTGGTAAGTGGTGGTGGACCAGTGTTTAGCACCCAAGGTCTTTACTAGTTCGTTGAATATTTAGCTTTCGAATTGTCAACCTTGGTCTATAGTTATGCTTTGGGGCACACCGTATCTAGCAATCCACGTTGAATATATTTCTGCAGCCACTGTTGGGGCTGACATTTCCGTAAGTGGAATTGCTTCGGGCCAGCGAGTAGCTCGGTCTATAATGGTCAGCAGATACTTGTAGCCACGAGAAGGTGGTAAAGGACCAACTAAGTCTACGTGAATGTGTTTGAATCTGTCAGTATGTCTAAATTTTCCAAGTTTTGATTTCGTGTGTCTGCCAATTTTAGATTTCTGGGAACTTAGACAAGCATGGGCCCAGTTGTTGCAATCTTTTTTTATATTGGGCCATACAAATCTCGAGGTCATTAATTTAGTTGTATTCCTAGGTCCAGTGTGCGATAAGTTATGAACACTGTCAAACGCCATTTTCCTATATTTTTGTGGAATGTAAGGTCGTTCTTGTCCTTGGGACACATCACATGTTAACATGATTTTTGTGCCAGGGAGTCTTTTTTGTCTCAGTTGCAGACTTGATTTGTCTGATGATATCAATTTTAATAATTCTTCATCCCCTAGCTGTTCAATAGCTATTTCTGCATAGGGCAACTGAGATGGCACTGAGACAGATTCTATTCGGCTCAGAGCATCAGCGGGTGTATTTAATTCCCCTTTTATATACCTGATGACTGTTGTACATTGGCCTATGAATTCTAAGTGTCTCATTTGCCTTGGTGATGCATGTTCTGCTCTCTGCTGGAATGCATGTGTGATAGGTAGGTGGTCTGTATACACAGTAAACGGACCGCAGCACGTATACTGTCAATGAGTATGTAAATATTACATACTCACTTCCCTCAGTTTACCGCCTCAACGGTAAACACAGAAACGCATCGTCTGTATGAGTGCATACAGACGATGTAATTTGTTTTACGTGAAATGCACAATTAGTATGGGTCGCGGACTTTGGTCTGCAACCCGTCTGTCGACGCAGGGCCAAGCCCTGAGGGAGGCAAAGAGGGAAACGTCCCCACAATTATTATTAATTTTTTTTTTAAATTTTTGAAATTTGTTTTTGCTAAGGGGGTGGCTTATTTTAATGTTTAAAAAAGTCATAATTGGCCATTTACGCAGAATAGTGAAGTTGACACTGGGGAGGGTTCATTGTGATAAGGAAAGCTGGGATGAAGTTTTAAGTTCATTCTATACATATGAGCGACCAGGTGTCAAGATCAATAAGTGTGATCAATCACAAGAGGCAATTGTAAAGGGAAAAGTTCTGCGAGTATAGGAAAGTCTTTACATTTTTTTCGATATAATTTTTTTCAGTAATATAACACATTCTCATTGGATCCATCAAATTAAAGAAGAGACTCCAAGGAATAAAACGAGACCACGAACAACAAGTTTGAGTTGTCAGAAGCTGCGAAAACTGCAGAAAATTAAATTGTTAGCCAAAATGTCAACCCAACACTGAAGACAACTAATGATAAGGCTCAGAAACAGCGATTTTGTGAAAATAATTAGGTATAATAAGTACAGGTATGGCAGATAACTTTATTTCTACTTTTTCCTCAATATCTCAAATTTCCTATTCTTGGTCTTAATCTCATTTTATTATTTTTTGGAGTCTCCTCTTTAATTGACACGTCGAACAAGAATCTATTGTAGCATTGAATAGTTTTAGCACAGTCGTACTACGCGGGTTGCATTTTCATTCATATCAAAGTGAACACACACCTTGATCTTAAAACCTGTTGTGAAGGGGAAGTTTATTGTGTATAGTTTTTAAAATGTTAATGGTAAAAATATTCTCCCTATTTTACTTCAGGAACTGGTGGAACCAAAATATGCTTAGTCATGCTGGTTGGTCAAAACATATTTAATTCTGCTGGATAAATTAAAAATATGATAAATTAATATGAAATACCTTCATTAAGTACAAGCTTCTGAAGTCATTAAAAAAATTTTAAAGGAAAAACTCGAGCATGAGCAAAATTTGGATTTGGGTCCGCAAAAATTTGTAAAATTATTTGAAAAAGCAAGAAATAATGTACGTAGCTAAAACTAAAGAATAAAGTATGTATAAATATAAAAAAAACAAACTTAAGAAAGAATAGAGTTCTCTTGGAAGTCCTCCTCCATTTTAAATTTCAGGATCGTATTTTTTTAATGTTTGTTCAATACTCATGAAATATGAACAAACAGAAATTCGAGAAGAGTATGGGTAAGAAAGAAGAGAGGGAATCGAAATTTTGCGGTACACACAAAAAAAAACAATAGTTTAATAACGATGATAAGATGATGAATATCACACAAAACCAAACACATTTTATAACTCATGCTTGCTTCGTGGCATCCATTAAATCGACGCTGACTAGTATATAGACGGCGCGGCGTTTAATTTCGTATACATAGCGCTGAATGTTCGACAAAAATCAGTTCATTAATATTTTTTTTATTTTTTTAGGTTTCTGTAAAACAACTTAACACTAATGCATAACAATAAGTTTACGATTTTACTGCACCGCTTTAAGTACGCAGCCTTTTAACCTATTTTTCGTGTACAGAAATGACACGATTTATTGAATACCTACTGGCCGACGAGAGATGACAGACAAAGACAGAGAGGAAATAGAAATCACAAAGAGTTATGAGAGAAAAAAAAAGAAACTCATTAAAAAATATAAATTCCATTCGCGACCGCAACCCACCGTGTGGAAATCTGTGTCATCCCCCTGGAACATTTATGTCAGACCAAACAAGAAATGAAAAATATTCGTCGACACTAATGAGCGACGACATCGTTTTCTAAGAAAAGAAGAAAAAAAACTAGATCATCACTTTTTGGAAATAATTTAAGTTGTTTCACCTCTGTGTTGTAAATTATATTCAAAGAGCTCTAGGGGCTAACTGTCTAAAGGAGTCCACTCACACTAAAAATTAGGTAATCGCAACATATCTTCACACCATTTTTTTCGCATTTGATTCACAGAGTATGGAGAGCGAAGAAGGGAAGTGCTTATTTTCACCCCACTCCCATTTCTGAGATATAGGCTACAATGATTTTGTTTATATTTTAACATTGGATTATCATACATGAATCGAGTTTTCCTCAAGATTCTGAGATCATCTTTGCTTTTGATTTTAAATAAAATTATTATCAGGGAAAAAGTATTTTTCGACTAATAACTACTTCAAATTGCATAAGCTTTTAGAAATTTGGAAATAAAATAGGTCTCAAGGCTGATTTTTCGACATTCTGTCAATTTATCATAATAATTTTGAAGGACTGTGATTTCAAAATTAAACTTCCATCACACCCAAATCAGTGATGAGCAAAATTTATCTTGGTCTTACATTTTTTGAAAATTTTTGCTAGATCAAGGCCCAAAACGATGCAAGACCAAGATCAATTGTACAATTTAAAAAATATATACAAAAGATAAAATGTTGACAATATTGTGACTCAAGCAATTCGTAATTTTAAATGTTCAATTTTTAATTTAATTTTTTACATTTTGGAAGGACATTAATATTGTAAGGTCAGTTTAGCCATCGATGATATTAAAAATCTAAAAAGCAACACCAAGACTGAGACCAAGACTTGACAGAGCAAAATCAAGACCAAGGCTACAGCAGTCTCGAAATTTCGAAACACATGTACGCTCATAAACGAAATCTGCTGTCAAATACAAAACACGTGATGAAACCAAACTATATAGTATTTACATCAGTCTATGAGAAAATAATGTATAATATACGATGAATAGACGTAAGTTTAAGGTAAGAAAAAATGGGAAGAAACTCAATTATATACACAGAAAGAATAATAAACGAAAATAACCTTGTGAAACCGGTCAATGACGCGAACATTTAGTATTCGATATTCGTCCTGGTTCTTATTAGTAACGGTCAGTAGAAGCGTACAGTGACATGATTTTTTTTTTTCTACTCCAATAAAATAGACATAATCTCATGGAAAACACGGACGATATTATGCGCGGTATCGTTTATCTGCTTCCCATCGTTAATGCGGAGTTTCAAATTCGATTTATAATGTTGTAAAGTTTAAAAATATCTGTAAATCAGCTGACGAATAACCTCTAGACAAAGTTATCGCACTTTCGACGATTGTTGGTGAGTGTACAACAGCGAGTTGAAAGTTAGAACATCGAATTACTAAGTTCAGATTTAATTTCATCAAAACTTTTCATTCCATCCTGAAATAAGCTAAATCCAAATTAATCTCTTAGAATATTTAGGCTGGGTTACCATTGTACGAATCAGTAGTGTACTCAGAATCAACCAAAGGAAGAGGTTGTAGTTAGAAAATACTTCCGAGACACAAAAATTTCATATTTTCATCTACAGTGTTAGAGAAATCTTTAGTGGTTCAAACACGAAGTTAAAAGAGTATGAAGTTTAAGCTTTCTAAAAACTTCACGAGTCCCCAGCAGAAAAAATTATAAAATATTAAGTAAAACAATAAATGATTATTCTACTTATTCTCATTTGAGGAATAAATGGCAAGACCTAGAGCTCACTCAGAAGTTTCATCTCAAATTCATATCTCGAAACGATTTAAAAAAGTTCCTGCGGAATTCTGAATCAAAGTAATCCCTTTAGGTACGCCACTGCTACAAATTAAACTAAATGAGTGTTATGGTATGCACTTGCCAATTTTATTAGGTTGGAGTGAGATTTTTTTAGATTGCTTCATTTCGGAAGATGAGCTCATCTTATGCAGATATTAGGTCTCGTGGAACCGGTAAGATGTGTACGTAGAAAAGCCAGACAGGTAAGTCGACTCGTTGTCGAAGACTGCACGAAGACAGGCATGCACGGTATAAAAATGGAACAGACCTGACGACTAATAAATCTATACTGGAGTTCGATATGTTCATTTGATACTGTCTACGATAAAACGAAGTTTGAATCACTTGTTTTCGTTAGCAGGTTCCCTACTGAGGCAGTTCATTGCTTGATTTCACCGCATCTTCACTTATCTCAATTTCACTAATTTTGCTGGTAGCCCTGTGCGTATTTCTTTACCTTCATCAATTAAAGTAAGACTTGTTACAACTGACTGCATAGAGATAGAAAATTCGAATATTTTCGAATTACTTGAGAAAATCTGATTTTTTGGCAGTTATGTACACGCACATTCAAAACACATATAGCCTAGGTCAATACAAAGTATTTCTACACTCTGAAATATTATACTTACCCAATGCATTTACATTGTAAGAAATTAACTTCAATTTGACTACCTTGCTATCAGATGATAAACCGAATGGGAAATAAGTTAGGTCAAAAACGAGTTTTTAAAAATACGCTTTTATAATTTGAAGAAAGAGAAAATAAAATTTCTCACTTTTTTTTCCAGGACAAACAAACAAAAATTGAAAAAACAACTGATAAAAACGGATATAAGTGTATGTGTGTGTGTGTCGCAACATGTGAAAGCAGCGCTGAGGTTGGTCATCCGATGTACTTCAACAAATTGAGTGAGTAGAATAAAAGCGTATAAAAAAGGAGTGTACTGAGTAATTGTAGGAAGAAAAGTAAGCCGTTTTCTAACATCAAGTTGAAAGTTCGCTAACTACATTTTATAATATCCAATAACGAGTTACGTATTTTGTAGAATGGCCTCCACAAATTGTACCACCTTCTCCATGGCATGTAATTTTTTGATTCGTGTATACGGCATAAATCAATCTCAAAACATAGTAAAAATATTAGAAAGTATAAATGTAATACAAAGTAATAATGTAGTACAAAGTATAATTTGTGACATCTGAAAAAGTCACACAACACACGAAGAAAAACCAACAAGAGAATTAAACAAAAATTTACAGTTATCTGCAAGGCCAAGAGTAAAAAAATACGTTTTTGGGAAGAAAACTAGAAACACTAGAATCAACAAACACCAAAGAACCAGCAAAACCAACGATAAGATTTTGAGAAATTATTAGATTTATAATGAGACAAATTCAGAGTATATACTCCTACGTATCATCTATCGGAGAACCAAACAATAACTAACAAACCTAACAAAATGACCTTGCAAATATGGTACGAATATTGTTATTGCATCTCATGTCTACAAATCACATCGCTTTTTACATCATGCTACGTAACACAGCATGTAATCTGAAATAAATTCAATTATGATTGGTCACTGCAATTTATTAAGCAAGTAAATTAACTAATAGAAATACGTTACATAGTGAGAAAAGCAGATGAGCAAGCTGCATTTATAAGGTAGATCAACGAAATTAAGTTAGGCTACAAATGGTGGAGCGAATACAAACACACAAGCAGAGCAGAGCGATGGTAAAAATGCAAAAAACAAGCAATGAGTAAATGATAAAATTACGTAAGAAAAAAAAATGTAAATCAAATTAAACAGGCGCAAAGCAAAATCGTGTAAAAATAATATGTGCATCAAAAGATAAAATATAAATTAAAATAAATTAAAATTAGGGGCGAATGAAGTGAAAGAGGTGAGATGACAAATAAATAAAAGAAGAGGTGAGAAAAAGAGAGCGAGAGAGAACAAAAAAACAGGTACAGGCTTCTCAAAATAAAGTACAAAGTATAAATGTAGTACAATGTTTATGTATACATATATACACATTTTTTACTTATTCTGCTAAAAGAACATCTCAAGTCGTATCATATTTCATATGAGGAAAACATGTGAACAATCCAAAATGAAGTGAAGAAAAATAACTACGTGGGTGAAAAGAAAACAACTCTGAAAAAAATTGCAGGATTTGTCTGTGAAGTTACTGTGTACACATCTATGTGGTATAATGGGTAATGTACCTATCAAGTAATGCAGAACAAATATAGTTAACCTTTATGCGAACATGCAATGAATGATGTTTGCGAACAGACTGATTCAAGCCTGACTGAAAATTAAAAAACAATGATTTTGTGGAAAATTCATTAGGTTTAAAATTATAAATATATACGAATTTCTGAAAAATCCCTCGCCATTTGTCCTAAAAACAGCAGCTATCGGACTGTTAAACACTGTTCCACAAAAATGTTACATTTAGTACTCGTAACAGCATCCAGTTGAAGAATTTGGGTAACACAAATGGTACATTACACCTTACATTCAAAAATGTTTATACTATAACAAGATAACAAACTCTTTCATTTTACAGGGACAAAAAGTGAAGCCAACTACCGCCATCTTTGAACTGAACATAAGCACCACATAAATACATGGGTGGAATAGGATTTTCAAGTCCACTTCTATTTTATATGGGTTAAATTTTACTTATTTTGATTTTAGGTAGGATTATATATTGAAAAAAGAGGCAATAAAGTAGGTAGGTTCATACCAAAAAAAATTGTTTTAAATTATAAAAATGTGAATATTATTACTTCATTACTTCCATTCTTAATATATAATATATGTGGGGACTCTCCCCTATGAGGTATAGGAGCTCGGACCACTCGACGACAGTTGCCGCCCTAAAGGACAGGCAAACAATCGTCCTTGTGACGTTAAATACACAAAATACGTTCGATCGTAATTACCTGTCAGACTTGCAGGTAATGTACGAGTACCAAATTGTGACACAATAAGATGATTTCACGATTCATACACGAACTGGCCAGCCATCTCTTATCTCGATAGGGGATGATGCAACCTGGCCGTTCTCACCAACATACGTATTATCCTACATACGTGTGTTTATGTGCGTGCAAATAAGCCGTATATAAACCACCCAAACTGGCTCTAAAATCGCCAGTGTTCGCCTTGGTTTTGACTTACCCATACTTATGTACGAAGTGGTTGAACACGATTAAATTCTGTTGAATTTCCTTCTGGTGAGAATATCTCTCACAACAAGGTATTCTACAGTGGTGACCCCGACGTGATATTTGGCTATGTCGTGAGGTGTCCTTAGGAGTGTTGCACTTTTACAAAAATTTGGCGCAGTGCGCTGGCAAGAACCTCGCTTGCTTGACAAATACAAAAAAATTTTTTGCAGACTAAGACACCTTTTTGGTCGTCGAAGTAGAGTCTGCTGAAGTGGGAATTTATACCCCTCTCCTTAAAATATATAAACAAGGAGAAATCAGACAGTAGACCTGGAAGAAGAAGGTTGGACTCATCCCCCAACTCCCCCGACTTCGACTAGACACTCTAAGAATTTACCAAATCTGGAAGACGGCCCTCAACACCCAGAATTAGCACAACTGGGAGCTGCAATAAATAAGGATCAATTAGCAGTAAAAACGTTGAGAAGTGGTCGAACTTTAAGCCAAAGTTCAGACCCTAAAACACCTGTCCTACAAACACAGGAGCCAGTGTTTTCAACTAGTAAGGAAGGAAGTAGTTCTATGGAATACGCTTGTCATCAGAAAGACACAGCAATGGTCCCACCACCAAATGGAAATGAAAACCCACAACCATAACAAGGAGGTAGTGCTCAGCCACAGCTGATGCCTGAAATCTTGGCACAGATTATGCAACTTTTGCAATTGCAGCCAGGTCAGAACAACAACTTCTACAGACGAAGGATAGAGATCCCAGAATTTCTGCCCAATGAGGTAGAATTATGGTTGACTCTATTAGAAGGCAGGTTCAAGATGGAGAATATAACCCTGAACCAGCGGTATCTACACATCTGTGGAGGCATGCCCCCACCGATAATCCGCCACATTCTGGATATCATGGAATGCCCTTCGACAGAAGAGGATACAAATGCCTGGTTCGTCAAGAAGATAAGGAATGTGTTTGGTAAAATTAAAAACCAAATCATTGATGATGTGATGGGTGGTATGAAGACAGGGGACGACTAACCCTCAATCTTCATGCCAAAATTGAGGCAGAAGGCGGATAACATCGTAGCCCCTTCTGTCATAGGCAATCAATTTTGCAAACAACTTCCCCAAAGTGTTGTGCAATGCCTAGCCGCCGTAGGTTCGACCATGATAAACACATCCACAGAATTGGACTTCTTTGCAAAATCAGCAGATAATGCGCTTGAATACACCAGGTCAAAGCCCATGGTCAGTGCAGTATCTGCAGAGACTGGAGAGATCGCTCAACATCGAGCTCAAATATCTCAGTTGACTGATGAAGTAAAAAAGAACAAAGGCCAAAGCTCCACGAAATAAAATAGTAGTTGGCGACAAAGATCTAAAAGTAGAAGCAACAACAACAACAGTGGCAATACCAAAGGACAACAGTCCCAGTCCAGAGACCGCAGATCTAGTTCCAAAAACAGGGGTGAGAGTTCAACTCCCCCGAGAACATCATCTCCCAAAAACCAGTCTCAAAATTGGGATGATAAATGTTGCTTTTTCCATAACAGGTTTGGCGCAGAGGCCACCAAATGTAACAATAGATGCAAATGGTGGGGCAAATCATATACCAAGGAGTCGTCAAACTAGAACGAGGGGCCATCTATGCGGCCAAAGACCCCTCGGAAAAAATCTCATGCCGCCTGTTCATAAAGGACAGGACAAACAGGAGAAGGTACTTAATCAACTCGGGAGCAGACCTAAGCTTATTGCCAGTTAACAAAACCCAAAAAGTACTCAGTCCGAAATTCTATCGTCAAAACCTTCCAGCTTACGTACTTGAAACCAGCAAAGTTGACATCGGACTCAAGAAAATCATGACATGGTCCTTCACGGTTGCAGATGTTCCAAACCCAATCCTGGGTGCAGATTTCCTTGCACATTTTGATATGATCATTGACCTCAAAAATGGCAAATTGATCGATAGCAAATCTAAACATTGTGTGGATGGCAAGACGCTAGCTTAGACTGGACACAAATATATCCAGCTGTACCAAAGTTGACGGACAACTCTTACGGATCCTGTCTGACTATCCTGGAGTCACCCAACTATCAATTTGCAGGCATCCTACCTATAAACATGACACAGTTCATTATATAGAGACTAAAGGACCGCATTGCCATGCTAGAGCACGAAGGTTACTGCCTGACAAAGTCAAAGCGGCAAGAGAGTACTTCTATCGCATCATTGAGGAGGGCGTATGTCGCCCCTCAAAAAGCTCATGGAGCTCCCCTATCCAAATGACCAAAAAAGCAAGTGGAGAGTGGCGAATTGTTTGAGACTACAGGGCCTTAAATGCCAAAACAGTTCCTGATCACTACCCAGTCCCCAATATAATGGACTTTAACACGAATATGAAGGGTAAAACGATGTTCACCAAAATAGACATCAACTGGGCATTCCACCAAATTCCTATGGCTGACCAGGACGTACCAAAGACAGCGGTTATAACCCCCTTTGGATTATTCGAATACCTTCGAATGCTGTTTGCATATGCATACTTGGATGATATCTGCATTTGCTCTGAAGGCGGTGAGCAACAGCACGAGGAGAATGTAAGAGCCATCATACAGCGTATACACGCTGCCGGGCTTACTATCAACGTAGGTAAAAGCTTATATGCACAGACTGAAATTGACTTCCTCAGCTACAAAGTCTCAACCAAAGGCATTTCCCCCCTGAAGACCAAAGTAGAGCCAATATTGAACTTCCCAAAACCCTCAAATGTCGCTGAACTCAGGTGTTTCTTGGGGATGGTGAACTTCTATAGACGTTGCATGAAGAATGCAGCAGCTGAACAAAGTAAGCTGTTTGTACTAATTAAGACAAGTAAAAAGAAAGATAAAGCTCCACTCGAATGGAATGAAGAAGCCGAACAGGCCTTTGAGAAAATCAAAGATACACTCGCAAATGCAACTCTATTGGCTCATCCAGACAAAAGTCTGCCATTATGCGTGAGTACCGATGCCTCTGATTTTGCTATTGGTGCAACCTTGTACCAACTTGACAAAGACAACAAGAAGTTACCGCTAGCTTTCTTCTCGAGGAAGCTCTCAAAAACAGAAAAGAACTTTAGCACATACGATAGGGAATTGCTTGGAATTTTTGCTGCATTGAAGCATTTCAGGCCCCAATTAGAGGGTAGATGTATTTCTGTGTATACTGACCATAAACCCCTAACATATGCCTTCACACAAAAAGCAGATTCGGCATCGCTGAGAAGAGCACGACAATTAGACTATATTGGTCAATTGACGACCGACATTCAGTATATAAGTGGAGAACTAACACTCCAGCTGATGCCTTGAGTAGAATCGAAGCTATCTTGGCTCCTGTCCAATTACCTTATGCTGAAATAGCTAAAGCACAGCTTAAGGATGCAGAATTGCAAGAGTTGTTATCGAACGATGATACTACTCTAAAATTGAGACAGCAAAAAATTCCCGGTACTGATGTTTTATTAACATGTGACGTTAGTACAGGTAAGAATAGGCCATTTCTACCGGTAAAATATCGCTGGTTGGCTTTCAACTGTGTACATAATCTGTCACATGCTGGGCCAAAATGTAGTGCTAATTTAATTTCGGCAAGGTTTGTATGGCCACGAATGAAGTCTTACTGCAACAAATGGGCTCACAGTTGCCTGAACTGTCAAGAATCCAAAGTAGGAAGACACACTCGCTCGCCCCTCAAATCCTTTAAACAAACAGAGTGGTTTAAAACTGTACACATCGACTTGGTAGGCCCATTGCCACCATTTCAAGGACACGGATATCTGTAGACAATAATAGACAGGGCAACACGATGGCCAGAAGCAATCCCTCTACACGAGATGATAGCTCTTACAGTAGCTGCAAGGTTGTACGACACCTGGATTGCGATGTATGGCGTACCCGAAGTCATGATACCAAGAGATGGGTAGATGTACTCCCTACCATCCTCTTAGGTCTTTGATCTGCCCTACAAATGGATACAGGTCACTCTGCAGCGCAATTAGCGTTCTGTAAAGAGCTACGCCTTCCAGGGGACTTCTTCACAAAATTGAAGGAGGTTAGCCCCAAAATTATGGTACAGAATATAAGAAATGATGCCAACAATTTTCTTGAACAGGCAGCTCGCCATGGTCAGCCCAAGATTTACATCTCGAAACACTTGGCCAATACCTGACATGTATTTGTTAGAGATGAAAAAATGAGATCTGCCCTGGAGAAACCATACACCGGTCCTTACAAAGTAGTATCACGAGATAAGAAAAACTTTGTGATACTCATTGCAGGCGAACCTAGAACAATTTCAATCGACAGATTGAAGCCTGCATACATGGTAAGCGACGACAAAAGAATAAAAAGGATACCAAGAGAAAACATAGAAAATATCCAGATGGATTCATCAACAAATATAGAAGAATCCGTCGAAAAATGTGAAACAACAAATTCACAATCAGAGAAAACACCAAAAACAAAAAAGTCTGTGAAGTTTTTGGACGATGTTATTACGAAAACATTCGATCCCGAGGCCCCCATATGCCCACAAAAAAGAGGCAGGCCCCTAGGCAGTAAAAAATGTAAAAATTCCCATCCTTCTCGCATGTCTGAGAAATTAATGCGAAGAAAATAAAATTTACTCCCGAAAAAGTAATATCCGCTATGTAAGTTGAAACCCGCTAAAACATATGCGACAAAAATCGGAACTCAGTGAGACAAAAGAAACTCCGGAGATAAGCAAACAAAGAATGCCAACAAAAAGAAAACGACAGGAATAAACAAATCCACGTGCGATACGGAAATAAACATCGCAACGTGCGTTTTCTGTTAAATACAAAGATAATCTCAACGTCGTGACGTCACAAACGGAGATTCCTTTGAAATAAAATTTGAATAAAATATTCTATGAGTTTATTTCAGGCAAAACATTGCTTAAACCCATCAGAACTTGACTGGAAAACTTGCATACAGTCGAGAATTTTAAGCTCTATCCCCTCTACATGCTGATAAGAAGATGTGAAAATAATGAAACGGAACTGTAATGGTAAATCGAAAATAGCAGTAAATTTACCCATTTCAGAACTGTCTTAGCTCTCAGATGTGTTTTCTGAACGATATTTTTGGCTCTCCGTTTTTCTTTACACCTATTCCAATGTTGCTACCAACCTGAATCTTCCTCAACACGACCAAGAACCCAAAAGTTCTGGAAGTTGCCAGGAATACTGGGCAAATTCCGGAACAGAAGTCGGAACTTGATCGAATTGATTAGGAACTCCTGATGGACATGGCACCAGCCATGGAGATTGTTCTTGCGGAGATGACAACTACGCTTCCACTCATCATCTCTCCTCCCCGGACTCCACCAGAACCAACTCCGAAGACACAACCCCCTACGCCGGAGTCGAAGCCAACGGAGACCAGGGAACCAATGAGGTTCCTATTCACGGCAGAGAGGGCAGCCAACGAAAAGGCGAAAATGGCCACCTTGGCAGTGGGGAATTCAAACTCCCTGATGCTCAGGCAGCCTCAGTTTAAACATCCACTGCCCCCTCACTCCCATCATCATCCCTACGCCTTCACCAAAAACCAACCATCGAGGCATAGGGGAGAGGACAGCCAGGCAAACTACTTGGCCCAAGCACAGGCTCGTAAGGAATCTTACGAGTGTGTTGGGGCTGCAGTAGGTAGCGACTTCGACAATGGCTTCAAATATACCTCGGAATAATAAAAATAAGAATTGAAAGTTTCATTTCGATCTTTTGAGTGGTTCTGAAGTTATGGGCAAACAAATATACTTACACTGAGTTTTATCAATATCGACACCTAAGGCTAAGTCACTCTGTCTGTCCACTATGTTGGTCACACTATAAAAAAAAACTCTCTCTCTCTCTCTCTCTCTTCAATTTAATACTTTTTCTCTGGTTTGTTTCCTTTTCATACCTTTTAATTCAACTCAGGTACTATGACCCTAACTCTCAGTTAAGTATTAGGGATGTCACACACCAACACACTATAGCAAATCTGAGCAATGCCTCTTCTTTTTTACATGAACATTGCTTAGTTTTGTTGTAGTGTGTGACACCCTCAATACTTCGTTGATTGTTAGGGTCATTTATGAATATTATCCTTAGGCTTTATGGCTGCTAACTGGCCAACCTACTTACTGAAGAACAAAACTGTAGTACGTACCATGGTAGACCACGTCATTTGTTGTGAATGTGTCTATGTGAGTGCGAGATGTTTCACACAACATTTTTAAACTAATAAAAGGGTATCAATAAAAATTCATTTTTACTAAACTTATGTCTTTCTTCATCGTCTGTTTGCTAATCTCTGTTTTGTTTTTGATTTGTTTTTCGCAAGTTGACAAAATTTTAATTGGCTTTGAAAAAACCATCATAACCTTCAATCCTGCGCACCAATTTTGATTAACTTTTTTCTGAATTATCGAGACTGTTCCCACCGTGGTCCCATTTAATTTTTTCTATCTGAATTATCTTTAAAAACTGTTTGTTTCAAACCAAAAATTAAAAGTTGAGTAGCTTATTATTAAAAAGCACTAATAGTTTCGGCCTGTTAGTTGTTGTATTTACATTCTTGGCTTCATAATCAAAAACTTGCAACTTGCAGTTCTTTGAAACAGTTTATCCAAGGGGGTGAAATTCTCAATTTAAGCATATTTTTCATAACTAAAACTTTTGGGAAAATTTACATGCAAAAAAAAAAATTCAACAATTAGCACGACTCTGCCAACTAAAATTGAACCAGGGGGTGGGATACTCATTCTCGGCTAGAAGAGCCCCTATCTGTTGCTGCTATCAAGTTCAAATGAAAATAAAATTTCATTTTGCAAAAGGTAGTATGTCAAAGCTCGACCATAAATCTAGTTGCTGAAAATAGTTATTACAGTCTCGATACTGGAAACCGATCAGAAAAAAAATCCATCGGCTCTGTATTTTCTCGAGGAAAATCGATTCCTGAAGTATAAATCGAAGGATCCATATAATGCGATTCAACTTTTGAAATAGCAACTTGTTCACAGCCCTTATTGAATGTCAAATTCTTGTTAATTTTTTTCTTCTTTTCAGAGTTTTTATTATTTATATGTTTCTAATATGAAGGTAACTAACGAAAATTAATTTTTACGATAAAATTTTTTTTATCGTTGATGGGAATTACGAGTGCGGGAACCATAGCTGCGTTTGTTGCGCCTAAGTGGTCGTTTATATGCGTGAAAAAATTTCTTGGCATGCCATTCGTTCGACATTCTTATGGCATTCGTTTCGCGCAGTTGGCGTTAGTGTGAGAAACAAAATTAAAAAAAAAAAAATTATTTGGAGTTATTTAAGTTTGGTGAATTTAATACGTGGGTATTTGTGCCGGGTGTCGGTGTGACTTGCGATTAATTTTTGAATGTGCTTTATTGTTCTCGACTTGGTCTGTTCTAGAGTTTGAGACGATTAAAATTATAAACGAGTCTCAATTTGAAATAACGTATTCCTACTGCAAATGAGAAAGAAATGTTTTACAGCCTTTTGGCGATATTTCCGAGTCCAGTTTGGGGCGAGTGTATTCTAAAACGTTGCCGAAGTATTAATTTGAATTTGCATTATTTTCATAATTTCGTATGCGGCAAACAGATCATGTTCGGAGAGATCTGTTGCTGTACACCTTAAACCATTAAATCTAGACTTATTGTGGTATCGTGGAATCGTTGTATCGCATTAATTTGAGACTGCTTCATTTCGGAATAATTGATCTCAACGTAGTACTGCAAAATTACAGTCAGAAACCTCCAGTAAAAATTTCTGTCTTTATACTAAAAAGAGTTCTTTGGTTCATTTAACTAACGCATTCAAATCGAACTATCCAAGTCGGTTTTTGGTTTATCTCTCATCGCATGGGAAAGTGTCTGGCTGAAGTAACTGCACTATTCAACTGTTAAAAAAATGTGCGTCAAATCGAACAGCAAATCTTAGTAGTGTCGGCTCGGCGATTTGAGCTGGTATCCCACAGGTTGCAAAAAAAGTGACACGCCACGCGACTATGATGCCAATGGTTTTGCCTAAGCGCGATAGCACATACAGTCCACATCCCCATAGCACAAACAACAGTGCTGCAATGCAAGAACAAAAATAGAGGTAAGAACTAGGCTGCTGTGTATTGACAGACAGACTTAGGCCATCATGACCTGATGCCAATCGAAACAAGAGGTATGTGGAAGCAGTTGCGTACTCATCTCACATTGGTTTCACCAGTTGAGTGGATTGTTGACTCGGGAATTTGAAGTGGCAACCCACTAGTTGTAAAAAGAGTGATGCCCCACATGGCTACAGTGCTAAAGTTATAGCCTAGGCGCGACAGAGCACACAGTACGGGTGCCTACATCCAGTTATTCCTCTTTTGTCTACACTGAAAGTCTGGTAAAATGACGTTTAAAAAGTTAAGAATTTGAAATTAGACTTTTTTTTGGAATAATTTTTTTTGATAGTTACAGAATGAAAGATTAAATGATTGAAATGGATTTTGGGACAGGCTTATAGTGCAAATATAAGATAGGAATAGGTTAAGAATCCAAAATAATTAGGAATTTATTCACACCCTTTTGCCGACAGAAAAAGTAAAATTAATTCCTGAAATGAGTTAGGTCTAAAGTCTCTGATCATTTGGTACCATGAAAACTCGTGTGTTTTGACGGTAATTAGACAACATATGTTTTTATACCTAGTAATACACTGTATGATAGTTACAAAATTTTACCAACAGGAGTTCTAATTGGTAAAGTCAGATTTAATCCTACCACCTGCTCGTCAACGAGTAAAGTAATTCATCGATGAGATGCGAATGAAGTGAAGTTTATTTCAGTATTTTGAATTAGGTACCATCATCATCTACATTCATACAGTAAGGTCATAACACAGATTTCTCCTTTTTGCGCAAGGGCGGACTGTCAAGTGTATCAGTGGAAAAGGCTTTATACCCTTAATGCTGGAATGCCATTAATATTTTGCAAGTTTGGGGCGGATAGTGAATATAAAGGAGAATACAGTAAACGAGGGTTCAGACTGATGACGCCGAAACAGATGGACGGAACAGTCGTTATCTACATTATTTGTGCAAATTAATCGCATAGGCCTAGATTTATTTTTAGGCCGATTATTTTTATTATTATAATTTGATATTTAAATTACCCTTTGAATTTATTTTTGGGTTATTTATTTGATATGGATTCATCCTTAACTGTTCAAGGTAGTTTTCATGGAGCTGTGTTAATCTATTTTATTGTTTTTAAGATTTCGAGGAGCTCTTTCAGGCCACGTATGAGTTTTCTAATTGAGATAAAGTACTGTTTATACAATAATAATTTAACAATAAAATTAACTAATAATATTAATAACTATGCCCAAAGCATAATCAATTTGAGCAGTACTAACCACCCAGTTGAAAAAATGAGGAGACAAGTTAGATTAGAGTTTCAAAAATCCATACCAGCATTGATCACATAACTCATTGCAAGGCAAAAAGAGCGATGAAATGACTATCAACATCACAGAAACAAAAATCAATCATCTACTTAAAGTATTACGTTCTTTCATTAATCTCTGATGACTGTCGGCCGTATTCTCAAACTTCACTTTTCGTAACGTGCCATTTTTCCGGCACTTTATGCATAGGACACTAATGGAACAATAGTTTGTAAAGTGCCTTTTCACAAAAACTGAGGTTTGAGAATAAAATGTTGTAAGTTAATATAAACTATTATGAAATGTGACGTGGAGTCTATTAACACAATGCTTGTTTGGATAAACTGGAGAAAAAACAGGGGAAGATGGATAATATTACGTTTCTTGAAGCATATGGGTGCATCGAAATAAAAAAAATATTCCTATTTTATTGTTTGTAATGTCAATTTTTAAGATACTCTTGCATTATCGTCATTAATTTCAATTGTGGGTCTCCTTGGTTGGATATCTTAATTCACGAACAGTTTTTATACGTAAATATTCGAGCCACTATCACATACAGTTGGACTTCGCAGTCTGAGCCCACTCGTCTACAGTTTCCACTTTTGTAAACTCGAATTCGTTGTCGCAAAACTTTACCATGGGTACTTTGTCTTCGTACTCGCAATTTCTATTCAATTTCTGATCTCTGTTTCGAATTTTTACTACAGCTACTGCTGCTGTACTCGAAGTTTCAAAAGTAAATACACAGTTCATATGCACGATATCTCGTATTCGTACTTTGGATAGGCTTATTATTTTTTCTCTAGAGGAGAGAAAAATGAAAAAATTGGGGAAGAGCTTACTACATAAGAAATGGGTCATATCGTACTGGAAGCGTGCTGCTCGACGTCATCGTGCCTATAGATCAAATTTGCCTAGCTGTAAGTAAATTCGGTGAAAAGGAAACGCTTAAGGGATTTTGTCGAAGCGTGATAACATGAATAATAGAGCATCGGTTTTTACAAGCTGTGGGACAAGTTTTCGTCGTCGTCGTCGTCATCGTCGACGTGTTTTACGTAAAATGAACATCGGTTGAAAATTGTCTCATATGCGTCTCCATTTTTCTTGTTGTTGTTGGTGTTGTTTTTTCTTCGTATTTCGTGAGCCATTTCACATTTTCGTGGTACGCGTTGCCGTGCATTAGGGGTGCAAAAAATTTACGACCAGAATGGCGGAGACGATATTAAAAACCATTTTGTCGGTACGCGAGGGAACGCGATAAACACGACCTCGAACCTCAAATAAATGTAGAATTTGAACAATCGCACGGAGGGGGTATGACCTAAAACACGGCACGTTCAAGAATCGAGGAAATAAAAGTTTGACGTTTGGAAAGAAAAATTACTTGTCGGAAATTATTTTCGTTCTGTGCGGTAAAAAATAAAAAAACAATTCGAAGAGTATAAAGAAGATAATATAATGCAAAACGCTTGTTCATTAAATAGGCAGTCAAGCTTTTGTTTTGAAGTCAATGTCTGTCAGCCATCAGCAAAAACAAGACCAAGTCTTGGTCTGAGTCCAGCAAAAACACTCTCGGAGCCAGTTGCACAATAAGGAGTTGAAATTGAGTTAATTTCACTCTGGTTTAAGCTTATGTGATGGTATAAGAAAGTTTGGGGTTATACCATGCTTAATTTGAGGCATAATTTGACTCAACATTGTAAAACAGATACTTAGTCTCGGTTTAGATAGGTCTTGCATCAATACTCTTAGGAACGTTGTAAAATAATGAGTTGACCTTTACTTCAAAATTAAGCCTGTTTCTGCAGAAGCCATGAAAAGTTTGAAAAAAGTAGAATAAACGCGCGTCACATTTGCACAAAATTGTTATTTGACCATGTAGAGTATGTATATTCATGGGATTTGCATGAGAAAAAAAATTCACAGGTATCACACTTTGAAAGGACAAAACGAGGGCATTGAAAATGAATAACAATAAAAAAATAAAGAGTTATTAATTTTTCATTTTCTTTCATTTTCGTAGTTGTTCCATAAACAACGAAACAGCGTTACCACCTCCACTTTATTTTTCATTACCATTTTCTCCTACCACTTTTTTTACCATCTTTATAGACCTATTCTCTTACAATTCACGCATAAAACATTGGTAAAAATTGAATGGCGGGAACTTTTTTACAAACTGACTCTAGAAACATTTTCAATGCTAAAAAATTTTCTTCAGTTTTGCCTCGTCTTGAACAGCAACAGTGACAGGAGTCCTCAACCTTATGCCAAAATATAACCCCAATTCTTCATCTTGATATGATCTTACTTACGATGGGGGAAAAGTGAAGGAGATTTTTTCTATTCCTTGTGGCAAATACTATGGATCTACATAAACAGATCACAGTTTCAAAGTAAATTTTTTCATGTCATTCTTTTAGTATAGGTCAACCTAGTTCAACCATTGAGAACAAGACCCATGTTCATTCAACTTTTTTAATTAGTTATGAATGGTCTCAGGAAACTGCCAGTAAATGATCATACGAGCTCAAACTAGAATCAAATTAACTCTCCGCTGTACAACTGGCCCTCAGTCTTGCTCTTGCAACGTCAAAGATAAATCACAGTTTCAAGTATGGAGAAAATTTTCATTATCTTCTTCAATCTTTTGAAGGCGAGTATGCAACCAGCACAACATACTTTTTGTAACGGCCAAAAGAGGTGGTAAAGTACCTAGTTAGAACCACTTTCAGTGTTACACCATACACGAAATATCACGTACTATACAAGTAGTAATACTTCTAGAATAAATTCAAGTTTATCATCCAAAAACTATAGTGGACCTTAACATATGATTGAGACTCAATAATATTTTAAAACACACGAGTGAGTTTACACATTTAATAAAATAATAATTCGTACATCACAATACATACACATACGTTAATACTTATATATATACAATCACAATTTAACAAGCAAGACTATCTGTTCACCAGAGACTTCTACTAGAGAGGTTCCAGGTACTTAGAAGTAGCTGTCGAGGAACTGTGTCTTTTTCCACTGAATCGAGGGATTATATACTCGTTCAGGGTATAAAAATGTACGTGTCGGATAGGTAAAGTGAGGTAGGGTGTTGTTATTATAGGGTTGTGCTGACTCGTCGAGTACTCGAGGGACAGGCACAATTAGGTCATGAGTATACAGATAATATATCTATATTTATAAAATCGAATACGGGTAATTTAGTGGTTGTTTACAAAGAGTTATAGGATGATTATTGTTGATAAATATCTACGTTTTTGGTGTTTGAAAATGTGTGAATGAATATGTTCGTCATTTCTAAAAATAGATAAAAATATACATTACACAATTCTCTGGGGGGAACAAAACAAATTAGGAAAAAAAAATTTTCCAAAGTCTATCCAACAAGTACAAATTTCTTATTAACTATGCATGATTAAAATTGTGTCATATAATGTGAGTATATATACTTAGAATAAAATATTTTACAAATATTGATTATGAGTAACAAATTTTTTCTTAGGTATATATAAGTACTTAATATATCGTATTATTTTGCGTAATTTTTTTACAATGCTGTGCTTTTTGTTAAGTTAGCACAGTTTCGATGGGAGGTCAACTTTAAATATACAATAATAAAAATTAAAATAAACGAGATTGTAACTAACCACAATACGAATATCCCATTGACAATGGTTAGATAATTATTAAAGTTTTGGTCGGGTATTTGTAGTTCAATGGATTTAATTTTGTTCTCCAAGTCGTTAATGGGAACAGTGTGGGTAACAAAATTTTTCCATTTGGGGTTGTAGACCTTGTCGTTGCCAGGTCTATGGCAAGGTCAAAAGGTTCTGTAGAATTGGAAAAATATGTCCAAAGGAGTGGTAAATGATTTTCAATTTTAATAGTCTCTTTCAATGATTCAGAGAGACAGGGGATTTCTATTGGGATAATTACTGTATTTTTATTATTTTTGTCAATGTTTTCGATTTGGATATGACAAGGTACATCCAGAATAAAGGTTCCGGGAGAGTTATTAATGATTTTTAATTTTTCAGATTTTTTTGTAAAAGAATTAGTTGCTACAAGGGAATTGAAGTTCACGATAGCAAATTTGGTGTGTCCAATAGGATGCACTAATGTTTGGTTATTATTAGGATTACATTTAAACGAGCAGGATTTTAATAAATTTTGATTTAAATCTTGAAAGAAAAGATTCTTTGCGCAAGAAGACAATTTATCACTTCCTCTATTAGACGGGAGGAAGCACAATGGTTTATCCGAATTACAGTAATAGAGGTTAGTTCCACTAATATAACGTACGGAGTTTGTTCTGATTTCGTGAATAATCAGAGATGATTCTTGATCCCAGCTGCACAATTTATTAGAATGACTCTTGAATGTGAGCGGAATGAAGTCGTAAATTTCGTATTTAGAATCTAATTGTTTTAGGGGAATTTTGATTTCTAATTCTAAAGTATTTTTAGAGAAATTGCAATTTACAAGTTCAGCATGATAGTAGTTTTGAATATCCTTAATGGGAATGGCTAGATCAAGGTCTAGGTTTTTTGTAATTTCCACAAGTTTTAGTATGTCTTTTTCTAATATTTCTTTTGAAATGATTGAAGAGGGGATCATATGGGACTTACACGACGTTAGGATGTTTGATAATCTTAACGTGTTTATAAGGTAGTTATCATAAAATCCTTGTATATAGTTTAGAGAGATTAGAAGTTCATGTTCTTCTAGGGAATTTTCCATAAAAGAATTTGTATGCGAGACGAATTTTGTCATAAAATTATTTGTATGATCGATAAAACTATGCAAATTAGTGGACGTATTTACTAATGCTGCATGTTCGGTCAACAGTTGATTTTTTATAATATCATATTCTTCTTTTAACGAGATTTCGTTAGCCAAGAAATTTCATCCATCTCTAAAGTTTAGCACTTGACAGCAAAAGCGTAGCGCATCTCCGAAGAAGGATCTAATCGGGGTAAATACGCTTTGTTTGCTTCGAATGGAGGATGGCGTTGAATAGAAGTCTTGAATCATGGCGGTATATTTGTTCTTTAAGGTTTTTTATTGCATTTTTTAGACGTTTTGCCATTTCTGCATATTTGCAATTTTTCTAAGTTGTTTCATTGCACAACCGGTGTTTAAAATTTGTAGCTAATAGCCTATCTGCTGATTCATGCAAATCTAGCTTAATAGAATAAATTATTGGGGCAAATCTAGGATATACGAAAATAATGCTTATTTCTTGAAAATAAGCGCCAGTTGGCACCGTCGTAATCCTATATGAGTCAGAGGATGTTCTTTGCGCAATAGTAATCGAAGAAATAATTATTGCAAAATAGAAAAGTAAATTCGTATACATTTTCTGAAACAGAAAGAATGCAACGTCCAAATTATTTACGATTAATTATGATATTTTAGGGGTTTTATTAGGACACAGGAATGCTGAGGTGAGGAGAGAATATCTTTTTTTGTAGACGTTCGAAACTATGAATTTCGGTCCTACGTTTAGTATAAATTTTAGTAAGTTTGACCGATCAGTTTGAGTTTTGCAACCGTCTGAGTTCGTCTTACTGCTAATTTTCCAATTTTTTTGTTTTATTTATTTTTTTCGTATTACTTATTATTATTATTTTTCGTATTTTTTTTTCTTTGGGTTCTATTCATTTTCATTGTATTTAGCTCAGTGAAGTGCGGGTTGTGCTTTTTCTTTCTTTGGGACTAGTTCGCGTAGTTTACACTTTTTCCTTTTAAATTTGATTTCTTAATTTACAAAAAACAACATGCCTATCACCTACATGAATGACAGAATGTTTGTCTCTCATAGGAAGGTAGATGCAAAGGAGACCTGGTTTATCGGTAGCCAGGTTCTCACAAAGATTCATCCCTTCCAGGACTGTTCATGTGAGTCCCGGCTTTTTTATTCATTACATAGATTGTTTTCCCTTTTTTATCGCGTGTCGGGCAAGGCGAACAGAGGAGCGTTCCTTAATGAGTTCAAACCCCATTGATTGCCAGAAGAGACTATCGAGGAGGACATCAGATACTGGAGCCATTCAGTGAGATTTGTTTGTTGTCCGACGTGCGAAGAGTTCACAAAACGGATGCTCTTTGCCCTTCGAGTATTTTATCCTCGTGCCATGATGGTCGAGTTTGGATACTCGGGGTTAAAGCTCGAGTTTCGTGAAAATTTAGACATGCGGGGAATGGTTGGCCTGAGGGTGCTCTCCAGGCTGTTGGTTGGTCTGCTTTGTGTATCGCAGCAGACCAACAAGGCAGTCACGGTCGAGTACGTCCATGTCAACAGGACATACATCACCGATTTCCTCATTGGTCCAGATGGGGTCAATTTTGCTCAGTTTTTAAACCAGTACTATAAACCACGGCTGGATGTCTCTGTTTCCATTGTTGGCTTTCACATGGTTTGTCATTATGATGCCACTGAGGGTAACTGTGCCATGTCTCTCCGGGTAGGATGTTTGCTGACCAATCCTACCATTTACTCGTTCCTATGGGACACTCCCTCAGTTGAGGACAGCATTTCCACGGTGGATTCGAGTTCGGGAGAAGAAGGGGCTTCGAACGACAATCCATCTCCGATGTTGACCAACAGTAGCAGTACTACAAGTGGGGAGCAACTCACTGAGTTTCTAGAGGGCTATGCGGATACCTGGGTAATTGGTGAGTTTTTCAAATTTTTTTAATATTTTTATTTTTATTTTTTTTTTAATTTTTTTGTATTGTTTTGGGACTTGAAGTTTTATTTGTTTAAAATTAATTTTATTAAGAAGGAACGAGAGATAATAGGGTGGGTAGGGAGAAGGAAGAAGAGAAAGAGAGAGAAGAGAAGAAAAGTAGAGAAAGAGAGAAAAAAAAATTGTGAATGAAAAAACACGTAGATGCAGGTAATATACTTTACACACATCTACTCTTGTTTTTTCCGAGGGCGACCCCTTGGTTTAGGTATAATTTGGGTTGAGATGGGGTTTCTGGTTTTTCATTATTTTTGTCGGACTTTGTTTCACTATTTTTTTCGTCGGTATTACGAGATTTATATGGTATTAATCATCGTACGTGAACTGTTTCGTCGTAAGCAGTTTTATCGTCTGTTTTAATACGGATTATGTAATTTAGATCCGTGACCTTTCTAACAATTTTATGTGGTCTGGTGTATTTCATTTTATTTTTACGACGTTTTTCGATTGACGCAGCAAAACAAGGTCGTTGGGCTTGAAGTCAATTATCTTGTGATGCGCGTTATAATGTTTTGCGTTTTTTTCAGATGCTTTCTTTGCTAAGCTTGGCATTTTTTCTTTCGTTTGAAGAAGCGTTTCAATTTCTTCTTCACGAGTTATTTTATTTCCAGAGTTTTTCGGTATTTCTAATAAATGTACTTCAGGATTAAATCCATTGAAGTAGGTAAAATTGGATTTATTATTTAAGTGTTCAATCGGACTTATGTTGTACGCAAAGTTAATTTTATTAATGGTCTCGATCCATTCTTTTTCATTTGAATGGTCGTATTTTGAGAGTGATTTTTTAATGACACCGTTGATTTTTTCAACGAGTCCTTGCGATTGGGGGAATAAAAAGAGGAGTAAATAATTTTGATATTATTCTCTTCACAGAATTTGCAAACGGATTCATTGGCAAAATGACCTCCCTTATCGTAAGAAATTTTTTGAGTGTGCCATACGTATAACAAATAAATTTCAAATACTCAATTACGCATTGAGCATTTGAGTTTTTTGTAGGGCGTATGGTACAAAAGTTTGTGCTTTTGTCGACACCGACAAGCACGTACGAGTGTTCATACTCGGTATTAAACTTCCCTATGAAGTCGATTTCTAAATGAGAAAATGGTTTAGGATTTTTGATTTCTATATGTTTGAGGTAACCAGCCTCTTTCGGGGAATTTTGTGCCATTTGATACTCATGACACGATAATACATATTCCGTTATTTTTCGCACCATGTTTTTGAAGAAAAACTGGTTTTTTATTTTATTTTTAGTTTTTTTAATTCCGAAATGAACTCCATACAACGGATTGTCATGTAGTTTTTTTAGAACTACCGGAATTAATTTTTCAGGAATTACAGTAACCGCTTCATTATATGATGAAGTTGGGTTAGGTAATTTCTTTAAAACATTATTTTCGTCGAGGAAGTATAATTGTATTGTACGATTTAATTTTCGTATTTTATTTTTATCTTTTTTAATTTCGTTATAATTTTATAATGAAATAACATTTTTCCAATGCGGGTCATTTTCCTGCATTGTTTTTAAATTTTCAGGTAATTCCATTTTTTGGAGTGGTTCAGAAGTTTGGTCTTCTGTTTGGGGAAGTGATGTTACGTCGGGATTTGAAATTTGCGGTGAGTTGGGAGTCACAGAAGGGGTTATTTTGATCTGATTATCAAGATTTGACTCTCTTCTAAGAGCAGATCTGGTGACTACATTTGTAGTTTGGTTGGGACAATTTTGGGAATGATTAAATTCATTCTGTGGGGTTGTGGTCTGTACCACCGGATAATATGGGAAAGTTGATGCAGGGGAAGGGAGGTAATAGTAATTTTGGGACGTAGTACTTAGGTAGTACTACGTATTTTGATTTTGGTAAAACACAGGGTTTAATGGGGCAAAATTGTCGTTATGAATTCTACATAACATATTCACATTTTTTTCTTCATCATGGAGAGCGTATTTTTTATTTACTAAAAATTCACCTTTTTCAAACGTAATTTCGTCGGTTCATCATGAGGACGGGACAACATATCAGCCATACAGTAATTTTTTCCGGCGATATGTTTAATTTAGAAACTATAATCGTTTAGTTTTGAGATTAATCTAATTAATCTTGGGCTTGGAGTATTGATTTCTGATGATAAATCAGAGGCTTATGGTCCGTGTATACTACAAGTAAGTATCCACAGAAATGGGCTAATGCGTTTGTAATTGCCAGCATTTCCAAGACAAAAGAACATAATTTTGACTGGGCAGGTTGGACTCTTTCTGAGAAGTATCCAACTGGATGTTTATGCTTCGTAACGGGATTAGTTTGCAGCAGCACTGCACCTAATGCGATTTTTGAAGCATCAACTTCTACACAGGTTTCCAATTTTGGATCATAAATTGCCAATACAGGTTTGGAAATCATCATTTCTTTTAGTTTTTCGAAGATTTCAAGATGTTCTTGATTTAATTTAATTTTGGCATTTGATTTGCTATCTGTTCCTCTTAATAAGTCAGTAAGAGGGGCAGTAATTTTAGCTAGATTGGGGATTAATTTCTGTGGTAGTTTATCAATCCTAAAAATGATGGTAGTTGTTTTAACGTATTTTGGGGGTTTAAATTTTTTATAGCTTCAATATTTTTGTTTAATGGGTGAAATTCATTATATCGGACAGTATGTCCTAAAATTTCAATTTTGTTCATTGCAAATTGACATTTTTTTGTTTTTATTATTAAATTTACTTCATTTAATCTTTTTAGCACTTCTCTTGTATTTTTGAGACATTCTTCACAAGTTTCTCCAAAAATGCAAATATCATCCAGGTAACATACCATTTTTTTCCAAAATATATCATGGAATATGTCATCCATGATGGTTTGAAAAATGGACGGAGAAATGCTTAGGCCTATTGGGGTAGAATTGAATACGTATCCAATTCCATCCACATTTATTCCAGTGTATTGTTTGGATTCTTCTGTGAGAGGAATCTGTAAATATCCACTGTTTAGATCAATTGTTGTAAACCATTTTTTATTTCTTAAATAAGGCCAAATAACGTCAATCGTAGGAACACGATTATTATCCATAATAATTCTTTGGTTCATTCTTCGGTAGTCTACTACTACTCTGTAAACTCCGTCTGGTTTCTTTTTTACAAATATAGGAGATTCAAATTTTGATTTTTGTTTTTTTAGGACCTCTGCTTTTACTAGGTCATCAACTAGTTTATGCAGGGTCTCATGTTCTGGGTGTGAGAATTTAAAATTTATACACCACAGTGGAGTTTCTTCGTCTACTCGGACAACTTGTTCGGGTACTTTGCAGACTGAAACTTCGTCTGTTTTTCCCGTAAAAATATTATTAAATTCGTTAATTGTTTCATACATTTTTATTTTTTGTTCAAGCGAAAGCTTTGGGTTAATCGGGATAGGGTTTCCTCGATTATCCTTAAAAATAGTAGTTCTGTTATTTTTTCTATTTGGCAGGAATTAATTTCTACTGCGCTACTTAATTCAAATTTTCCTAAGTATTCGCCTTTATAGATCAAGTGAGGTCTGTTATTGTGGTTAACAGCCGCTATCATGTCTCCTGATACGATTACAAAGAAATTGTGTTTTTCTTCCATGGATGTTTCACACAGAAACTCCAGGTGCTCAGGCAAAGTTGCTAAAATTAGCACTGAATTTGCCTCAATTTTAAAGGTTTGGGGGCATAATATTTAAAGGGCTTAACATAACCTAACTTATTTTCTTTTTCAATAGGGTAATTGTGACATTCAGGCATGTCAAAACATCGCTCTTCATCACCACATGGTAAAGTGAATTTGTTTTTAGAGAAGTCCATTTTGGCTTTATAGGTTGACAAAAAGTCGTAACCCAATATGACCGGTTCTACTAAATTTCAAACAACGAAGGTGGGATGTGGGTAAATGCAATGATCAATTTAAAAAATCACATTGGTTACTCCTATGATGTCAAGACGTTGGCTATCCACACCACGAAATCTCATTTTAGTTGGTAGAATTGGTTCCGTAAAATTGACTTTCTTTAAAATTTTTTCATCAATAAGTGTCTGTTCTGAACCTGGATCGACTAGGCTAAGTATCTGTTTACCACAAATGGCAAAAGGGAGGTGAAATTTACATTTGGTTCTGCAGTACCCTTTATTTTGAAATTTCTCCTCACTAACATTGTTAACCTGTTTCAATTCTTTGTTCAAGACATCCCTTACAGCTGATGGATCACCTGTAAGGGGGACACTTAGTTTTTTAAGCAATTATTTTGGCAGGCCTGGGGGTTTGATGTTTGGAGGTAATTTTGTTGTTGTGGAGCTGCCATCAATGGTGCTGGCGGGGCAATCATTTGAGTATTTGCAGCCACATAAGGGGAATTTTGGGGAGTATTAAATGGGATACCAGACCATGCTGGAGCATTATTCCAGTTTGAGTTCCAATTTGGAAGGCCAAACTGGTTCCAGTTTGGGATTCTGTTGGAGTAGTATCCATTATTATTTCTAGGAAAATTGTTTCTACGAAAATTTGGATTAAAGTTCCTACCTTTATAATTAGGGTTAAAGTTTTAATTATTATTCCAATTTCTATTTTGATTGTTTTGGTTCCAGTTTTGGTTCTGATTCCAATTTTTTATTTTGGGGGTTTTTATTTTTTCTGGATTCCTGGGATTTTGAAATGTTCGCTATTGCAGCGCTCATTTTTTCCATCTCAGCTTTCCAGACTGGATCAGATGATACTAAATTTACATTTTTTTCAGTTTTCTTTTCCGTTTTTCCAGCTTTTAGTTTTTCAATAGTTTTTTCAAGTTGATCGATTTTTTTCTGTAAGAGGGGGTCTGAATGTCCGAATACTTTGTCTTTAAACTCTAAGTATTTAGAGAAGGCCTTATCGAGTTCTTGAATTGTTTTCAGTTCCTTTTTTATTAAAAATACTCTTTCTTTTTCGGGAAGGTTTGGCATTATTTTTTCGATTATTTTTTCTTCAGAGATATCTGGTTCAATTTGTTTTAAAATTCTTTTCACGAACATAATGTACGCAGGGAAATCAGCTTCGCCATTATAATTCCTTTCATACAGAATTTCGCGTAGTTGGGGTTTGATTCTAGTAAAGACTTCCAGGATTTTTTGTTTAGTGTTTTGCCAATTATTACATTCGGGGTTTGCTTGAATTCTGTCTTCAAACATTTGTTTAGCGAGGCCAGAAAATGCAATTCTTATTTTTTTGAATTTCATGTTGGCATCCCAATTGAATGATTCCACCTCATTTTCAAATCCAATTAAAAATGACACGATATCTTCAATTGGGGTGTGCCCATATAGGGAAGGTCTGATATTTACTGCTGCCTTTCCTGACATTTTATTTTCCAAGGGAATGTAGGGATTTTCTAGAATTCTAGTTTCTATTTCTGGGCTGAAAAAATCTTCGTCGGATTTTTCTAAGCATTCAGTAATATCAGCAAGGTTAATTGCTGACCTAACTCTTGGAAATGGTGTGGGGTTATCCAAATTTTCCAAAAGTGGAGTTAAGGTAGTAGTGGGATTAAAATATTTTCTTATTATTGGATTTTCTAATTTGGGAATATGTTCACGGGGTTTTCGTGTTGTTTGTAAAATTATTTTTATATTTTCAGGCGTTAGTAATTTTTGAATTTCTTTACTAGATTTAATTTTTAATAGGATATCCTCTTGGGTTTTTATACGAGAAAAATATTTTTTGTCAACTTCGATATTTAAATTTTGACATACGTTAATTAGTTCAGAATTTTTAGCTTCGATAAGCCAGGTTAAATTTTTTTTAGTAGTATTGGGTTTCGATAAATTTTCCCAAGTTTCATTCATAAAAATAAATTTTTTTGCGACTTATACTTATTTAACAAGTCTTATATTTAAAGGGGGGACGTGAATTATAACTAATATTAATTGTTACTTTGTTTTTTCCTTTTGTTTGGACAGGAGGTTGATTGATCTGCTGCCGTTTCCGTCACCGATTTCTTCTTCACCTTTTGATTTTGTATATACACTTGTTTTTTTCTAGTTTTTTGTATAATAAATATCCTTTGTTGGTTTTGAAGTTTGGATTTTCTTTTCACTTCTGATCTTTTTCCACTAGCAAGTAGCCTTTACTTCCTTTCCTCAAGAGCACGCCTTACGCATTTCTCATTGAGTACTTAACTAGAGTTTTCAAGGTTAATGCAAAGTACTTTGGATCAGAAGAATTGAGACAGCAACTTGGATCAGCAACTCCAGAAAATAGGTACTAGAGCGAGAGTTCAATTCGCAATAGCAGACCAGTTGGGCGCCAATAATGTAACGGCCAAAAGAGGTGGTAAAATACCTAGTTAGAACCACTTTCAGTATTACACCATACACGAAATATCACGTACTATACAAGTAGTAATACTTCTAGAATAAATTCAAGTTTATCATCCACAAACTATAGTGGACCTTAACATATGATTGAGACTCAATAATATTTTAAAACACACGAGTGAGTTTACACATTTAATAAAATAATAATTCGTACATCACAGTACATAAACATACGTTAATATTATACATATACAATCACAATTCAACAAGCAAGACTATCTGTTCACCAGAGACTTCTACTAGAGAGGTTTCAGGTACTTAGAAGTAGCTGTCGAGGAACTGTGTCTTATTCCACTGAGTCGAGGGATTATATACTCGTTCAGGGTATGAAAACGTACGTGTCGGATAGGTAAAGTGAGGTAGGGTGTTTTTATTATAGGGTTGTGCTGACTCGTCGAGTATTCGAGGGACAGGCACAACTAAGTCATGAATATACAGAAGGTATATCTATATTTGTAAAATTGAATACGGGTAATTTAGTGGTTGTTTATAAAGAGTTATAGGATGATTATTGTTGATATATATCTACGTTTTCGGTGTTTGAAAATGTGTGAATGAATATGTTTGTCATTTCTAAAAATAGACAAAAATATACGTTACACTTTTCGCATAAGAGGATAATGCAACTCGCATGACACGAGACTAGGGATTGATGATATCAAAAATTTTTTCCAATTAATCAATTACGTTCTCTTCCCCTTCTTATTAACCAATTCACAAATTCATATCCCGATTTGAAAAATGTTTATAACTTTTAATGCTGTGAAATGTGCACAAAAAAAAGTGACTTAGATTACAAGGAAAAGAGTACCCTTAAAAAGTACACAATATAATATTCTTACCCAATTTTCTGTAGCAGTAGGTAGTACATATGCTACTTAAGAACACTATAATGAACCTTGTTTATTTTAACTGGATGATTTTCATAAATATTTCTCAAAGTGCGATAGCAAAAGCAAAAAAAAAGAAGTGAGAAAAGAAAGAAAATACACTATTTGCTCGTTAATATAAAATTATATAGCTAAAAGTCAGTGAGCATGAATCGGTCGTCTTTCTACCTTATCGCTTCGCTTCGCTTGGAAATGATCCAGATCGAAATTTTATGTTCTAAAATTTTCGAATTTTCACACAAATTAATACTGCAAAATGTTGGAATAGAATTCGTGTATACTGGGGAAATTTTTTTCCGTTGTTTTTTGTATAGCATATAAATTTAGATTCGAGTAATTTTTCCCTGGAAACATTTTTTGTCAACGCGAAGTTCCGATGACAAATTTTACTATCTTCATACGGACGATATAAAACCTTACATCTGAAATACGCTTATTCATGGAAATGAGAACAGTAATAAGGCTAAGTATCTACAGAAATAAAATAGGTAAAGTGGACCACTTGGTTAAAAGAACTGCAGAATTTTTCAGCACCGCGAATGAAAATTATGCAATTTACTACATCGTGCTCCTTGCTCGGAGAGCACCTTTATTCTCCTTTCATTTCGTTTTTTCTCGCTTGAATGGGTACTTTTTTTTTTCTCCAATAAATTGTGAAAATAAATTTGCAATGGCGAAAATTCTACCGATGTAAGTATATTTGTTTTTTTTTACTATTGAGTCGGTATTTATTGTAAACTATTTTACAGGCTGTTGGCGGCGTAGAGAAAGTAAACATTTTTACGAATTTTGAAGGTTATTTGGCGAAAAGAAAATCTAATAAAATAATATAAAATAATCGTAAAATCAATCTACAGTTTTTTCCCTGGGTATTGAAGTTTGACGTTAAATTCGTAATAAAAACCTTTTAGAAAGTTAGTCGTTGTTATATAGGTACAGAGAGTTAATGAAAACGAGCGGTGTGATCACTGTTGAAAAGCAATGACAGGACAAATAAGACCGAAATTGAAAACCTTAATTCTAATGGCGTTTTCTCTTTTAGTTTATTTCTCATTTATGCACAAATAGCGAGAATTTCGCTGGAAATGCAAATGGTATGGGCCAGAACGAGAAAATGGCAAATGAACGCGAGTGCAGCATTCGGATGCAAGTACCTACGTGAGATATAATTTTCAATGCAAAATCTTCCGAAATAAGATCGAAATATTGAAAATAATGGATGCAACCTTTTCATGTCGCTGGTAAAGGGTGATGACTATATTTCTAGGTCGAAATGACATTAGTTTACACAATCACTGGTTCGTCCTTAATCAGAAAAAAGTCAGACGTTCAATACTCAAACTCTTTCTCGAACTGCAAGCAATATACTTTCACTGAAATTTATAAAGATAATTTCATAAGCTCATGAAACTGATTGAAACATTAACAACCGAATATTTTTTAAACAAACAACTATTCAATTTTCAAATCGTACCTCATTCATCATTTTAAAAACGGTTGTATCAAACATTTAAAAAATATAAAAAAAAAGCTTCAGCTTCATACAACGTTTGGAAGATTGTAATTCTTTTTTCAGTTAACGAAAATTTTTGAAGATAATTTTTTGGAATATTTTTCAAATAAATAAAAATTTGCATAAACCATAAAACAACAAAAATCGAAGGTTTCATCTCCGGTTATTGAGAATTTGTACCAGTCTCTGGATGAAAATATAATAAAGTACGAACTTTGCAGAACAGTATTGCCTGTACTAACCGAGCAAACTTCAATTTAAATTAGAAATGTTGGGGAAAAAGATGGCTGCAAGGCTTAAAATTTGACGTTCACCCATACGGAAATTTGAAAGAAAAAAATAAACGCCAAAAAAAGCAAAACATTGATGGATAACCCAAAAAGAGAAAGAAAAAAAGAAAAGTAAAAGGAAATAAATTAAAACGTTTGAAATTAATCGAAAGTCTCGACGTCGTATTTGTATTTTATACATTATACAGTCATATTCCAGGTTTTTTCCATATTTTTTGTTTCTTTTATCTTTTAAATTTGGAGAAGGAAAATGGAGATGAGATGAGATTTTAATAATATATTCGAGAGTATTCTCCGACATCGTTTCCAAGGTGCTCAATCACCAAGCAGCTGAACATTCTCGACAAGCCTTTTCTCTCTCATAAGTTCATTTCGTACAGTAGCTTGTTATATGCACTATCGCACCCTACGGAATTAGGAGAAAAAATAAAAATATACGAAAAAACACGCTATTCTTATTCGACTCATGAGCCGGCGTTTAATAATAAAAAATTGAGGTTTATTCAATGTTTTCGCTTTTTTATTTTTTTTATTTTTTCAAATTTCATTTTCTTAATGAGCTTTATAGGAATCACATAATACTGACGAGAATTTCATACGCTAGTTAATCGAATGGCATCAAAAAACCCTACCCTGAAAATAATAATAATCAAAATTTATATTTTGATGGACGAGAAAAATTTCAACTTTGCGTTTGAAACTTTTTATCCGTTAATAACACCAAGAACACCTGCTCATAGCTCATAACAATTTTTGACGCACAAGTAAATCAGTTTTATCGAATCGATCTTACTTCCAAACATTAAAAAAAATATTCATCAGGAACAGCCGTCAAAATTGACGCCAACTACTTTGATTTTCCATCATAAATCTTCCTCTATTTTTTGTTTTATTATTATGGGCAACAGCATTTGAAATCCAAGTAATTTATTCGGTCAGTGTGTTGATGAAATTTTTCTAAGAAAGAAGCAATCGGGATTCATCATTTCACTTTCAAGCTAAGTCATGAAAAACTATTCTTTTTAGGAGAAAATGAAGCGAAAATTAGAGTTCGAAAAAGTTCCACGAATTACGTTAACTAGAGAAGACACTTTTCAGCCACACAGCTCAAGGAACTTGAACATTGAAGAATCAAAAAATAGAATATCTTCAATGAAACTTTCGATCAAAGATGTTGGCAGGAGTAGGTACCAAGTAACATAGTCGAAGAAAATTTCAATTTCAATAAAAATTTGGTAGAACTGATGTTATTTGAAAATTTCTTGTGAACTGCGACTGGAATTTTCACTTGGTGTTTTATTGAAAAAAACAGGTAGAACTCCAGTTGATTATTTGGAGAATAAACATTTTCTTAAATGGGACCAATCTATAATAAATCGTTTTTTCGTACATATTCCTGGGCGAATTTCATTATATTCACAGAATATTCGACCTACTAGCACAAAATGATAGATAAAAATTTTAAAGAGACCTTTTGGGTCGGAAATTGGCAGCTGCTCTCGAACTCGCAACGTTTCGATTCCAAAGCTGAGCAACTAACCCTCATTTCACATTGAAATATATCTGATCCGAATTTTTACCGAAACTACAATTATGAAAAGTTAATTACAGTACGGTTATTGGAAATTCTAATCGTTTACTTCTGATACTACATGAAGAGGAGGTATACTAACAATTTTAGCAAGTGTAAACGGAGATTTCAATGCACGATAGGCGAGAACATCTTCTCCGAGTGAAGCATTTCCGACGTCAGCACAACCTTGTCAACAAACGGTTTTCATTTTCTCCACACAAACAACCACAAAAGACCAATATGTGACGTACGGACCCTGCTCCACAGAATTCAGAATATCAAATAAGTTGATAAAATGAAAGAGAGCAATAAGAAAAAAAAATGGGGATGAAAAACAATTTGATTCAGAATTTGTTACGAATTTCTGAAACGTCAAAATACTCGTCTCGTAAATATGTGCACAAAAAAAGCAAAAAAAAGGCACAAAAAAAGCAACAGAAAACGACAGAAGCAAATGGTTTCTCGATTGATTTGCTCGCAATTTCGCCCACAAACGAAGAAGTCGAGAGGGACGAAAGAAAAAAAAAGAGTAAAATTGGAAAGTAAACGAGGAATAAATGGCACATCCCAGAATGAAAACAATAAACTAGCGAAGCGATAACCCAGACAGAGGAGAGACATAGGAAACTGATGGTGGAAAAAAAAAGAGAAGAAACAAATAGACGAGAGAAAACGGAAATATTTGAAGAGGAACAAAAATAAACGAATTTTTAGGTGACAAACAAATAGTAATAAAAAAAGAAAAACAGTTTAAAATGTCGATATTTTTGTACACAGAAAGAAATATAACGGTCGAATTGTAAACGCTTTGCGGTGTGAACATGAAAGTTGTTTAAAAACTTTTGGGTTCGCTAACCGACGACGAAGATTTTGAATTTGATTGGGCGGAGGAATTGGAGATGGCTTGGGGTTGAAACGTGTGTATCGTAGGTATTCTCTTCGGAGAGAATTTAAATTTCCAAACCATAAATTCGCAATAAAATTAATGAGGAGCGAAGTTTTGAGAATTTGAAAGCTTTTTTCTACGAAAAGGCCAAGATATCGATAGCAAGAATGATGTATCCATAACGGAAGGAGGAAATCATTGCTTTCTCTGGATTTATTTTGCAGCTACGGTTAGGAATTAACAATTTTCTGGAATAACATCATGCCATCATGGTGAGAATCTGAATCGCCGAAAAATAAATGTGATATCGACTTGATACAAACTTAAGAAAGAACACTAACTCTCGGAGACGATTTTCTTGAACGTAATGCTATATTTCATTAATTTTCAAAAACATTCGCTAATTTTTCAGAAATGAGCATACTTATAGCTGATTAATTAAAAACCGAAATAAATATACATAGAGTGATATTTTAACGTTCTATGATTGTTTCAATTTAGAGCAGTGGTTCCAAAAACCAGGGGAAACCCTCTTCGAGAAGAGGGACATCAATTCACAGTTCAACAAAGACATATTACGATAACAAACTTGAAATAAATCGTAATATATTGAAAGCAGAATGGAATCAGAAGAGTAATGAATAGTTGAAGGGGCACAAAGATTTAGACAATGGTCAAGAGAAGTGCTATCGACAGAAGTTTGAGAACTATTGATCTAGACTACAGAATAGGATAAAAATCGCAATATGACTTCGGTTGATGAATTTTTATCTACTGTCGAGTGAAACTATGGAACTTCGAGACATTTAGGAAAGGATGAAATTTCATTTCGGCTGATTAAAGATTCAAATTTAAAAATAAAAATTCATCAACTAATACAACAGACAACTGTAACCAAATATCAACGAATAGAAGACTACTGCCAAAACTAAAAGGACAAAGTACGAAAGTCAAACAGCATATTTTCAAGAAACTTGTTAAAAATGAAGAATTTCAGTCTTATAAATTATCAAATAATTTATATCGTCGCGTTTTCCTAGGACAAGCAACACGTCACCCATTGAAACATTGAAAGAAAAACTAAAATTTAAACAAGAGTTCGTAATCTATTTTAATAGGTCAATTCAGCTTAAGATTGTACGTTCTCCGAGAAATTTTATAATAAAGACAAAGAAGTTGAAGAAAATTTAAAGATCTTGACATTCATTCTTAAAAAAAGAGACAAGCTATAAATGCTTTTAAAAAAATTCATAATTTATGGTAGCTAATGTTATCATAAAAAATTAGAATATGGTTTAACATTTTGACAAGATAGATGAGAATTAGAAATTAAAATTTTTCCACAACAAGACATACAAAGCATGTACGTACATGTTACGGACAATGTGTCTAATCCTGTCATTCTACAGAATTCCCAGCAAAATCTATACAATGACCTGAAAATTTGTCAATGTGTAAAAGTTTTTTGAATTTAACAAATTGCCCGGTCATTTAACAAAATTCCCATCTACAGTTGCGGTCATTTTGTATCAATTCGGTGTTGTTACTTATCTTTTACTATCGCACACGTGTACAATGTTACGTAAATTTGATGCATGCTGTTAGGACTTTATCTCGTTTGTTTAACATTTAGTTTGTTAGTTCATCGATACTGTTTTGTCCTCACAACTAACTGTTACAATATCATTAAGAGAAACTGCATCTGGTGATAGTGTATTGGGTGCTCAAGGATACAAATTATGTCATTGTAAACAGAAATGTATGACTAAAAGATACGTTTGTAAGGCAGCAAGAAATTTGTGTAATTCGAAGTGCCACCCTCATTTCAATTGTTTAAATAAGAAGATAATATTATGTTAAATACAGAAATTTCATACATTGACCAAAACAATTGGACATTTTGTAGAATTCCCGGTCACTCTGTAAAATGCCCAAGGCATTCTGTATAGTGACCATTCATTTTAACTCATCTTGATCATTGAATAGAATGACCGAATTAGACACATTGCCCGTAACATACATATTTAACAGAATGATCATAATAACTAACAAATTGCTTGGAGTCTATCAACATCAATTTTGAACCAAAATTTTCATCCTATTTCTTGGGCATAAATTTACTAACGCAAATTGACTGTTCGCGCTCGCTTGGTATAAAACTATATACACAGCTTTTAAAACGATCTCTAAAATTTTTATCGAGTCACTCAAAAACCATCTTCACGGACTTGTTATTTAACGAAACTATTTAAAGTTAATAGTTCCACTCGCACAGGGTATCAGAATCGCGTAACGGATTTAGTTTTCCAGGCATTTTCCTTTGGGAATTCCAAAACCACTACTTTCCACATTTCACGTCTAAAAAGTTAGCCAAATCGTAAACGCGATAGGACAGTTATCGATATCAGAATGCCCATTTCTGGGCGCAAACGTCGTCTCAATCGAGGTCAAAAACATAAATCAAAATGAAGAAAAACCATAAAAAGTTGAAAACGAAATGTTATAATAAATTTTTCTACACGTCGAAAGAAAAACTTTTCAGAAACTATTCCTTTCACATTCCTCTCCTTGTTATAGTAACAAACTTTCAACTGATTGCATTCACCCCCAACGCATCTATCTGCGCTAAGGCCTCTCATCCCGCCCTCAAATTGAGATACATATCTTGGCAACGCGTCACCACGATATATGTTTAACTTTAAGACGTTTGCTGGACTAAAGGGGAGAAAGCGAAGAAAAAAACACGCTAAAATATAATGGTACTTACAGAGTCTTCCAAAACTAATGCTGAGTCGTTTTTTCAGCTTCTGCACCTTACTGAGCGCACCGGATTTCTTTTCCTTCATTTTGATTCCTGTAAAGAGCCATAAACAGAACCAATTAGAGACGTGATCGCAAGACTATATGGTGAAAAAGTGCATCAATAGAATTAATTTGATGGAAGTTTGAAATTTTCTATGTCATACGTGGATGCTACCAGAAATAGAGAGGAAGAGGGGAAACCCACATAAACGGACATATTAGGTTCTTTATCGATACAAAGGAGAACGTTTCCCTTCCAAAAAAATTCAGTAAACTGTAAATTGTATAGATGAAACGTAAATTATTGCAGTGGCTTCACAAAAGAATGCCACACTGCAAATTAACACGTACTTGATTTTTCGAGTGTAATGCATGAATTATCCGCACACAAAGGTTCGATTAGTTTTTATTGACGTGCTTATAGCGAAAATTTTACCTTGCATTCTTTTTGATTCTCAGAACGTGTAATTGCACCATCAATTAAAAGGTATAAATATGCTATCGTTCACAGTTCCCAAGAGATGAAAGTGAGATGAAGTAATCAAGTTTACACCAACACTGCGAACCACCAACAGTCTAGGCTCCTTAAACTTTTTACCAGACTAAACTGCAACAATAGTTTTCTCTTCATAAACGGACGGGGATGAAATTCTCAAATAATATGTTAAGGAGAGGAGCTCAACGTTGCTGTGTTCAGTTGTCCAGGATGTGGCTCCGCACCCGACGACCCGGATTTGAATCCCAGCACCTACGATTTTTCCATTCCAAAACAAAATGGTAAGTAGCGAACCGAACTACAGTTCTCCTGCAGCCTGTTTGTCAGCAGCAGTGACGTTAAACCAACTGACTATAGTGGTGCCCGATCAATTATCGTAATCTGTATAGCTATTGGTGAGTCATCAGAGTGGTATTGGGTCGATTGAATCCGGAAATAGCAGACTATTCTACCCAATGCTGAGATCTAATTGGTACTAAACGTGTTAAAACATCCAGTGTTGCCTTCTCCAAGAACTCTACACATCAGTGGTTCCCAAACTGTAGGTTGCGATCCAAGGTTGGGTTGATGTGTCTCTCAGGATGGGTCGCAAAGACCTACTTAAAAAAAAAAAATGCTGGTGTTATGTTTATAAAGTGAATGGGAATAATTAACCAGAAAAGTGATTATGGTCACTAATTTCGACCAGTTACTTTGTTTTGGGTTATGGTCAAAAAATATTAAGAACCCCTGCTCAAGGCTGTGAAACCGAAAGTAGAAGCGGTTTTCAGAACCATTATTAACAATTTAATAAAAAGTGGAGGTAAAAGCGAAAGTGAAATGAAATTTGAAGGGGAATTGAAAGCTTCTGTACATAGAGGTGAAAAGCAGAATTATTTGAGATTCAAACCTAGCCACTGCGACTAGCGAGCAGGGCTGTGAAACTGAAAGTGGAAGGAATGTACAGAACCGTTACTAACTGGAACCTAAACAATTTAATAAAAAACGGTATTGCAACCTTTTGTAAATAGAAACGAAAAGCAAAATTGGAAGTGATATCATTTCTAAAATGGTAACAAAAGTGGCATCATTTGGGTTTCATAGCCTTGCGGCGGGTCTCGGACGTTATTATTCCTAATCCGTTTTCCCTACATATTAATTTCTCTAACATTTTCTTAATTTCCCCTTCCCCGACTGTGTTTGATAAAATTTGATAAGAGCCAGGACAATGAATGACAGGCAATGAAAAAAAAAAACATGAAAAACTAAAAAACTACTTTACGCGTCAATGTTACGGAACCTATTTTCTCAATTTTTCAGTTTACTAATAACATTTCGCGACAATAATGTAGACCTTACTGGTTGCAAAATTCTGGAAAACGTCGAACTTCAACATTGGACATACAGCTGCCGGCTAACGATGGTCAGAGTTAATTTTGGCCCACAGTATAGGCTACGCCGTCGCCAAGCCATTTTAAACAACTTTAAAACTTATAAACTTCACAGCAAAGTGAGACGTAGACTGGCTAATGCACAAGTCAGATTAGGATACCATACGAACTCGCTATAAATGTCGTTAATTACATCGACGAAGCACCAGTTTAGTTCATTCGTATGCTCCGTGACGACGAAAGACGAAAAACCAAGACATGTTTCCCCAACGTGCGGATGAAAAATGGAAGTTAAGAGAGGATTGGTCGTGCATTTTAATGGCATTTCAAACTCCACTCTCACACACTAAAGCGTTTTTTCGTTTCCGATTTTGTTATGGTATCCAGCATATGCGCGTTTCAATTACTGAATATAAATTAAAACAATCTCGACCGAGACGCGCTGCTGCGGTGAAAGTAATTTCGGGACTCTACCGAATTTCATGAAAATAATATCGATAGCTGATGGTATTTCTCGGCCACAAAACGAGATTCATGCGGAAAACACGATTAAAACGACGCTACAGACGACGAACGAAAGAATGTTCAGAATGTGAAGTTGGTATAGACCTATAAATACGAGAATTCGCTGAGAAAGTGCATCGAAAATCGATACGAATTTGGCTGGATAAATTTTACGCAGAAAATCAAATGATGAGAAAATTTCAGCTTCACACTTTCATCATCTCTATAGGCTACGTTGACAACGTTATTCAGATCGTCCGACAAGGTGACTAAGTATAGCCAGTATAGGGGACTCGTCAGAATTTTTTTCAAACGACGATGTTTCCACGTACAGATTTTCAAGGTGAAAACCATATTCCCAAAGTCTCATAAACATGGTCAGTCATTTCGAGTGAGACCAAACTCTACCTTTACGCACGCGGAATACTACATTTTACGGACTATATGTGGTAATCCCTTCCATCTTATATCACCCCTTCACGAGTGAATGAAAATGAAAAAAACCGTGGAAAATTACGAACTTGACCTTCTTCGTTTCATTTTACTGTCTGCTCCACCATCGTCGAAAACGAACAAATGATTCTTTTTCAAGTTTTCCAAGCGTCGTATTCGCGGTGAAGAGTGTTGAATCGAAAAGAGGGTACCTACTCGAAAATGGCGTAAAAGATCCCTCTTTTGAATTCTCATTTGTTAAAATGTAAAGCATAAAAGAAACTCTACGCTGGCAATTTAGCAGAAAAAAAAAAAAAAACCGTAAATAAAAGGCACAAGGAAAATTCGAAATGGGGGTGAACGGCGAAGGTATAACGGTTGAGCGGTACATTCGGATAGAATCTGCAAAAATTGATGGCTCTCAAAAGGCTGTGCGAGTTAATTTAAAACAACTTTAATATTTTCCATCAGAGTTCAGATTTATGATTTTTAAACCATCAATCTAGAAACAACGATCACCGTTCGTTCTCACGAATCTAAAATCACATATGTTTTCAAGCATTTAAAAAAAATAAATAAAAAAACTAGCGTATCAATACTTTGTTAGAAAACCCAGTTTGCTAATTTACATTTTACAATTTAACCAACAATCCTGAATTTCAAATGCGTGAAAAAACTGCAGAAAACAATAAATAGTTATCAATGTATAAAAAACATATTGTTCTATTGAAATTTCATGGTTACAGTTTGAAGTAGAATAAGTAAAATAACCCCTTGCGCCGTAAATACGGAAAAAATACTTCAAACAACACAGGTGACTTACTTTTCTCCAGAAATTTTTTTTCGCTCTACGTTTTCGTGGAAACTACCAAATCAATAGACCTGGTCTTACATAAGAACTACATTTCATGAACTGTTTCAACCGTATACCTTTCGTAGTTTCCTCAAAATTCTGGAAAAACCACTTTTCCAGCATTTTTTTCTTCTCCAGTTTTCTCGGAAACTACTGAATTAATAAACACGAAACCTCTATCATATTTGCACACACACACAAGAACCATGTATCGAGAAAATTTCAGCCTAATCCCCTCTGTACTTTTTTCAGAATTTTAGAAAAACCACTTTCTCACGAATCTCTGTTTTCCAGTTTTCCCGGAAACAACAGAACCAATAGGCATTAAACTCCTATCATACCTGCTCCCATATGAGGATTACTTTTCATGAAAATTTTAGCTCTACCCCTTCTGTAATTTTTTCAAAACCATTGGTACCAATCGTTTTCTTTTCCCATGAAACGGATAATTTTCACTATCCCAGCCTCTAACCCTTTTGCGAAGTCAATTTTATAACCACGTTGGTAAATAAACTGAGTGAAAATTATTCATCTCACCAACATTTACAATATCTTTCAACCTGTATTGGTAATATTGTTCAATAGTCTGTGCGTCAGATTTTTAAAATATTTTCCAGATGAAGTAACTAGTAACAGAAAATGAGAAGAGGAGCTAATTTATCACATAATATGTAAATTATTCAGTAGTGAAAGAGTGTTTCAAAGCTTTTGAAGGAGCTGTAAAAAATTTCTGGTAATCAGCAGAATTTGTTCTCCAAAAGAATTTTTAAAATAGACTAAAGAATTCTAAAAATCTGCATATTCTGATTAACTTTTACGTGACTTGAGTAGAAATTACTCTAAAACCATTTAAAATAAAGTTGTGATTTTTTGAAAACTTTCAGCCACACTAAATGATCGTACACTTCTCAGCGATTGTCATTTGCATCAAGTCACGCGAATTTACTAATTTTATATTCGCAGTAGTTATTCTTATTTATCTACGTTTAAAATTAATTCTAAAACTTCGAAGACTTCTTCCATGAGAAATTCCAATCTGGAAGAGCAACAGCAACGCACAGGAAACAAATAACCGGTAGCAGTAATTTAATTCGTGCACATTCTTCAAACAAAACTACTGCAATGTTATAATACGGAATCTCTCATTGATGAGTCGTCATTCTTCTCGTGAAGATATATATATATATATATATATATATATATATAAGCAATATGATTACGCATTCAGAATTCATTCTTTAATAAGTTTCTGTGCATTCTTTATCGGAAAAACACGTTATACAGAGTCATCACTTTTGTAAAGAGAAATTGTAAGTAAGCAAGACTGAATGGATATCTAATTTAAATGATAAAGTCATAACCAGTGGAAAAAAAATTCTTTCTAATTGCACAAAATGGCACAAAATATGACACATGAGTTAGTGCAAATCGTGTAAATTTAGTACTTCTCGTAGAGGTCGACACGTCGAATTAGTAGTAAAATTAGGCAAGAGATGAAATTCCGGAGCTCATTTTCTTTCTCTCTCATCCCAGAAGACAATAGAAACTGCAACTCAACAACCAAACGAATACGACAAAATTAGGTAATAATTATCAATATTCTTTTGCAAGAAGGATGTCACGATTGAAAAAAAAAAAAAAACTATTGTCACAATTGTGACAATTATGACCATTTTCACATCAATAATTACCATCTTTTACGGTGAAAATACACTATTTTTCTTTGAGTAAAAAATTTTGTATTTGTTTGGAATGGAAACGACATTGTATAAACAATCATGTTTGGAAATGATACAGTGGGTACTTTTTACTTCTCAGTGACGTAAAACATTAAAAAAGATTAGCACACGGTAAGGATGTTAGTAATGTTTTTATTATAAAAAATTTAGGTTCATCAAATATTCTTGAAATTTAATAAATAAGTTTTCGAATATCTTTCGCCATCTCACGAAACAAATGGACTGCTCCCAATGAAGGCTTTAAAAGGAAAATCTAGACAGAGATCGAGTCACTAAACTGATACAGCAAAGGAATTAGGGGCGAGATTGATTGTAGATGTCTAGAACTGCAAAGATTTTGTTGTACCAAATTTGAAGTATTACATATTTGTGTTGTATATATTACTGAATTATTTATTTATTCATCGTGCTCCCCTCAACAGGAAGTGATGTCAGTTGCCGAGAAGGGTGGGATCATGTTACAACAAAGGCGTAAATAACTACATCATAAGGGGGATCCACATATTCTCAGTAGCCCCTTCTGACCCCCTCAACGAAAGAAAATCATCTAAACTGACAAAAACACACTATTTTCAAATAACTATTTTTTTACTTTAGCTAAGAAGGGTCCAGACCGCCAGGACCCCCTTATACACGCCCTAATGTTACAATAATGAATTTTTATCACATCCTTTAATTTGTCGTGCACAAACCTGTATAACAAATTTTTATAGTATGGTAGGGGAGGCAAAAAACAAAACATTAATTGTACTTCTAAAACAGAGGCTTGACATGGTAAAAAGGAAGAGGACCAAGTGATAATAGGGAAATGGTGCTGAATTTTCACAATACACACGGATTGCCGATGATAAAAAAGTCAACATGGATGGGAGCTGTAGGTTTTGTTGGTTCAGGGAATCAAACCTGGGACCTACATATTTGCCAGCTAAAATCGGTGAACTTAAGCGCACAGCTATCTCATCGCCGGCTGTAAGTGGCGAATATATTTTATACAGAGCAAGGTATGGCAGTCCAACAAGGATTTCACCATAACGTTTTAATTGCTTTCAAAAGGTAGATTTTCTTATAAAAATAACATCTTTTTCTGGATCAAATTCAACAACCATATTATATAATTTTATGTTCTGAAGGTGGATCATTTGAATCACTAATTCAGGAAACTGCCAACCCCCTAAAAATTAAAGATTTTTCTCAACTAATCTAGATATTTAATTTACAGACCACTTTTCGTCTTTTTCCTTAGATGGTGGGTCCTGAATGTTTGCAATATTTTGAATGGTACATGATTCGAAGAAGTTCTGAAAGGTTTGCTTTAATTTAGTAAACGTCTTCGTCTAGGATTGAGATGACTAAAAGTGTGTTATCCATGAAAGTACGAAACAATAATAATAAATAATTTTATTTATTACTTTATACTGCATTTAATTAATTTTTTTTTCAAACACTTATCAAACAGTTTGAACTATCCTTTTGTTTTTTAAATAAAATATAACAAAGATATTTATAAGAAAATTTACCCGCGTCGTCGCAAGTGCAATTTGAAAACGCCGTCGTACTGATAATTAACAAAAACTGCTCGATATGCAAATCACACAGGCTCGCCTTTGCCTTTCCCACAGCAGAGTCAATGTTCTTCCCTCACACGATGTTCTTCATCGTTATCATCATGTAAAACATTTTTTTAATTTATTTTTTTTTTTCGAAACAAATAATAATTATCTTTTTATATTCCTTCGACGAAAGACGAAAATAATAACACGAAATTAATATTCATTCCCGAATAATGGTTGGGTGTCGTTGTTCTGCCACACTCCGAAAATATGAGAATTAATTAAAAAATAGATACTGCCGCACAATAATTAATACAATTCAAAGACGAGAACAAAGCTAAAAAAAAATAAATAAAAATAAAAACAAAACAATAAAAAAAACACGAATAGCAGAAGTAAGGCGAAAAAGGAAATTGCCAATTTTCGACGAAACTAATTAAAAACAATGCAAACTACCTATCGTTCATGAACACTCTTAGTTTCACTTTACATGTAGGTAGCCTAGCGAAAAAGTTAAATGACACCAGACTATCGAGTAAAAATTACTAATTTACATTAACACCGTACGTGCAATAAAGGAGCACGCAAGAAAAATTTTAAAAATTAATCAAACAAATATCGTAAGAATTTGATCGAGTTTTGGTTTTATTTTCACGACACCAACACACGATGAATGGATGCAAGCGAAACACTTTATAGCGAAATCACAGTCAATGTAAAATATTTTCTACATCAAACGTAAAATACACGCAAAAATGCAAACAATACGATAAGAAATGAAAATAGTGAATGATAAGTCACCAATACGACAACCAGCCACAACTCGAGAACAGAAACAACTGAACCGATGTCCTGATGAACTGAGCTGAGTCAACTGAAGATGTTGGAATAGTAGTACCAGTAATAATAATAATAATAATAATAAAAATAGAGGGAACACACGGAGAGGCAAAACCGCTCCTGCAGCGTTTACGCGTGAAGACACCACGCGTTCGCATCACCGCGTACAACTCCTCTACCCCCTCGCGTAAATTCTGCTAACCCCCACGCCTATCCGGGCACCACTCCTTGCTCCACCCGCCACAGCAACTTCACTCGAAAACCCAAACGCGACGTAACATTCTGCGGAAAGCAACGTAATGTAAGTTGCCTAGCCACATTGCAAACGGGCGCGCATACACGCACACGCACGCACGCATGCACACATGCACACACGAACGTACGTACTGCTCCCATTTACCTTCTAACCTAGTAATGAAGTAAGCGCTTACCAACACTATCGAACCTTAATTCGATGTGATGGTGCCGGGGGTGGTAAGAGTGGGTGAAACGATGGTGAGCAGTGGGTAGGGGTGTATCTTCGACGAAAAATGCGGAACACGAACGTCACCGAGACGGTTCGTTGCTACGATTTTCGGCGGACGCTGAACCCCTTCACCCCTTCAAATTCACGAACCAACGTCGACCCATTTTTTGGTGGGCCGCGGTGACGAGAGGAAGAGATCGAGGTTCTGAAATTTGAGGTATTCCCGGTGCGGTGATTTTCGGTTCGCCCTGCACCGAAAAAATATTCGCACCAACACTACGGCGAAGATGGTTCCCATACAGCTACCCAATGTACATGAAACTGGGGTTAGCCAACTTTCAGGAGAAAATTCTACTCATAGGGCGCCATGTTAAGCCTCAGGCCCAAATAAAAAAAATAAAAGAATTTAAAAACCAAGAAATTTAAAGAACATGAATTATCAAATTATGGCACAACTTTCTATTCGAAAGTGAACTTGGTAATGGGCTACATAAATTTCCTCGTCTTTGAGTACCTACATTTAAAAACCTTTTTGCGTGAAATCAGCGAGTGACAGAAATAAAGAAAAATTAGGCGAAAAATCAAAAACGTTGATAAGTTTACGATGAAATATAATGTATGAACCCAGCGAATAGAACGGTGAACAATTAATGAAAAAAGTTAGGTTATGTGAATGGTGGTCAATGGATGAGGAACGAACCACTGAAGCAACTGGCCCGATACCACTCTTCTTCGAATCGAGTCGGTAAAGATAATGGGAAATTATGGTAATAAGCGCAATTATTCTAAATCAGTTGAGTAGGTATTCTTTATTCAATGAAAACATTTTTTTCAAAACTTTCGTCATTAAATCAATTCATATACTTAAAATGAACTTGAAATTTACAGAATTTTTCACTCTTACCAATGCCCTGCAACTCAATTTTCAGATTGCGACATCAATTCATTTTGAAATTTTCTAAATTTACGGCAGTGTAGGTTCATACGAAGACGGCAATCAATTAAATCCACTAAATTGATTATCACTTTATCAATCATTTTGATACCCGTCGGTCGAAAATTACACTTTATTGACTTTTTGGCTCGACCTTCGTATATTATTACTTACGGTTTATACGCTATGTTATACTCTGTTATGTTTTTTATAGCCTTGTCAAATAAGGTTCAAGGAATTAATATCTACAGCAAAATGTCTGATGCCTTAAATTTAGCTGCGGGAGGTCTCCTGAATAAGTGATAAAAATGCTCGATCCAAATACTTTGTGCTTCTATCAGGGGTGGCTCAAACTTGAGACTAATTTTGGTTTTTTCAACTCAGTATATACCTTAAAGGTGTCATAAAGGAAGTAAAAAGAAAATATAAATTTTTGTTTCAAGGTATAACGCCGAGACTGACCGCGCATACTTAGGAATAAATAAAACGTAAAACAAAAAACAACAAAACTAGAAAACTAGAAATAAAATAGTAGGGGTGGCTCAAACATGTCACTAATTTTAGTTTTTATTTATATTTACAATAGATCTTGAAGGAGTAGTGAAGAAAGCCGAAAAGAAATTTAAATTATTGTTTAAAAATACAACAAACCGCACCTCGCATATTTTGGAACAAATATAACATAAAAAAGAAAATAAAAAACAAACAAACATAAAATCTCCGGTAAAATGAAAATATGGCATAGTTTTGTAGACAGCAAATTGATACTGGAGCAGTATTTTGAAAGATTACAGTAAACGGACGGTTAACTATATGTCGAGTTAAAACTTTAAAGAATGCAGCATTTTAAATCAGTACCTATAAGACAATGTTGGGTGACGTCACAACTGAAATCTATCTCACTGGTTGGCTAAAATATACAAAAAGCATAGTGAATATTCGAATTTTTGGGCATAAATTATCTTAAAACAAATAACAGCTACTAATTCGACATAAATTCTCGAAATAATTTCCATCGCTTAATACTCTAACTTATATTGCAGGTTGTAAAAAGTGGTTAAATCAAAAAATTAACAAAATGTTAGAACTCTGCCTTTCAATAAACATATAATGTGCCGACGCATCATTCAATAATATACGAAAAGTTGGTTCCAAATCTATTATTGGGATAACAGGGACTTCAAGTTGAAGGTATTTTAATTCAATGTTTCAAATTTCCCAAAACCTTCCACTACACAACCAGTTACTTGGATGGAAACATCCACAGAGCCCCTTGGTTTTTGAATTTTCATTTCCATAAAGCTGACACTGAACTAAAACCTTTGAATAGAACTGAGAACTAACTATCAAAGAGAACCGGTTGAGGGAGAAAATGTTTAACTTATTAAAGCTCTCAGTATTTTAAGCTTTGCCATTAAAGAATTGACACTAAAATAAATCCCATAGACAGAACTGAGAGCTAAAATTCAAACAGAATATATTTAAAACTGAAACTGTTGTTAAAAACTTTTCACATATTAAAGCTCTCGGTTGTTCAAGCTTTTCCATTGAAGAATTGACACTGAAATAAATCTCTAAGACAGAACTGAGAACTTACTTTCCAACAAAACATGTTTAGAACTGAAACATTTGTTAAAAACATTTTAAGTTTAACTTATCAAAGTTCTCAGTTGTTCAAGTTTTCCCAACTAAGAACTGACACTGAAAAGCTCTCACTTGTTCAAACTTTCCCATTATAGAACTGACATTAAAATAAATCTCAGAGACAGAACTGGAAACTAACACTCAAACAGAACCAGTTCAGAACTGAAACTTTTGTTGAAAACTTTTTAACTTCCCTTTAAAGAATTGACACTAAAAAAAATCTCAAATTCCATACTAAGGGAAATTAAGTGGAGTGACTCCTCAGAAAATTTTCCGAATGTTTCCCTTTCCATGATGTCATCAAAACTTCAAGCTCAATTTTGGCTTAAAAATTGAAGTTTTTAAATTTATTTTAGGTCCAATCAATTATCCTTCCCCAATTAAGTGGAGTGACATCATAAAAACTTTTGAAAATTCTTCCGTTATATGACATCACCGAAATTTCAAAGCTCGATTTTGGGTCAAAAATAGAACTTTTTGAACTTTTTTTTATTCCTAAACTATTTGGGTACTGTAATGCATCTACCCACAAAATATTATTCAAATTAACTGACCTATTATGGCGAACACTGGCATCAACATTTGGGTCTACTCATTTAAAATATAGATATTGTTTACTCGGTTGATTGTTACAATACTTCCGCACAACAACAGTTAACATAGAATATAAAAAAAATCTTAAGGCAAAACATCCCACTGATACCACCCAAGCTATTCTCATGACATCACCGAAACTTTGAAGATCAGGTTCAACTTCTAAGGGGCCAGAATCGAGAGATAAACTACAGTACAACCTGGAAAGCACTGGTAGGAACTTTTTGCCCAAATTTCAAGCAATTCTGTCCAGCTATTTGGCCATGATGCTGTGACAGAGAATAATGAACTTCAATTTATAATATACGAGAAAGATCATGTATGTGTGTATACAATTCTTTTTAACACAGTAGAGGGCGTAATTTTTGTTTGATTGTGGCATTAGTATTAAGACAAATATGAGACCATTCAAGTTTAGTGTGGATTGGTTTATGGTATATTAGGGATGAGCAATTATGTTGCCATTTTACCAGTTTAATGGCTGTAAAATGAGTAATTCAGAAAAAATAGCCATCAAATTTGAAAAAAACATTGATTTTGATCTATTCTAACAAGCCTCCAAGTTTGATTGCGATTGGTTTTTTGGTTCATGCTCTAGGCCTGTTTGAGGGGATAATTTTCAATGTTAACTTAATCAATGTTGCAATTCTTATCCAATAAACACGAAATTTGGTGTGAACATCACATTTAACATAAGAACCATACCTAACAATTTAGTTTTCTATTAGACAATTTGTTCCCAAGTTATGAGTCATTCTGTGTGATTTTCTCTATTCACTCTTCAAATAACAGGCCTAAAAAAATCCATTTTTCAAGCTTGAAACGAAAACGTCCTCTCTAATATTTTTAGAAGATTCGAACCGATACCTCTGCATTACCAGATTTCCGAGTTTAACCAACTGAGCAACAGTTTCTTTTGATTATGTCAGAGATAGTCAACTTCATTAAAATTGGCGCTATTCAAATTTGTTCCTTGTGAAGTTCAGTTCGCTGATATAGTAGTTGTTTCAACTTTAACATACTATCAGTAGTTTTAATTAAGGTAATTACAGCATTCAAAATATATTTTTAAAATTTGATGAAGGAAATCGGGCGTGATAAGGTCAAAATGATTCATTTATTACATATATAAATATAAATATAATAATATAATATAATATAAAATAAATAATATACATATATATGCATTACGAAGAAAACCTTTCGAAATACCCTTCAAAATTTGCAGTTACTTGTGAGAGCAATTAAAGAATGCACGGAAAAAACTATAAAAAATTTAACTTCAGACAATGTAAGATGAATTTTCAATATTATAAATGATGATTTTCCTCGAATAAAGATCAATGCGTGAATTTACGAAATTAAATATTTTTTAAACGTACGTAAAATAAGTTGGATTATTAAGCGATGAAAATTATTACACGAGTTTTGGGCCCCCAAGGTCCTTCATAGATGTGCCTTTTTTAAATTTTCTGAAAAATGGATAACTTAAAGCACAGAATATGTCTCGTTGAACTCGGAACAACTGAAAAAATCACATAGTTGATATGCTGTCATACAATGCAATGTCAATCAATTCGAATCACTCACCTAGTAAAAAGTTTCACTATCTTCTACTTAGAAGTCAGAACCCGTTAAATAAACGAAAATTTGTAAAATCTGAATCTTTGACCCGTCACACGACTTTCATACTGTCCGGTGATGTTTTTATATGCGATTTCAGATTAGACTTGGGAAGTGTCCAACTTCGTTTCACGAGAAAAATCAATGACACTCAGTGATGCATCACCGGATGGCATCTCTCTCTCACGGTGTCTCTCTTTCTCTCTCGTTGTCTCTCTTGATTTCGGCAACGGTCACATGCGAAAACAAAACAGTAACCAAAAAAAATGGTGTACAAGATATTGACCCTGAATTTTCAGAGTTCGATGGTTGATGATGGCTGCTTCGGACGAGCGACAATAAATCACGATTTCGAATCGATTGCATCGATCTGGAAACAATGATGTAAAAAGCCGCTCGGTCAAATTAGTATCAAAATGAGAGGAAAAAAAAATTAGCACACAAACTTCAATTATATGGTGTTATTGGGCAGGTCCTTTACAGAAACGTATTAAAAGCTGCAACTTCTAAACCTCTTGCAAAATTGAGGAGGGGAGTTTATCCCCTAAAATTCGGTTCTTCCCGTTTTTCTCCCCGAATTTCAATTTTGTGATAAAAATAGCTCAATAAAAAATTTTCTAAAATAAAATTAACAACAAAACACGTTTTATGAATTATTTTTCCGACGACCCCCTTTCCATAGAGTCTTGAAAACAACCATTCTTCAGTGAATATGTTCTGTAGCATTATGTGTGAAATATAACTCATAATTATAATACTGTTTAGACAATTATTTAATCCAGTATATCTATATTTGCTACTCATTCACCGCTTCCATAACCCCGTATCATCCCCTCCACTTTTACAGCCCACCTGCTCTCATGAGGCGAAATTGCGAAAGTGGAGAGGATGATAAGGGGTTATGGAATGGGGGTGAATGATACATAATAAGTTATATAATTGGGTTTATTAATTATCTAAACAGTAAGAAAATTACTTATGAGTTATATTTTACATAATTATAATGCAATTGAACATATTCACTGGAGAATGGGTTTTCAAAAGCTCTCTGAAGGGAAAGGGGGCGTCAGAAAAAAACATGCATGAAACCTTTTTAAGAGGAAATTTCATGCTAGAAAATTTTCTACTGAGCTATTTTTATTACAAAATTGAAATTAGGGAAGAAAAATGAGATGAACCGAATTTTTAGCGATAAACACCCCCTCTCAAAAATTTCAAGAAGCCTAGAAATTGCAACTCTTAGAATGTTACGTTAGGGGACCCACTCAAAAACCCTACATAGTTAATGTTTGTGCGCTATTTTTTTTTTCCGGAAGATTTGACTGAACTATTACATAAAATTCAAAAATATTACGATAAAATAAAAATACGTGAATCCCTTTTATATTTTTTTTTGATTCGCAGAAATCCTGTGTAACAGTGTAATGTAACTAACGTGCGAGTATAACAAGCGAAATGTGTAACAAAAGTACATATAATTACGAAAAAATTTACCAAAAAGAATAAATTTTCGTACGAACAAAAAGTAATTATAAAATAATAAGAATGCCAGGTGTCCTTTGAGATTCAATTTATTATAATCTGATTATTCAAATATTGGGCTGAACATGAAGATGGCTCGTGACTTATGGCTTCCAAATCATTCATTTCCAACAAGAGAAGGTAGCGCTTTAAATCAAGTGCACGATACATAATTATTTCATCAAGATTTCAGTAATGATAGTATCAAGTTTTCTTCTTCCGAGGTAAGTGCAATTACTTTTTATAATCATACATCACTAAAATTGAGTATCCTTTTACTTCCTTCAATGAAACAATTTTAAAATCAATCCGAATTGACGCAGTATTTTGTTCTATCTCACTAAAGGCTGGAATTATCCCCAATGCTCATTCGAAGGAGCCAAATAGCTATAATACAATAGCTAAGGAATATGCTTTTTCAAACGATTTAATGAATAAAATTGCCACCAATTTTACCAGTTCTGAAATTTATATGGTTGAATGAGAAACCCAAATACCTATCTGAAGAGCTGAAGCATGACTAATGCTACTCTCATACAGCTCAGTTTTGGTTTAGTGGCTCTCATTACGGTCAATTTTGACCAGACTTTGTTCACATCCTCGGTTCTATCAACGTCTCACGCCTTCTTTCTTGGTACTTGACCTCAAAAAACTCCCTTCCAATAGTTTCTCTATCTAATTAACTTCCAAATTTATCTTCCTTCGTCTCCTGATAATTTTCGTGGGCCCGAAAATTATGAAAATGGTGACTTGAATTATTACCCCAGCCCATTTGCACGCACGATGAGGAGAGGAATGAAAAGTTTTAGGACACATTACAACATTAGTGAAAGAAAATATTTTGCGAAATAAACCCATAGTACGATTCATAATCGGCGTTTAAAGAAAGAGCTGAAAACCCCCTTTCCTACGATTCTTATTTCTTATGTGAACATACATTTATTGGAAATGAAATCTGGTTGATCACCATATTTAATAAAAAATTTGGAGAGAATTCGGAAACTTCAGGGACCAAATATATTATTTTTAAAATTTCAGATCCAAAGGGAATCACTTTCTATGGAGAACAACTATAGTCTCTTTTTTCTCGCACTTTGTGCTCGTGCATTCAGTTTGTTTCGCCGACAGAAATTAACCTTGAACTAAGGTATAAAGCTCGCATTACAAAACTGACCACAATAACGAACACAAAGCTGATCCCGGTGGGCCTCGAAGGAACAGAAAATAGATTTTCGAATTTTATGCGTCACAAAGGAATCATCGCCAATAAAGCAACCGCCCAGTAACGATTAGAAGGAGGGTTCGCCTAAACCGCAGTTTTCCTTTTAATGGTGGTTTTAATGTCTAAATTTTTACAAAAATATTCGCTTTTAAAAACAAACGGCACAAACAAACATACTTATATATTATACTATAGATGTGAAAGTTTGTTTGTATATATGTTCATCAATTCAGAATCGCTCAATCGATCCGGATGTAATTTTGAGGACTTATTTGTGTCGTTCCAAGAAAAGTTTTAAGCCAACTCGGTGGTTTCTAGCCCCCTCGAGGAAAAATTGTGAATTCCAAACCAATTTTTTAAAAAATTTTTTTCACACAAACATATTGTCTTCCATGATATTAGTATACCTACAAAATTTCATCCCTCTAGATCACCTCCTTCCCGACATATGGCACAAAATTAAACTAAATACATAATAACTCCTGAACAAATTGATCAATTAAATTCAAAATTGGTAGGTCAGTTTCTTGTGTTAGAGGTAACTCTTGTACCACATTTCGTGACTATTGAACGAAAATTACAATCCTGTATCGTATTATCAAGAATGGTACATACCTACATAAAATACATACACCCATACACCCACGCAAACGCAAAATCAAATTAGATTTTGCGCAAGAGAAACATATCGAGAATTACCGAATTGGTAAGTTCTGACTGGGGAAGAAAATAAGGTGATCATTTATACGATGCAGATCATTATTCATGAAAAATGCTAACACTGAAGAGATTTTTTTTGTAACGTCCATTTCAGGGATAACCATAGCAATACTTCATGGGAATGGAAAAAGGTGATACACCAATTCGGCGCCATCACCTAATTACCATAACAGTCCCACGCAAAGTGGTCCAAAGAATGTCCTAATCAGTTTCACGCAAGAAGCTAGATACCTCTTGCTAAGTAATTATTCGTGCTTCTGATGTGTTTGATTAAATTCTGAGTTTGGACGTGTATTTTTATTTTTAAAAATCACCCACCTCACCTAACCACCCTTATACCATTAACGCTTTAAGAAATTCCTTTCTTATTTCCACTTTCTTATTGCTCGAGCCTCCAAAAACTGAATCGAGAAGAAAAGTAAAGGTCCTTTATGAACCCAATCACAGAACAACTTTTACGATGACGCCACTTCTCGAAGATGGCTGAATCAAAAATTACCAAATTCTCAAATAATTATTTCAAGTTGAGTCCGATGTCGTGATGAAGCCGTTTTTTAAATTAGAGCTATTCAAAAAAAAAAAAATCTGTTCTATTTGGATTTGAACATCCTTTCACGATCGTTATTTTTTTCGATAGAAAAGGAGTTAGGATATTTTTTAATAAACGTAATATGAAAAAATTCAAAGCTAAATAATGTACAATACTGTACTTTCGTTCCCATCTCGGTTATTGGCTGTAAGGCTGTTGAGGTGGTATCGTGATAAAATAAAAATAAAATATGGGTATCACAGTGAATAACAAGTTTGTTGACGTAAAACAAATATAGACATAAAATACAAACTTTGTAAATCTGTGAAGATTCTGAACTTTGAATTTTCAATCAGTTTTATTAATATTATTCATGCCGTCACATACCCTGAACTTCAAACAAAGCCCGTCATTGCAAACATAATCACATAAAAAAAATTCTTCTTTTCTAATGGTATTCGAACTCCAGTTCTATCGAACTTTCTATCGAACTTTGACACTAGGTCACTAATAAATCGAAAATCAAATTTAAACAAATAACAATTACGCAACGATATAATGAAAAAAGTAATCAAACAAAGGTCAGAACAATTATGTTTTTTGTAGCCTAACATTTCAACTTAGAACATATCTACATTTATTTGCACAGTAAAATTTTCAGAGGCCCGAATCAAGCGTTCGTCGACTGTTTCAATTTTTCTTTTCACTTTTAAAATAAGTTTTTCTTTGTAACACTTCTGGCTCTGAAACCCACGAATTAACTGATTTACGATTAAAATGGCAAAGCTGAACGTTATCCAATTCATTATGATACGAGAATGCATAGTTTTCAACACGTAACAAAAGCACCGATATCAAAAATTCTAATATTTTAGACAATTTTACTCCCCTGGAGGGTAGAATATTGAGCTGAGATAGAGTAGCATCGAACACACGATGTCATTCCTGGCAGTTCATAAGCTTACAACCCAATCGATTGGCAAAATACCAACGGACAAAAAGTTACCGAATACAAAAGCGGACCAGCAAATAAAGTCTTCGATTAAAAGTCATACTCTTTGCCAAAAATACATAAAAAGTGAACACGCTGAAATACACAGGTGAACAAAAGGAGAAAAAAAACGTCTTTATCCTCATCTCTCCCACCGGCCCCATTGACCGTCCAAAATTAATTCATTTTCCATTTTCGTAAATCTATAATAATATGGTTGAAACTAATCTCGATACATCAATTAATACGACGAGATCAACATTACGCTTTTGCACGTTTTCCCTTCTTCACCCTTTTCCTTTGTTTCTCTTTCGACCCTGCTGGCTACACAGCCATTCTAACCACATACACACATACACACACACACACACACACACACACACATACACACACACAAATTTCACGTTCGAATCGTTTTCCCCAGCGAACGAGAGCAAGAGCCAACTCAGACATCTTCCATTCGCTTTCCACCACCCACACGTCGACGAACGAGGCTGACCTCGTTACGAGAGACGAATTTCACGAATTTTCCGGAGAACGAGAAAACGTTGGGTAAAATTTCGAAAGGATAACATTTTGTAATTAATATTAATTACGACCGACGCAGAAGACATAAAAATAAAGCGAGAAGAGGAGAGACGAATAATGTAGAATGAGAGGGTGTGTGACTTTTCTTGTCACTGCGACTCATTTCACTTTTTTTGCCCGCCTGCTTGCGACGAATATAGCTTACGAATTTAGTTTGTGACTTGTTAACGATTAGTTTTCCTTCATGTTTTACAAAACTATGGCAACAAATAATAAAAATAAATAAAATAACAAAATGGAAAAATAAAATTCTGTCGCGTTAATTTATCAAGCTGGTGACGTCATGGGCTTGGTTTTTAATTAATCTTCGCACACGCACATGCATACATACAAGGTGTTACACAATGAGCAAAACATTATTCGAAAGGGTTACTACACTTCAAAATTTCAATTTCAATGCTTCATAATTTCAATGTACAAATTTTCCAATAAAAGACGATACCAAAAAAAAAAACACAAACTGTTGTCCGACTGATACTCAATGATACTTCAAACTTGATTCAAAACTCAGGAAAATTTTCCATGACCTATCTTGAATAATATTAGAGGTCAGTAGATAAGGAAAATTCGATTAATGATATGCTGGCAAAAGTTTCAATGACTCAATTCGTGATAGCAGATATACCTTCGATCGTCAATATCAACTTCAAAAGTTTTTCAAAACTGTGTAACGGATCTGGAAAATATTGGTTCTACATTTGCATCAATATGTGCAGAAAAATTCTCAACTTTTCAACATACCTTAGATTGTTTTATATTCTTATATATGGGATTACAAAATCTAGTTGAAACTTCAAACTAAATTATGATTTCAAGAGTAAAATTGACACTGAAAAAATTTTGAAATGAACCAGTCAGTTTATGATACAGTTCTGAATCATTGCCTTAATTTTTATCAATAGTCTAATAATATGAGTGATTTTTTGTGGCCATAATCTTCGATTCAAGGCGACAAAAAATGAGGGGGTAAGTTTGAAAGAGCTAAAGCCATGTAAAATATTACTGCTTTTCCTCTACAAAAACTTTGCCCAAAGAAAAATTTAAAGAAGTTCATTTGGGTACTTTAGCTTAGAAACGATCATTTTTCAGAAGCATTTTTTTTTCAATCATTGGAAGTGATTTTACTGGGAGACGTTTTTGAAATTCGCGACGGAAAGATTTTTTTTTTATCGACTACGTACCGAGGAGGTTATATGTTTGGTATGTCTATCTCCCGAACTAATGGAATTTCGTTCGTTCAGCACCAGTTTCTTACTTTGTAGATTTCAATAAAAGTAGGCTCAAAATGTTGCTGACCATCCGGAAAATGTCCTAGGCTATTCACATTTAAAAATTAAAAAATTAGAAAGGTGTAACTGAAGAAAATGAGAATTTAAATATCGAAAAAATCACTGTCATAAATTTGGGGATACCCACCAATAAGAGCTACTCATTCAGATTAACGCAGTTTTTTTTTTTTTTTTTTTTTTTTTATAAAATTTATTGTCTTTATCAAGAGAAATTATGCTAATAATAATACTTCCTGCAGTACATGGCACTGGATGAAACCCCTATGCCTTACATATGCGGGAAAATTTATTCCCACATTACATGGCGAATGGAAATTATTGGAGCTTTCAGATACCCTCTAAATTTTGAGACTTCGTTTAATGTTTGAAATACTGCGTGCTCTCTTATTTAATGTAGGTATATAATTTATTAACGATGCTCATTCGAAAATTTTGGCTAATTGAAAATAATTTTCAATAATCACGATTTTTTTATTAATGAAAATTTGTCATTTGTCATATTTTTTGTTTGTTCACTTTTGTTTCGGTAATTTTTTGATTCAATGTTTTTACTCTGACCTCAACTTCCCCAGATTTCAGCTGGCTTTTAAGCCATCTCCCTCTCATCAGTTAAGTGCAACATAGCATCTGGATGTGAGCTACATTTACATTTTCGTTTTTTATCAATACTACAAGAAGGTGAGTCAGTGGCGTAAGTGTGGATCGGAATTTAGGGATTCAAACCTCTCCTAGATCCTCCTTTAAAAAAAAAGAAAGAAATGTACTTATTTCAGCGCAATAACCACTTTTTAAAATAATAAATTACGTTAATATTCGATTATTTTCGTAAATATATTTCTCCTACTGGTTGAAAACCCGTCTCGCAATCTTGAGTTACTTACGCCACTGAGGTGAGTCATTAAGATATCAACAATCAATATTCTACTTATGTAAACTTGAGGAATTCTATCAAGATCAGGTATTATTTGTCGCATTAGTTTCCAAGGACAGAAAAGATAGTAAAAAATACCAAATCAATAATGTAATAGAATTAAAACGTACCTTTTCATAATCGACCTTCAGTGTAGAGAGGACACCAAAAATCTCAAGTCGAAAGGCTTAAATTTTGAACTGAATTTTAATTTCTAGGTTCATAAATTTTACGAAGATTATAGGAGTCACTTACTGTACTTTCATTGCCAAATGGTGAGAATTTTAACAAAAAATAACTATCCAGCTTAGAAAATATAACCATTCATTTAATCAAATGAAAAATTGTTTAAAACTATACCTTTTCAACGAATTCAAACCGAGGTTGCAAGTCATTCGAATTTTCAATTTCTATAAACCCTTCAAACTTTAGAAAGGTCTTATAACATGTCTATTGGCCCTTATTATTTATTTTGGGTAGCGTAATCGTCAGATGAAAAAATTACCGCAATATAGTTTCATTATAATATACTTACATGATTTCGAACACAAATAAAATGAAAATAATAATGTTGTCCCCGGAAAGGAAAATACCTACTCAGAGAAAAAACATTCGAATTTTGCTCGAAAATAAATTATATTTTCCAAATTATTGTAATTCGTCGACAAACTATGAACTCGGTTTGTCACATCTGTAATCAAACATAGTCTGATGAAAAAATTAACCTCCAACAAAATAATCGCCGCTGTCAATGTTTTGCAAGTAATGGTGTTTGACGAAATTTTTTTTTTTTGTATTACAACAGAAAAAACCATTAACACCATTGATGGTTGATTCAGCTGTTATATTGATATTTTCGACGACGAGAATTTTTACAACGTGTAGAAAATGTTCGATAAGTAGAGAAATGAGGCTTTTTTGTATTGCTGGCACGGTGCTGACTACAATATACACAAATGATTAATGAATGAGCAAATAAAAGCACGAAATGCTAACATCAAAGGGAGTGAATTTCAAGTTTGTTATAATAAGCCAAAGAAAAAAAAAAGAGTTACAAACCACTATACATCATGAAAAGGCGCCAAGGTTACTTGAACGTCGCCAGAAAAAAATCATTGCGAATTCAACCAAAACTGAAAATTTTGCAATCAAACTTGGTATAAAAACAGTTTTCTTTCACTCGTCTCGTGAACCTTCTTAAATTATTAATAGTTCATTGATAATTCAGCTCAAAGTTGAGTCTAGGCGAAAATTTTAATATGCTATTTCATATGCATAACTTGTATACCTGACTGCAAAAAACGCGAATTCATTGTCAACTTGGTAAAAACAACAATTCTGAAATTTTTTACAAGGCTCTTGATATAATAATAATAATTGATAAATAATCTATAGAGACGTTCCCCAGTTCTATTGAACATTGAAATTTACTACAAAATATTCATGAAGGAACTTTAAAAGAAAAAATAAATAAAATGACAAAATTTTCCAATGAAAAACTTGATAAGATAATTACCAAAATCCCTCCCCCTGGGAAGAATAGTAATTTAATTTTATAAAAAACAATCTGAATAAGACAGTATAGGTATTAAATAAACTATACATGACTCATTTTGTAGAATTTGAGAATACATGCTGAAGATAGAAATATTAAACGAATATTTTCAAAGAAAAAAAGTCTGAAAAACGATCAATTTCTGATTCTCTCTCGTTTCTCTTCCTCCTTTGGGAATAAAAAATTTTTGATAGTTCTTTTTTACAGACATACATTGGGAGAGTTTTAATTCAAAGTTTCATTCAATATAGATTTTTTTTGAATTTTCTTTGAGCAGGTCAACATTTTAGAAAATTTTCAAACCAGCTATTTTATGCATTAGCCACATTTGATAACGTTTAAGCCTGGTTTTACCAACTTTCAAACTTTGGTATAAACTGGATTTAAAATTACAAGAACGCTTGGTGAAATAAAGTTAAACAGTGCTTATCCACGGTTTAAATAATAAATATTTTGTAAAACCGAGCCGCAAGATTTCGGGAGTTCAACTAGGTAATGAGAATACCCTCATTCACATCTTACTAATAACTAATTTCAGAATTTGACTCGATACACAAAATGATTAATAAAGCGATTTTCAAACAACCCACTAGGAAAAGATACAGAAATTCGCGATTAATTCATTTTTTCGACACTTGGAGCCGGGAGACCCACAAAATTTACGAATAATACTAACAATGGGTAGAAAGTAGGTATAAACTTGAAGGTGCAACTAAAGAATGAGTACTCTACTGAGAGGCGACTTAGCTTTGACAAGTCTGTATAAAAAGCCCAACATATTTCCATAAATTATCTATCGGTTTTTTTTAATTTTTCGACAGTTTATTTAATAATATGTACAATTTTTGTTGGATCAACTAACTTTTCATAACCCATAGTTTGAGAAACTGTGGATTAATCTTTTGAAAACGAAAAAAACATTTTTCGGGATAAGCACTGGTACCAGTAAACATAACACAGTGTCTGACAAAAAAAATGGACCGAGCAACTTTAAAAATGTTTTACTAAACTGTTCTAAATACTGCTAGTCTGTAACTCTGAAGAACCAGTGGATTTTATGACTTTTATGCGAGCTACACTTCATAAAATTTTCAAACACTCGTAATTTATTTCTGTTACCTATTCAGAGCTAAATCATAAAAACTTTGTTAAACGCCTGTAAATACTTAGCTTTGTCTTTAAAAATGAGTAGACTACAAACATTTCATAAAAATTTCATGCCACGGTTTGCCTATTCGTCTAGAATGACGATTTTTTCTTGAAGGAGGTAAGAGTCAACTAAAAACAAAAACTGATTGTAATCTTTCACACATGAGTTTTTCACTACGCACGTACATTTCTCATTACAACTTCAAAACGACAAAATTCCAATATTTTATGAATTTATTGCCATCGTTTCTCTGCTTAAAATCTGAATCATAAAAAAATTGGTATATTTTGAACAATCAGCGATACGTTTTGTAAAATTTCACATTGTATTTTATTCACAGACAATATATAATGAAATATTAAGCTTAATGTGGGGATATGAACCACACATATACATGCGCACTTTGCAAGGCTATAGGTGATGGCGGAGCCGCGCGGATAACGTTATCATTTTTTCAGATCTGTAAGTCGCTGGTTCGAATTCCCACACTGAGAAACCAACAGAAATGATGACACCGACATAAGTGAACACGTAGCGTTCGACTCTGGTTAACAAACCTCTCTTCACAGAGTGGTGTTGAGCCATAAGGCTAAGTCTACAATGCGGGTTTGTTGGTTTCCCTGTGTAGTAGCAGCCTAGCTCTGCCCTCTGTTGTGTTGTCGTACTGCAATGGCAGCGGCAACACTGGGGAGAGTGGAACCACACATATATACATGTACCTTGCAAAGCTATCGATGGCAGCGGAGCCACGCCAATAACGTCATCGTTTTTTCATATCTGTAGGTTGCCGGTTCAAATCCCCACACCGGCGAACCTACACTTAATATTTCCAATACAAAAGCAACAATTTTATTTCAGTATCAGTACCATCTTCTGATTCTTTCTCATTTGTTCGGTTCACAAATACGTTTTGAAAATCTAAAATGAATTTTCCATTTTTTCGAAAGACACTATGCATTTGTTACGGCTAAACACTGAACAACAAGGCAGAGTTAGCAAAAACCTTTAACAGCAGGGATGTTTTTGATCCAAAATCCACGTCTAGATTTATTTCTACCTACCCACCTGTAACACAATACGCAGAAAAATAACAAAATGAAAAATAAGCTTCCTCTCATTTCTCTCTCCTTAGGCTAGCTATCCTACCGTACTCCCATTTTTTGCTCTAAGAAAATTTATCTTCATAACAAAATGTCTTGAAGTTTCAGAAGTTTTTCAGTTTATCATGATGCGAACAATCTATTTTCTACAGTTTCTTTTGCTGTTCTTTTTTCCTCTTCACATCAGTCCTTACTGCACTCTTCCAACAAAATTATTGCTCGAGGTAACATTCATCTGCAGCACGACAGAGAAGAAAATTCACGTCGGAAAAATTTAAAACTTGTGATTAAAGAAGGCAGCAATTAACTTTTTCCACTTTCACATTCTTCCTCTTCCTCCTATCAGTTCCTTCCCCGTACTTCCTATAACGAAGATATAAATTAAAAAATGAAAAAAAAATCGATTTAAACCATTTTAAAAGTTTATGAAGAGCTGTTGTTCTCGTTAACGGATTCAAGTTCGTTAACGAACGACGTATAATTCCCTTAGACATTAATAATTTGTTTTAGAAAAACGTTTTCCTCTCCAGGCCTGGAAAGGCCATCAGTTTTGGAAGGGGCACAGTGAAAAGAGAAAGAAAAATGCGGGGACGAGGGGGAGGAATGGAAAAATAATCGACTGAAAGAGGTTACAGGGTCAGAGTAAGAGTGACGAAAAGAGAGAGCGGTAGAGAAAGAGACAGAGAGAGACATAAAAACTGTGATGGAGTTCGTGTGAAGAGGTTTGTGTGGAATGAGAAGTGCGTGCTAAAATTGATGAACGGTGGCTTGACATTTACCGGCAGAACAAACGGGGGTTAAGAAGATGAAAGAGGGGTATACAAAGTTTTCCAATGAAATTGGGACCGCACGAAATCGTAAACACAAACGCACACGTCCTTCAAAGTTACAATTTATCTTCCGAGAGAAAAATATTTATTTTCCAGCCGACCTAACAGATTGGACAAAATTGGCGAACTACATACTGTGTAGATGCGGCTGAAGAAATAAAAATTCGACAAGATAGGATCTTTCATTTTAGAAACTAGGCCAAGTACAGAGACTGATCAACAAATTGACCGCGCAGTGCAAGGTATTAAAGGATACACTTACAGTCCGAAGTTGAAAAAAAAAAAAAACAAAAAAAAAGAAACAACTATTTATACAATAAAATACCTCTGTAACGTATTATTTTGAAACTGCATACATTCTTTAGAACTTTTATACAGCGAGATGATTGTGTTCTTTACTTTTCTATCAGAGAAGTGCAAATTCAAGATCAACTGCCGCAAACCCTAAAAGAATAAATAAACAATATGGGATCTTCTTGACTGGATCTACTAACGTTTTCGTTCAAAAATAAAATTCTTGCAAGGAAACCATAATGATCACAAAACCTCGTCAGCTCCATTATCCAGTCCCATAACATAGCCCCCTTTGCCTTTTTCTACCTGATATGAAAAGCTAAAAAGCTAAAAAACTGAAAAGCCGACAAACGCAAGGGATAAAATTAAAAATATTGATGACATGAAGGGGAAGCGCCCTAACTACTGCTTAAACTCAGCAGACAAAGGTATACATAATTACACATAGGAGAAAAAATAATCATCATTTAACTTGACGGAAAATGCCATACTTGGCTTTAATTATGCGCACAAGGCGTTTCGGCCACTTGTAACTTCTGGCTTCTGATTACCTTACAGGGGAATCATTAATAACTAACTTACAGACTCATTGAGCGAGTTAAAATAGATGAAATACTTCAAAGTATAATCAAAATTCGGCTATGAGGAAGCAAATGAATGAATGAATGTTTTTAAATTAGTTAATGGATAAAGAAATCGGAGATGATATGAATGTGGCTATTTCCTATGCTTTCACGGAGAGTTTTTTACTCATATGGATTAATCGGTTCGTCAGCAAAAATGGCAAGTTGAAAAAAAATTAGACGTGGAAAAAAAATATTTCGTTAGAATTAAAACATTAGTTTTTAAAAGATTAACGAACCAGTAAAATCGATTGAGAAGTGTCATAGAGTAAAGTAGTTTTTATTGACGGTATAGAACTTAAGCTTCAACCAAAAAAATATACGCGCCATTTACAAAATAGACAAAAAATATTTCTAACATTCACTGCTTTAACAATATACTATTACCTACTCATTATATATATCCCTACACCCCATGTACACGATCCATGTGTATATTACTTTCCAAATGTACCAACTCGTCCTGAGTATAGAGAAATGTTTATTACCTATCTCTTACAATTGAGTACACATTCACTTCATATCTCATTTGGCTATTTAGGAATGTTCGCCTTACAGACATGTCTAAATTCAATACCAAAATACACAAACATACAATACACTCTCAATTAAACACTACAACCATCGCTTTTTTCAAAAAGGTAAACTGTTGTCAATACATACTTTCAATTATTTCATTACCCATAAAAACATTCGATCATATTACAAAAAAATTATTTCGCAAGTATCACCTAAAATGCTTCCCTTTTTTCTAAATCATCCACTAAATCATTTTCAAATTGGATACCTTAATTTATGTAGGCTATTAATTCAGCTTGGCATTTTCAACACCAAATTTTGAATATTCTATTTCGTAAAGAATTATTTCTATTGTAACTATCTGTTCCTTAAATGGCTAAATAGCTGAATTTGCAATGGCATATAAATTTGTATCTCAACAAATTGTAACTCCGAGCGATAAATGTGAGCAAAATATTTCTAGTCAAATCATGTTGAGCATTCATCAAAAAGTTTAGGCATTAAGTATTCGGTATCTATTGATCAGTATTTTATTTTTTAAACTGAACTTCGGCTATATAGCCATTTTACCCAACGTCTGGAGTATAACAAACCTGGTTTCTCAGAGAAGGAGGGAATTTTCAAGATCTGGAAGCCAATGATCTACCAGCACCAGTTTTTCAACCACAAAATGGAGCATCAATAGAACTGAACTGAATACACCGCCATTTTTGGGCTGGGAATGGCGGCAGTCGTTCTCGAACTGTCAACATTTCGATTGTAAAGTCGAATACCGGACCACTACGCCACGCAGACCACTAGACGAAACTATAAAGAATGTCAACAAACTACATGTCGAACCCTTATTCATAAACGATATTTTTGTAGCCCATAAACTGAAAATGTTCACATACACGACTATTCTACGAGTATAGTCAGAACGAAAACCAAATTTAGGTCTAATCGGTGCGGTAAAAAGAGACAATATTACAAAATGTAGAATTTCATAAGAGAAAAATTTATAATAGACTTTTGAAACTATAAAAATTTTTACAGTACGAGAAAAATCCAATCGTATTCTCCTCTGCAACGTAACGAAAGTACTATCTCGGTTGCATTTTCATTTTCTTACCTCGCTTGCCAACTACATAATTGAATTTTTATTCCGTGTTTATCGATTTCTATACAATATGTAAACCTAATAAGGTAGACTGGAGAATATAAAAATTTTCGATGGTAAAATTTCCACAAAGTTTACTCTCCCACACTTTCAAACGTCGAAATTCGAAACATAGAAGGCATAAAAACCATCTTGAAACGTTCGCTCGGCGCAATGGCGTTCCAAAAAGCCCAGAGGATTTGATCTAATTTTTTTTTATTTGCGTGTTTTTCCTCGTTATTTTTAATTCGAAGAAAAAAAGGCATAATAAACCATAAGGTTCCTACCACCCCAAAAAAAATGTTCAAAAGCTAGTAATACAAACATAGTAGATCACGAAGAAAACTTAGTTGGGTCAACTTTTTTTTCTTCAACAAAAAATATAAATTTTAACGCTCGAAGAGAGAAAGCGTTGGAGTGGAAAGCTACAAAAGAGTGAGAGCACAAATATAATTCTCAACAAAATAGGAAAAATCCAGTTCGAAAGTTTATATACGGAAAATAAGTCAATTTTTCGGAGTTTGGCAGAGAATTGTAAATTTTTCGACCGCGTAGATTATAATCAAAGAATACGATTATTCAGGATTTTGAAAAATCACAAAAACTTTAGCGAAGTTCCACATCATGAGGTAGATTCATAATTTTGACAGCCGGGGGCTAAAAACTACTCTCTTCGTTCAAAAACTAAAAAAAGTTGAAAAACTTCTATCATACCTCGTTGACATGTTTTTTTGTTTTTTTTTTAATGTTCCAAGTCATGGTTTTTTAGAGCGCACTCAGTACATGTCGCAATTTTTATCCGATATTTACGAAATTTAGTCGGAACATTAGTGAAAACCAAGGAGCAGACCGATGGATTTTTATGCAAATCGCGGGAGATATTTTCGATACCGCGATTTTTTTCATAGTTTGAGAGCAGCGTTACTAAAAAATGCCGAATTTTTCACCAATTGTTACGAAATCTGAAACAAGTATTCAACATTATCTATTATAACATGCTACCAATTTAGATGCAGATTTGTTGGGCGGTATTTCTAATATAAGTATCTAATTTAATTCTGATTTCAAACTCCATAAAATACGTATCTAATCGTCGATTAAAGGCTACGAAATTTAACACAATCATTATTTCTGATCTATACTAACTTGTTGCCCATTTTAGTAAGTTGTATCTGGCTGATTTTTGAAAACCTACATTTTCTAGTGGAGCGGCTACTGCGCCAAAGCTTTATATAATCACCAATAATAGAGAAAATTGTGTCAGAAAAATTAAAACAGTTATTAAATGAACGAAAACTACTAATCAAGAAATCAAAAAATATTTCTTTATTCGCTTCTTTTCGTGAGTTTTTCCAGTTAATGCATTATGTTACAAATAATGCCTAGAAAGGGATCAGTTGTTCCAAATGAATTTAACTTCATAAGAATAAAAAAATTACTGAGCAAAATTCGGAATGATGTAGAATAAGTAGGGAGGATCCTCGAAAACTGAAACGTTTAAAAGCGGAAGAAAAATATTTTCGACTCAAAAAGAACATCGAATACGTTGATAGAGGAAGAATATTAGAATTACTTTTTTTTGGATTTCATTTCAAGCGAACAAACTATGAAAAGTTGATAAAGAATAAAGTTTTCGAAGACTTTTTCAGCGATATATGTTTTATTCGATAAGAAGAAAAAGTGCTGCACTAAAAGTTTAGGTGCAGTTTTAGTACAGGTCTGGTTCTTTTAATTTTCAGTTCTCGGTTCAAGTTAAAGTTGAATTGCGATTTCAGTTCTGTGAACTGCGAAGCCTATCCTCAACGAAGTAATACTTCCTATTTATTTTCATTGAAATTAGATAGAATTAGAGTTATCGAACGTAATTGCGAGATACCTGTAGGTAACGGAAATCTAAAATTTTTATGAAATATTGTGGTATGTTAGCTGAAGATTCTGTGAAAAATTCGTTGAAATAGTATGTTTGGTTATGAAGATATACTTAGCTAAAATTCAGAAATTCCGCAACTAGATCGAATCCACATCTCAACAACCAAACGTACAATATCAACGCAATTTTCAAAGAATATTCAGCAAACAGGCTTCAATATTTCATACATATTTTCAGCTCAATTCTACCTATCATTTCCGAGATATCATAGAAGTTCTGTTTGGGTAATGGGTTGTGAGGTTGAATCTCAAATACATGATATGAATTATCAATGATAAACATAATTTCAACGATATATTTTATGTTTAAAATTCCATCAATTAATTAAATTTTCATTATCATCAAACTAAATAACTAAAATTTGCGATAAGTCATTTGTATCCTCATGTTTATGATCGTATTTCTTAAAATAACTTTAACTTTTTCCCAAAACACAGTAACCGAGAAGAGTCCGGATAATCAGAATTTTTTGAGAAAAAAAAAGTTTTTCTTCGGTTTTAACTTTTTTTAATCAGGTATGTCGATCAGCGATAACAAAGTTTAAGTGCCCCACTTTTCGATAACGAACAGGAAATTTTTGGGATAAAGTTAGTGCCGCACTTTTCGTCAAGTTGAACATTGCTGTATCTTTCACAAAACAAAAAAAATTGAACTTTATCATTTCGAAATGTATTTAAAATTGCTTTGTTCCAGGCCAAAAAGGAACGTATACCGAACGAATTTCATTTCGACTGTTTACACGATCGAGTTTAAAAAATTTACATTGCAAAGGTTCTTTACCATTTTATTTGAGACACTTCACCATGTATGCAAAAGCAAATACTCTTTACTTCGAAATATACGCAAACCACGTCTACACTGTCAAGATATCTAAATAAATTTTCGAAAGTACCAACTACTGTATTTTTCAGGGTTACCCAATCTTTTTTCGATGAGTACTCCCCTTCCACAGTCTCAAGTTTCCTATCGTCCCCTACACTTGGTAAACTGAAAAATCGGTAATAGGTATTTGTTTTTACTTTCATCATTCTGAAAGAACTTCGGAAATTTCCATCGCCCCCTTACCACCTTCTACTCGCTCTCATGCACATGGAAATCACCACTTTGAGGCGACATTGCCTACATTGAGAAACCCTGGTATTTCCCAGGGATGATTACCATCAACAAGGAAATTAGTAAAAACTTAAGTATAATCGGCAAAAAAAGGTAAATAAAGAGGTAAGAAAGGAGAAATTCTGAAGAGCTCGTAAAAATAGCAAAACAAAGGGTGGCAAACAAATAATTTACATTGAATATACAACTTTCGAGCACGAGCCGAAAATAATACCGTCACAATTCACTAAAGGGAAAACCGTGTCTTTCAAAATCCTTCAATTGGCTGTTCACCAATTCAGACCAAAAACTAGTAATTACTTACACGTAATATCACCAGATTTGAATTGACCAGTCACTCCTTAAGATCAAATGTGAATTCAAACGAAGAACAAAAAAAATGGAAATAACTGCAAATGCACCTGTTTCATATTGTTATTCTTTTTGACTGAAAACTTTTAAGAGATTATAGATGACTGGAAAATTTTAATCAATTTTATAAATGTGGCAACCACATAGGCGGAGTCAACTCTCGTCACATCACCCAGCCATGGCCGTGTGTATACGGTAGCCGTATTTTGGTGATGGTGACAATTGAGGTAGGTATTCCCGTCAGTTGAAGGTTCTATTCCCCAGGCCGGTGGAATACCTACATTGGTGACCTCGATGTGATCTGAGAGATGGTGAGGGCAGCACCATCTCTCAGAGGAATACGTCAGCCGCCTAGTATGCCTCCTCTCCGCATTACAATGTGAGGGCGTTGAGCACTAGCATCGAGGCAGTAGGTGTACAAAGTGCGATGCGGGGATGTATTGGGAGGGGGCATTCACCACTCCATTACACACACCTACCCTTCCATTAATAGCTCTGCTTCCATTGATCCATACTGCGTACTGCGCACTGCTATATTGGGGGGGAGTAGCGTGGTAACCACATAGGCAGAGTCAACTCTCGTCACCATCACCTGGCACCATGGTTGTGTGTATACAGTAGCTGTAATTTGGTGATGGTGACAATTAAGGTAGGTATTCCCATCGGTCGATGGTTCTATTTCCCTGGCCAGCGGAACACCTACAATAAATATCTTCAAATACTTAGGAAATCCACACTATGCAATTTTATAAATTCTTAGTCAGAAATGTAAACCATGGAAAATGCAATTATTTGCAAACTTTTAGACTTCCAACTATACCTTAAGATATAAGATAATTTACTTTCTAAAAACAAAAAATCCACCTCACCTAACCATCTACAATACCTAAAGCTTAAAGCAGTCAATTTCATGAATTATTTAGTTACTTAAATGACTATAAATTATTTCAGTCAAATAAGATAATTCGGCGAATTAATTACATTTTCCGACTTTTACGTATTTAAATAGGAATTAATGTAAATTTCCGTATTACTACTGATTTTAGGTTAAGACTGATTTTGATTGGGTTGGTTTCAGGAAATATTGCTAATTCGATAAATGACAAGAAAACAAAAACATTTACCTTTCAGACTGAAATTAGTCAAGCAAATATACGAAATGGGGACATCAAGTCTTTCTACCAGAATTTTCCCTTCTGATTGTAAATTCGCCAATTTTCCTGATTTTTGATTTCGATTGCTACATATACATATATAGATAATTATTTATTCGGGTACAGAAGAATTTGAGTGACCTACATATTCGTAATCCACGACTTAAGATTGATGCTTTTCCACAGGCCCCGCCATAGCACAGAATGCAATAGTTGTATTTTTCAAAATGATTACTCATAATGATTCATGTGTATTTTACGGATTGGAAAATTTTTCTTCGTTCTCGATAAAGCCTTAAGAGATTATGTCAAAAATAATATAGTTACTCTAAAACGGATTAAAACAAAAAGAATAGATTCAAGACAACGAATTCAATAGTCGTGAAATCTTTTATTTACATTTTCATTTTTTTGACAAAATGAAGCCTTTTTTCGGTATCCTTTCACTCTACCTAACAAACCTATTCAGATTAAATTTCTGTAGTTATTCAAAAACTGAAATTATAACTTTTCATAATACATTTCACCTCGAAATGCAAAACGAGAAAATAAAAGTGATTTTTATGAGAAAAATAAAAGATTTTCGCGTAAACACAATTCCTTTCTTTCAAACATATTTTGATTCGCAGAATAAGTCATACTATGTTTTCTGATCGCGAGTACTGACATGTTCTGGAGGAACTGTTTCATTTTTTAATTCGCTTAATGAAATTATCGTAAAATAAATTTTTTTAATCGTGCTTAGAATATTCTCCTTTTTCAATTGCTAAGTTAATAAATTTTATTCATAAAAATTACGACTGACTAATTAGACTTATGAACTATCTTAACGATTTTTTTTATAAGTAGGCTAAGTATATATATAAGAAATTTTTACGTTCGCCCCGTACTTATTTTGAAAAGGGGGAGCATCTATTTTCTTGGAAATTTGCAAAATGTTGAATAAGAACATACATGAATATGTGAAACTCACTTTAACTCAAGACAGAGTTTTTTTTAGCTAATCACACTAGATAGACAAAAAATACCACTTCTAAAGATATGACCATCATCAATGATTTTGCTGTATCAAACATTAAAAATGCAATAAATAAAATCGCATAATTCATTTGTATCTGAACTTTCGATTCTAACCACCATTGCTATTTTGTCACCTTTCTTCAACTATTGCTCATGAACACTATTTTCCGTCAAACAACCTACTCCAATAATGTTTCAGAAAAGGACGAAAAGTGATCTACTTTTCTTCGTAGTCGATGCCAATGTTTAACACCAAAATAACATCTTAGAAAAAATCATCGAGTAAATATTTCCATTATAAAAATGGAGGGGGAAAAAAATCACTTTATAAAATTGCTTGCCGTCGAAATGCAAAATACATGTAGTCATTCGGATGGCAATTGAAAAATTCACAATACACCACCCTTCATTCTTTTTTGCATTTTTCAGCTTGTCATTATTCGGTTATTATTCTTCGAGAAAAAGAAAGCAACAAAATAGGGGGAAAAAAGAAAATCAGTTCATTGAAAAACTTTTTCCAGATACACAGATTAAAGAAAGGGTGATGGATGAAAAGATAGCACCCTTCTTTTCGGACGAGATAAAAAGCGCAGAGAATAAGACGTTTAGGAATAATTTATGACAAAGTTTGGTCTTTCAGCTGCCAAAAGGTCAAATTTTAAAGAGAAAAGAATCGCGAGCTGACAATTCTTGTTAAATGAAGTAAGTTAAGAGTACGATCATGAGCTACCAATTAAAACTTACCAAACCGAATGCACTATTTTTTCAAAATTTCCACAATTTAATAATAGAATTACATACCTGAAACAATAAAAAGGAAAAAAACTATAATTAATGATTATTCAGTAAAATTATGATAGTACTTGCAAATTAGATGAATTTACTAGAAGAGTGCAATGATAGGGTTTGAAAGGCATTAATTGAACAATCGATTTTAAATGTATAAAAAGTGAGAGAAATCTAAAAAATTTGGCTTCCGATATTTGATTCCATCTTTTCAGTCTTCTTTACATCACCTTTAATTTCACGAATCTAATTCATTCTGAGAGCCATTCTTTGATCAATAGTAGGCAACTCTTAAGAAAAGTAGACTGAAAAGTAACCTTCACAAACTAGGTACATATATTCTGAAAATTCACACTCTCGAATTTAATAGCACCAAAATCAGAATTCTGGCCAAAAATTTCTTAAATAACAGATTCTATAACTCAAAATTAATCGTTTTCTTGATAATTTGGCATTTTTAAACAACGAGCATATGAATTATACGAGAGACACAATTCGATCATTTTCAGTGAGGTTGCTATCCCATCTCAATCAAAACAATATAATTTGTTACTTGAATTTTTTTTCATAATTTTTTTATTCAAAAAGAGAACTACTTTTTCGACATAAATGAAATTTCAAAGGAAAGGCTTCAAAGAATAACGAGAACTTAATAACATGAAATTTAAGTCCTCAGAAGCCGAGAAAATTGAAGAAGAAGATGAAATTATGAATCAAATTAATTAATTTAATATTATCAATGAACCTAACCCCGAAGATAACCAATGATAAGGCTCAAAAACAGCGAATGTGTGAAAATTAGTGGTTATAATATTAGTTGATTGTAAGATAAAATTTACTGATAACATTAAATTAAACCAATCTGATACATGATTGCACCGTCTTCTTCAATTTTCTTAGCTTCGAACTCAAACTTCTTGTTCTTGGGTTATCTTTATTCCTTGAAGCTTCCTCTAAAATTTCATTCATATCAAATAAGTAGTTACCTATCTCTTGTTTTAAGACAATTATGAACAAAAATTCTAAGCTTATCAAATATCAATATTCAAAAATATCGATACATTATCAATACTATCGATAAAATATCAATAGTTTTTGATATTATCGATAGCCAACAGAAGAAACTTCGCAATTTTGCATAATTTCAGCGTCATTGAGTAAAAAATAGCCGGAGGTCAGTGAAAAAATTTTTCACATTTTATTATAGAATTGTCACACTCTCGCTCCTACTTCGAATTTTTTTTTTTCTCAATAACAATTTACTCTGACTGAATCGGAGTTAAAATAAAAGATCCATTCGCTCAGGAACCACTCTTTCAAAAAGCAATGAAATTAGTCCTGATTTAATCGCGAGGCAACGAAAAACAAAAAAATCCGTTGACTGTGTGCTCCAATCTAAATCAATCCAATGCCTGGTTAACATAAGATTAATTTCTTATCAGTCGCAAAAATTATGATTCTGCTCTGTGACCCATTACTTTCAGTTCAACAACTTAATTTAAGGTCTACTTTACTTCAAAAGTTATTCAAATTTGTTTCTGGAACAATACACGAGTAAGAGAATCGGTATCGAGGGGTGAAGTGATAAGTAGGATAATTAACGCTCAATGATAGTCAAATTTTGGTCCAACTCAGTGACGGCTCCTGAATTTACAAAGTGACAGTTCTGCATTGGTTCTATTCTTTTCAAAATAAGATCCAGCTGACGCCTTGTGAAGAGCTGAATTTAACCTCTACATACACTCTTAATTTCCACCCGTACGCTTTAAACAGTCTTACAAAGATTAGGGAGCTGGTTGGCATTCACCTCTCAGCAACGTTAACTGCACATTGTACAAAGTAGGTAGTTTTTTTCGGAGAATTTCTCTTAATTAGAGTAAAACATAATAATAATTACTTTTGTTCTGAAAGAAATGCAGGGCTAACAAAGAGTAAAAAGAAATTTAACTCGAATTTTTTTTTCTCGAAATTTATTAAATTGTGGAAAAAATTATTGGCGATTCTGCAGCTTCACAGCTCAAATAGTCGAGCTGCCACTGGTTCCACTTAATTTCCTAGAACACCTAACCGACCTTCAACGCCCATAAATTTTACATAATTTATTTGCAAGTCCTAGCAGTACAAATTGTCGCAAAAAGCTGGTAGTTACTTTTAAAATCTCGAAAAATTGAACGTTCAGCGGTAATACTTAGTCTTCGATTGAGAAAGAGACAACAAGAGGTTGGAAATTTGTTAGCTTAATTAGCTTTCACGTATCTATATACAGTATATGAATTTAGTATAATGGAGAAAGAGCAACTTATGTTCGATAATAGCTGAAACAAGTATTATATCTCACATGTAACGATTTTGTAAGAAACATAATTTTTATTACTGTTATTGATGATCATTTCAACTGAAGCACTTTCTTGTGGACAGTACTGACAGCGCAAATCAATTCGTACTCATAAATATATTACAGACTAAATACTATTAAAAATTATACATTTTCTTATTCTTCTAAAAAATTGTTTTATTGACTCAAACTGTTTAGACCGTTCACGCAAGACAGTGGCTCCCAAACTTTTTTCGGTCATGCCCCTTAGCCCAATAACATCTCTTTTCCTCCCGCTTATATGTTGTTTTTTGGTGAGGAGGTCAGTGTTTCGCGCCCTTTCTGAAGTTCACTTACACCCCCCCAGTTTGGGAATCACTGACGTAAGACGTATAACTCAATGTCTTATTTAGATCTACATATTTTCATCCCACATTAAATATAACGTAACACGAGTGAACAGCCATTTTTATTACTCCCTCGGACAAAGCGTTGAGAATATTTATCCAAGTGTTTCAGTGAACGAAAAAATCGTTTAAAAATAATACCTACAAGAAATTATTCACAAGATGGAATTTGACCCAGAAGGTTGTAAAAATAATTTTAAATACAAAATCCACTGGGCAGAGTTTACAATGGGAAAGACGTCAAAATAAAATCGACAACCAAAATTATTTTCGTACAATACGAACCACTGATTCGAACGACTCTTCAAGACTCAACGGGAAATAATGTTTGAAAAAAAATTTATCACGTCAGAAAAAGGAACGATAAATGGTTTTCAACGGCCCTTTTAATCATTGCTGAATAACTTTTGGCGCTAATTTAACTTTCCTCTATTTTTCTGTAGCCATCTACTTCGATCTGAGTTCCCTCCTTTGAACATATATGTAATGGAGGGCTGATTCGTAAAACATTTCTGTAGGTAGTTACTATCAGACAAAGATAGCGTTTTCGGGGAATGAAATTACTCTGTTTTGCACGTTACTACATCTATATATAACAATATACAGATATACTGAATTAATTTCGTTCCTTGAAACACTCTATGGTTGAAGAACGAAACTAGGACAATCAGCCCTCCATTACATATATACACAAAGGTTCCTTCCTACATTGAGACTTTCACAGTTTTTTTCAATTCTTCTACTGACATTCTGCACTTGAAAAACTACGTATTAATTTAATTCTACTATTTGCGAGCCATACGAGAATATTATCCAACATAGACCATCACAATGCAGACAATAGATTTCCGACATACACGAGGCCAAAAGTTTAAATGTTGTAGGTACTAGGTACCATTCAATCCGTTACACACCTGGAAGCGTTTGTCGCAAAAATCACCCATTTCCTACGATGAGGGCTGTATAAAAACAATGTAGTCGACAAAAACGATTGTCAAGTAATAATAAAAATGCCAATGCATCAACCATCGAGTACACTTAAATTACATACAAAATTAAAAGTACGCTGAATGCACGAAGTAGAAAATTGCAAGGTCCTCTAAATTACTAACTTCTAAACCGACCCGTAAAAGTCGATTGTATTTTGCTCTTCAATTTAGCGAAATGGACTAAAATAACGTTTCAAGAGTTAACATGGATTTTGCGAACTCGTGAATGCAAATTGTAAAAGAAAATTGCAAGAAATGTCCATAAATTTACCCTCGATCGAATATATTACTACCACGAGATTGCGTAGAAAACTTGACCACTTCTGAAACACAAGAGAAATTCATCAGGAAGACGAAATTTGTTTCGCACCATACGAGTATGTTCTGGCGAATAAAATAAATCACCTTTTGGAATCTGATTAGCATATTTAAATCAAGTAAGAGGTATTTAGAAAAGAAAAAAGAAAAAAAACCACGAAGCAGTAGATGCTCTAGTTTAATTCCCACATAATTTGAATGAACAATATGTACGGATGATTCAACTAAAGTATCATATAAGACTAACAAACCAAATCAATTTCGTGGTAAATTACTTCAACTCACATACTCGGAAAAAAAAAATTTTCTAATCGAAGAATTATATAAAACAGACGGTGCTTGCAACAGAGAAGCAGCAAAGGATGTCAAAAATGAGATGTGATAAAATATAATACCCAAGGTGCAAAACTTGACAACGAACAGAAATGAATAACATCAATTTAGGTGCGTTTGACGTGACTGAATTCTGCAAGTATAGTTTCTGCGAGATCTGTACAGATTTTTTACAGAAAATTGTTCAAAAGAATTCACAGATTACGGTACAAATTGTGAGTACCTCCGGAGATAGGTACAGTAAAAGTAACAGGAGATATGAATGGACGTTTCTACGATTGAAAACCTGCAAAAACCCAGGTTTTGGGCATATTGTATTTCATTTTTATAATTTTCTTATGCGCTTTCGAGTTCCTATCACTAATATACGAGAATTCGGCTTTTTCCTCTCATTTTAATTTCGTTGCAGGAAATAATTTACAGAAATCCACAGATTCGTTCGAAGAAAAAACACAGTTACAGTATTTCACAGAAACCTGTAATACGTTAAAAATACCCAACATCTGAGTTTCTACTTAACTTAAAAGAAAAAAACTTAAAATTCATAGTTTCAAAAAAAAAAATTCAGTTTTTACCCATAAATTTTAATTTTAATTATTTCATGGAGATAGCAATAGATAAATGAGGAAAGAATGGTATCTCTTCATAAGCTATAAGCACGAATAGTAGAAAATTTATTATTTATAAAAATTAAGAAAAATTTTAAATAAGTAATTTCAAATTCGAATTGGCTCCGCAACATTAAAGACAATACTTCACCACGCTGCAGGCTACTTCATCAACAAAAAATTTTTAGGCCTTATCATCGTTTCAAGAAAAGTAGCAGATTACTCTTTGAAAATACGATAAAAAATCCGTCATTTAAATATTTCTTAATATCGGGAATTTTTCGTAAATCTGAGTTGACAGTAGAAATTCTATCTAAATTTAATGACTCTGATAATAAATTTCATTCTATATTAATTGTAATCGAAAGGTTATGGTACTATTTTACAAAGGAGCACAATCATCTGGCAAAAAAATTATCAAAATTAAGACTGCTTGAAAAATTACCAGCCATCTGAAAATCTTGATATAAATTAGCAAAATTACAGGCAAAATTCTCTAAATTTTCTTCAAAAGCGAGAGCTGAACCTTATTCTGTTATATCACACCTAGAAGCCAGGCATGCCATGTTACAACCAGATATCACGTTCTGTCCAATTATACAATATCTCTCGCCATGTCCATATGGGTTCACACAAAAAGGTTTAAGAGAAGACTGCTTTAGAAGTATTTTTTTCAAAACCTCACGCCTTTTACACAAAATATCGGAATCCTGACGCGCTGCCAACTGCAGCACTAAGATGCGTGCGTTAAACTAAATTGATACGTGCTAGCAAATGAATGAAAGAAAAGGCAAGAACAATGCAAATGGAAAAAGAACAGTTTAGAACCTTCACGTGTTAAATATTTTATCGGACACGCATCTGCTGAGAAGATGGTATGATACATCACATTTACGAATTGCCACAAAAGAAAGGACGTAAAAAATTTAAACATACTCATCAATGTAAAATGTTTTAATTGTCATTGACTTTAGACATCATCGAAAAATGATCTCTGCTATACTTAATAAGAACAACTATAATTCTGTACTCCAAACGATTGAGAAAATTTGGACAATATAACGAAAGAAAATATGTTTTTCAAAGAAAATAATATAGTTAATTCAGTATAAAAGCCATAACACATAATAGCTGAGGTAAATACCTATTTATATTTCTTCAATCTGATTCGCGTAATGTTGATTGTATCTGCTGACATGGAAATATCTTTCATACTTCTACTTACATGCACATATGAAAAGTTCCAAAACAAATGAATTGGCACAACATTTTCCTAACAACTCCAATGATAAAGAGCTATATTCTTAATCGTTCAGTTTACAAGGTGAATTACTTGAGGAAAAAAATAAGTGTTTCGAAAACTCATATTTTCCACTTGAATTTGAATATTAAAAGAAAAACTGAAATTTGGTCAAGAGGTCAGCGTAAGTGAATTCATTTAGCTAAATTTCGACTTAGCGTTAAGTGAATACTAAATGACGTCTAAAAATATGGCCTAAAGACTGAAGTGTTAAGGTACTCTCGTTATGGGCTAAGGAAATTTCGATTTATTTGGATCAGTGCCCATGAAAATTCCAAAAGGAACTAATAGTGCAAACACTAAAATAAGTAGCCCAACGTGTTTTTCAGGTATTCTGCTTCAGTATTTTTCTGCACCTTATAATTATATGAAAAACAAAATTAATTTATACAACTATAATGAGTTTTAGTTGTTTTACACCTAGTCTACTATTCATATTAAGAAAACTGAATTTATGGTAAGACGAGATTCTAATTTTATTTAAAAGTTGAACGTTAGATTTGATGAATTTCTAATTAAAATTTATATTCTTTACGAGTAAAAATAATATATATTTTGTGGAATGAATAAACAAAGAGACTGTGAATAGTATGATTTTAGAGTTCGGCGTAACTGTTATTAAACATTTACAGCTAGGTTTCCCGGCATTTAACTTTTATTCCAAGGACTATATTGAGAATTATTCTTTGTATACCTCTTATCGTTCAGCATTTGCCTCAGTATTAACAGGCAAGTTATTTATTCGTTTCGGAAACAAGGGACTTATTTTTAGCAGAAGCGAATGCGTAGGACTGGAATTATTTCCAGTAGAACTGCTGTTTCAAAAAACTGAACCAGAAGTCGAAAAATTCAAACAGTCATTCGAATAAAATTGAAAAGCGAATTAAGTTTAACCGTCTATATTAAAATAGAAAAAAAAGTAATGTGTTGATATATGAGTTGAGCGGTTTCAAATTTTATGATATTAATGTAAATCGATGAGTGATAAATTTTGAATTTAACAATATCTATCAGCATTGGGGTTTTGGCAGAATATATTTTTTGCAACACTCACTTCAAAAACAGACGTTTTCGTGCGTATTAACTATACGTGAAATAGGAGATTTTATCTTTTGAGTATATAAGTTCAAAGATTTTACCCCTATGTCAAAAAGTAAAATTTCGCGCATGCGCCTTGTGTTTTTTATTTAACATTATGGAATTTCTGCATTTCTAGATTTCGTGAAACACTGATGTCAAATTACCACACAACTTAAACACAATATTTGAACTTTGAAACAATCCTCTCTAGTTTTACTTAATGATTCCTCAGCCTGTATTGAAGCTAGAGTGTTGGATAAAATTTTCAAAATTTTATACAATTTTTAATTAATTTTAGTTGTTTAAAAATAAAAAAACGAAAAAAACGGTAATTAATTTACAATTAGAAGACTTTTAGAATCTAGAAACCTTTTCTCATTCAATCAATGATTCCTTAAGCACTATTTAAGCTAGAAAGTTGAGGTTGGTATTTCTGGAAAGAAGAGAAAATTTGCTTGAACTGACTTTTCATGCAATTTTTTAATTATTTTCAACAGCATGAAAATAAATGAACGAAGAAAACACAAATTAATAAAAAACTGACCGTTTTTGGAATCCAGAAACCTCTCTTCTTTCAATCAATAATTTCTCAGCCGCTATTTAAGCTAGAAAGCTGGGGTTAGTACTGCTGAAAGGAATATAAAATTTATTTAATTCTGTATTCCATCAAAGTTTTTATTCATCTTCAGCTACTTGAAAATATTGTTTAAATACATTTTCGTAAATTGTTTTTCTTGACGGAATTTTTTTTTAGGGGGTGAACTGTTACAAAAAATAGTACGTAACACTCGTGCGAGGTAGGTGATTGCTACTCCTGTGATTTGCATCATACTCGAATAAAAGTCATCGACTTTATGCATTTGTCACAAATAATTATTTTGAGGAAAGAAGTTCAAAATTGCAAAACTAATCTTTTATATTATTAATTAAAACTTCGAACACAGTCAAGGTGAAACATATGAAATGAACCTCTAATATTATTTAACTTTCATTCAAATAGTCGAATAAATAATAATGCACGCGTCGTTCATTACGCCTGCCATTGAAATACCTTCATTAGGCGCATCTATGTCGTCTATTTTCGTTGAACTGTTCGCGGAAATATCGATTTCGAGCAACGCAATATTTTGATTAACTCGCTAACCGTCGTTTTGTAGCAACAATATTCACCGAAGATGCGCCATTGACGAACAAAAAAAAGAATTTTGTGCGTGAAAATAACTTCATTTGTTAGAAGCGGAACAGTCAATTTAATCGCTGAAGTTGTTCAGCGTCTGTATATCTCGTTGGAATTTTCGCCACGATATTAACTTTGTTAACTATGATAATAAAGTTCTGCACACAAGTTCCAGGTTCTCAACGAGCTATGTTCGGACAAAGCCAATTTCACTTATCAACCCATGAAGTAGAACTAAGATATGAAGCTGGCAACTATGTTAATGGACCGATTTTCATTCTTCATTCGATCATAAAAATAAACAAAAAATGACGTCAACGATCACAAATTTATAACGAATTATATTTTTAGGGATAATGAATTTGAAAATCAATTCTAAAAACATTAGTTTCATCAAAAATATATTCTTCAATCATCGATTTTAGCCAGGACTGCGACGTTGCGATTTTCAATTCGAATTTTGGTAAGTAAAGTTGGCTTTGGATAAAAGAGTAAAAGAATTCAGGCAGAAATCTTAAATCATCCTTTTCAGAAAAGTAACTCAGCACTTTTCTGAATAGAACAGTTTTCTACCGAATAAAAGTTTAGCACTCTTTTGCCACAAAGGACAGAACTATTTTGTCGTCGAAGTTATGTTCTAAAAAGAACAAAATAGAAGGGGGCGAAATGGTAAAATGTTGCGAGAAAAACAGCGTCCATACGATCGTCAATCTCGCAGGGTTTTCAGATTTTTCTGAGGGGAAAAAGTACAAGTTACAACTAAATTGACAGAACAAGCAAAAAAACAAAAAAATCATCAATTTCATTTCAAAACATTTTTTGAGTACCTGCTTTTGTTACGCAAATAAAAGGAAAGAAATGGCGAAAATTTGAATAGGCTACTAATACTTAGTACCAACGCGAAAAAAAAAATGAGACTAAAGAGCCTATTTTGGAGCAAAAAAGTTCTCTTTTTTTTCGTTCAAACAGGGAGTAAATACCCTTACAGGTACAGCTGTGCATCCTGGTTATGTTGTATGTAGTGCAAAAACGAAAACAGGCGAATAAAATGCAGACGTTCGAAAGCACCACTCGTTTTCCATAGGCTGATCGACCACGTCTTGCTGGAAATATCTCGTACTTTTACCGGTCGATGCGCCCACAAGGTGTCCCATGGGTCTTTTACGAACTCGATGCCGATAATTTTGGACTCGTACGTCTACGAACGACTTTTAGAAAGGTGGAAATTTGGGACAAGAGACGATGGGTCGTTATCGTTTAAGAAGACTGTGGCAATGAAGTTTTTTGCTCAGACTGAACGAAAGTGTGCGTGCGTGAGGGAGGGGTGGCAACGAATGAGACCGAGACGATGGTTGAATTTTGAATAGATATTTGTTGCGATTCCGTTATACTTACCCGCGTTTTGATTCCAGAGATGGGCGAATAATACCGTTGAAGTTCAACGTTTGAAGAGTGATAGCTTTCAAAACCGTTCGGGCTACTCGTGCTTTTCATCACGCATGCCATGAATTTCATTAAAATTTCATCGTGTTTCCGGGCATACGAATATTGGTAGCTCCCCAATTTACGGAAAATTCACTTTAGATATTCCTTCAGTCATCTTTAGTTGATAAAAAAAAATCGTGGCATGAAGTACGGCCTACTTGCCACCTCTCATCAGAAGCTGAGACAAATTTAGTGGGTCTGCGCAGAAATACTACAAGGAAAAGGTCGAAGGCGCAAATTTCCGTTTTTTTGTGGGTGCTGAATACCCACAAACAAATTCCTGAACCCATTCAAACAATTGGGATGAAAACCGAAAATCAAGGTTAAATATTACAAAAGAATTAAATTGGTTTTTTGTAATTCACACTCGAGTGGGTGGGGCAAGTGATGTCAGCATATCAGTTTGCAAATGTACTGGGATTCTCCTAAAGGTTTTCGCTTTTTAGAATTTCAAGAAATCAGCCCCCATGGAAATTTGATCTAAAGTGATCAAAACATCGAATACGTAGAATGAAATGACTGTCAAAGCTTATTTGTTAGATCAGTAGTATCTCACTGCCATTAAAACAGACATGCTTGATAAGCTGGTACAGTTCCCACTGCGTGCATTTTGATTTTATACTTATCCTTCTTTCGTTCTCCTCACACTGAAAAATTATTTCAGGCACACGAACTGATTTTGATTTTGCATGAAAATAGTTTGGAAAACATAATTTTATGACATGACATTATTTCTTTTATTTTTTTTCCTTCGTTTCGACCAACGAAAGATGCTCCGTAAAATATGGTTTACTTTCAATATCATACTGAATGAAACTGATTTGGGGATAAGGAGAGGGAGACTTCAGATAATATTTTCTCAAAACACGGTTGCCCAGAAAGCAGGAATGAGGGCATAAATCAAAATACTTAATGCAAAAATCTTATTCCAAACGAGCTCGTAGTATCTAATAATCGTTTTAACCATTTTTTAAAGACCCAAATGAAACCCGATAAAAAAAAAAGAAACAGTTTTTTTTTTTTCAATTCACTTTCCTACTCCATTTTGTTCGGTTCAATAAACGTTTTGTTTATTTTATGTTTTCACAGATGGTAAAAATTAGTAACTTTGACCTTGGGGGGTTACGGACTTCCTTGGAAAAACACAATTTTTTCTGGAAAATCTCATGCTAATCCGTCCAGTCGTTCTGGGCTACGATCATGAACCGAGTTGATAATTGATAAGCTATTTAAAACACATAAGCTACCACCTCTTATCAATTATCAATTCAGTTCATGATTGCAGCCCAGGAGTGATAGTGTTTTCAAAAGTTTTTAACCCGTAGTAATTTCATACATACAGATTAAAACACAAAAAATTCAGTAATATGTTTGTTTTTATGTTTTTTTCATGTTTTTTTTTTTTTTTTTTTTTTTACAATTTGAATTAGTGATTTGAAAAAAAAGAAAATTTTCATCAATACTACTGTTTCTTTAGTGTAATTTCTAGGTAAAATACAACTAGTACATTCAATGCAATGGCGAGACTTGTGGAGAAGCGCCGATTCCGAGTTGGAGATCACGAATATATAGGTCACTAAGATTCCACTGTATCATTATAATGAACGTACAAACCAATTTATTATGACAAAAATAGACAATAAATTATTAAGACAAAATTCAACGAGAATTATTCAGACAAAATTCAAGGCGCATGAGCCAACTAAAAATGTTTTGTTGTTTGCATTCTAACTTCGAGGATATATATATAATGGAGACGACACGGAGCAGTTTTAATATGGGGGAGTGTCCAGACTGCAGATGCCGCATGTTGACGCACGAAGTAAGAGACTGAACACCCCAACCAATCAGAATCGAAAATCGGTGTAAAAGTGAGAACCCTATTGTTTTTAGTCCTGATCGGACTCGTAGTCCGTCCAGTAGATCAGTTTATATGCATTTAAGGTCAATTTTCACCCACTCCCCAACCGCTTCCGTACATTAAATTTGAACACGGACAATAAAATCTCCGCTATTTTCGTAACCAGCACGTAGACAACTACACTATACCTCGTGGAAGTGGGACATTTTTTTCACATAAATTTTTTTTTTTTTTAATATAATCAAACATTTTCGTCATCACAGGAAAGAGAATCATCCAATTATTTCCTAAGATCGTGCTAGTTAGAACTTGGGATAATATTTCATTAAAAAATAAATAATGATTTGTGGAATACCTTGTCGTGAGAGGTATTCTCACCAGAAGGAAATTCAACAGAATTTAAGCGTGTTCAACCACTTTGTACATAAGTACGGGTAAGCCAAAACCAAGGCGAACACTGGCAATTTTAAAGCCGGTTCGGGTGGTTTATATACGGCTTATTTGCACGCACACAAACACACGTATGTAAGATAATACGTAAGTTGGTGAGAACAGCCAGGTCGCATCATCCCTTATCGAGATAAGAGATGGCTGGCCAGTTTGTGTACGGATTGTGACATCATCTCATTGTGTCACAATTTGGTACTCGTACATTACCTGCAAATACGTACAGGTAATTACGATCGAACGTATTTTGTGTATTTAACGTCACAAGGACAATTGTTTGCCTGCCCTTTGGGACAGTGACTGTCGTTGAGGGGTCTGAGCCCTTACACCTCATACGGGAGAGTCCCCACAGCTACTCCCCCCAGTTTTTGCGCCGCAAAAATGATTGAAATGCGCAAGGCCTGGGGGGACATGCGGGTTTAATGCCATTTTTGATTGGCCTCCCACTTTGCAGGGCGCTACCTACTGCAGCCCCGACACACTTGTAAGATTCCTTACGAGCCTGTGCTCAGGCCAAGTAGTTTGCCCAGCTGTCCTCTCCCCTACACCTTGGTGGTCAGTTTTTGGTGAAGGCGTAGGGATGATGACAGGAGTGAGGGGGCAGCGGACGTTTGAACTGGGGCTGCCTAAGCATTGGGGAGTTTGAATTCCCCGCTGCCAAGGCGGCCATCTTCGCCTTTTCGTTGGCTGCTCTTTCTGCCGTGAACAGGAACCTCATCGGTTCTTTGGTCTCCGTTGGCTTTGGCTCCAGCATTGGGGGTTCTGTCATCGGAGTCCATTCCGGTGGAGTCTGGGGAGGAGAGATGATGGGTGGAAGCGGAGTTGTCATTTCTGTGAGAACGCTCTCCATGGCTGGTGCCGTGTCCATCAGGAGTTCCTCCTCAATCCGATCAAGTTCCAACTTTTGTTCCGGAATTTGCCCAGTGTTCTTGGAGACTTCCGGAACTTTTGGGTTCTTGGTCGTGTTGAGGAAGATTTGGGTAGGTAGCGAAATTGGAATAGGTGTAAAGGAAAACAGAGAGCCAAAAATATCGTTCAGAAAACATGTCTGAGAGTTAAGACAGTTCTGAAATGTGTGAATTTACTGCTATTTTCAATTTACCATTACAGTTCCGTTTCATTATTTTCACATTTTCTTATCAGCATGTAGAGGGGATAGCGCTTAAAATTCTCGACCGTATGCAAGTTTTCCAGTTAAGTTCTGATCGGTATAAGCAGAGTTATGCCTGAAATAAACTCATAGAATATTTTTATTCGAATTTTATTACAAAGGAATCTCCGTTTGTGACATCACGACGTTGAGATTATCTTTGTATTTAATGGTAAACGCACGTTGCGATGTTTATTTCCGTATCGCACGTGGATTTGTTTATTCCTGTTGTTTTCTTTTTGTTGGCATTCCTCGTTTGCTTATCTCCGGAGTTTCTTTTCTCTCACGGAGTTCAGATTTTTGTCGCATATTTTTTAGCGGGTTTCAACTTACGTAGCGGATATTACTTTTTTGGGAGTAAATTTTATTTTCTTCGCATTAATTTCTCAGACATGCGAGAAGGATGGGAATTTTTACGTTTTTTACTGCCTAGGGGCCTGCCTCTTTTTTGTGGGCATATGGGCCCTCGGGATCGAATGTTTTGGTAATAACATCGTCCGAAAACTTCAGACTTTTTTATTTTTGGTGTTTTCTCTAATTGTGAATTTTTATTTTCACGTTTTTCGACGGATTCTTCTATGTTTATTGGTGAATCCATCTGGATATTTTCTATGTTTTCTCTTGGCATCCTTTCTATTCTTTTTTTGTCACTTACTATGTATGCAGGCTTCAATCTGTCGATTGAAATTGTTCTAGGTTCGCCTGCAATGAGTATCACAAAGTTTTTCTTATCTCGTGATACTACTTTGTAAGGACCAGCGTATGGTTTCTCCAGCACAGATATCATTTTTTTGTCTCTAACAAATACATGTGAAGTATTGGCCAAGTGTTTCGAGACGTAAATCTTGGGCTGGCCATGGCAAGCTGCCTGTTCAAGAAAATTGTTGGCATCATTTCTTATATTCTGTACCATAATTTTGGGTCTAACTTCATTCGATTTTGTGAAGAAGTCCCCTGGAAGGCGTAGCTCTTCGCCGAACACTAATTGCGCTGCAGAATGGACCTGTATCCGTTTGTAGGGCAGATCGAAGGCCTAAGAGGATGGTAGGGAGTAGGTCTACCCATCTCTTTGTATCATGAGACCTGATAGAGGCTTTAAGAGCTCTATAACATCTCTCGATTTTACCATTGGCTTGAAGATGGTAAGCTGTGGTATGACTGTGTTGAACACCAAGCTTATTGGACAGCTCTTTAAAGAGCGAGCTCTTGAATTGGCGACCTTGGTCTGTAATTATGACTTCTGGTATGCCATACCTCTCAATCCAGGTATCGTATAACCTTGCAGCTACTGTAGGAGCTGACATCTAGTGTAGAGGGATTGCTTCTGGCCATCGTGTTGCCCTGTCTATTATCGTCAACAGGTATCTGTGTCCTTGAGATGGTGGCAATGGGCCTACCAAGTCCATATGTACAGTTTTAAACCACTCTGTTTGTTTGAAGGATTTGAGGGGCAAGCAAGTGTGTCTTCCTACTTTAGATTCTTGACAGTTCAGGCAACTGCGAGCCCATTTGTTGCAGTCAGACTTCATTCGTGGCCATATAAACCTTGCCAAAATCATATTGGCACTACATTTTGGCCCAGCATGTGACAGATTATGTACACAGTTGAAAGCCAACCTGCGATATTTTACCAGTAAATATGGCCTATTCTTACCTGTACTGATGTCACATGTTAATAAAACATCAGTACCGGGAATTTTTCGCTGTCTCCATTTGAGAGTAGTATCATCGTTCGATAACAACTCTTGCAATTCTGCATCCTTAAGCTGTGCTTTAGCTATTTCAGCATAAGGTAATTGAACAGGAGCCGAGATAGCTTCGATTCTACTCAAGGCATCAGCTGGAGTGTTAAGTTCTCCACTTATATACTGAATGTCGGTAGTCAATTGACCAATGTAGTCTAATTGTCGTGCTCTTCTCGGCAATGCCAGTTCTGCTTTTTGTGTGAAGGCGTACGGATCGTGACATCATCTCATTGTGTCATGATTCGGTACTCGTACATTACCTTCAAGTACGTACAGTTAATTACAATCGAATGTATTTTGTGTATTTAACATTACAAGGACGATTGTTTGTCTGCCTTTGGGGCGGCGACTGTCACGAGGGGTCCGAGCCCCTATACCTCATACTGGAGAGTCCTCACATGATTTTTGACACAAAAATTAAAAATTTATTCAAAAAATATTCTGAAATCGTGATACTGAATTAGTATATTTTATCGCATGCATCGTATTTGTGTAATATTAGTAATTTTTTTCAAAAAATATAAATTTTTTATATATATTACCTACTTTATTAGAAGAATGTAGGTGATTGAGGTGATTTTTAAACAAAAAACATCTACTTTTCTCTGCGAAGCTTGCTGCAAGTTTTTTTTTTATTGTCTATATTCATTCATTTATGTCCGAATGGGAGTATATTTTGCTCCTTTTTTTCTTAGAGCAGTTGAATTTTTCACTTTTAGGTCGTCTTACCTGTTAACTTCAAAAAATTTTTAGGAAAGTATTATACAGCGTTTGTGTTTTTGGTAATGGACATTATGAAACAAATGTTTCCCATCCTCCTGTTGATGCTACCACCTTTTACAGCCGCCTAAAAAGAAATCTTAGTGCAATAAAATATTTGACAGCTTTCAATTACGAGACTATGGCGCTTATGAAAAATGTGTATATGATCTAATTTGAAGAAAATTTAAACAACAAAATTTTTCACCAGAAATAAACTTTTCAATAGGATTTACTCTTACATGAGAAAATCAGGAAAACAACTAAAAACTGTGAAGTATAGTTTAAAACATCTTGAGTGAGTAAGACGGGAGTATCAACTTGGAAGGTGGTATGTATTCGATTTTATACAGTTAGCCCCCTAAAACAATCAACTTTCAACGGGAAAAATATTATTTTCATTTTTATTGTATTTTTGAAAAATAAAAAATTCCGAAAAAATTGATAATAAAGCAAAGATTTTGTTCTTTATTCATCATAAAACAGGAGCGAAAGATTAGAAATCATTATTTTTCAGTCAAGTGAATTGATATTTCTCTGAAAACCACATTTTAATCTCAAACCAAACTCCCTTCTTTTTCCAAGAAAAACAAACAAAAACCTTCATTTTCTTACTTCTCGATGAAAACGTAACAAAAAATATATATTTCAGATCAGAAAACTGAGAAAGAATTTACGATCCGAAAATAAAAATTAAATCGATTTAGTTAAATTTTAAAGTAGAAATCAAAGTTTTTCGGTTACCTTTTCTGCGACTGAAGAATTGGCTAAACATGGTGCCAAACTGCCAAAGTCGAAAGAAAACTAATTAGGCCGTTTCAAAACAGTACTCGAAAAAAAAGAAAAAAAGAAAAAAAAAGTAATAAGGAAACAACTCAACGCAGAAAACGATGCGAAGACACTCGACAATTTCGCGGCAACAATGTCGGCTAGTATTTTTTCGAACAGAGGCGAGCTGTCACAAAGTTACTCCAATCAACGAAAGGACTAGAATGATGTACGTACTTCGGCACTTCCTTATTGACTCACCCAACATCGAACGTTTATCAATTTCAAACAAATCGCACACATTCGATACCCTACACATGTATAGGACTTTCAAACCGAGATAAAAACTGAACTAATCATCACATTTGCGCATCTGGTTGGCACACTGAAAATTTTTCTGTTTGTTTTATCCTCGAGACTTAGAGACAGTCAACATAGTGATCGCGAGTTATTTATGCCACAGAATGTCCTCAAACTCGAGCTACATAATCGGTGTAGGTATTAACTCGCTACAATAGAGAGATATTCTAGTAGGATACTACATAGTATATCAAAACAACATAGGTACACCGATTTCAGGGTAGAATGAAAAAGTATTTAGTACAGCAAAATATAAATATAGTCGAGGGGGGCTAGAGGTCGAGTTCGAACCTTCTTTTTGAAACCGAAAAAATCGTACTAAAACGACAATTTCTCTAATCTTTTGCTTAAAACCTTCATTAAAATTTTCAAATTTTCAATCGCTAATCTGGCGCATTCAACGATATCGTAGTCAAGATATGATGACAATATAAATGTTTAACCAAAATTATACGGCTGAAAAATTATCCATTGTTAACTCATGCCAACCTTCAAAACACAAGTCAAAAAAAAGGAGATTATCACAATATAATGTCTACGAGCAGACAGGTCAAATGTCGCAGATACTGAGACATGAATTTGCGATTCATGAAGAATCTTACAGCATCCAAAAATTATCAAAACATCGAAGAAAATGCTTTCAAGTTTCAATTCTGTCAGAAAATTATTCATAGAATCAGGGGATCACTAAGCAGAGATGCAAGTAAATCAAGCACTGCGCTTCAGAAACAACTAATATTAAAACGGACTTCGTTAACACTAGAAAATCGATTCCTAACACTTTTTCGACACACATTCCGAAATAACAAGTGATGAGAAAAATTGGTCTCGGTCATGCACTTTTCGCAACACCAAAATACTACAGAGCGTAACGTAAAAAAACTAAAAACAAAACCAACTACGCAAGAAGAAACTGAGACCAAGATCAGCATCATTTATGCAAGGACAAGACCAAGACGAAGATTAAACGACGTTTAATATTTTTCTGTCATATTTTAGAAAGAACAAAAGCGATAATTTTATTTTAGCCGTCCACAGTAGAAAAAATCTTATACCCTAAACCAAGACCAAAACGGAGTTGGCACGTTTCTAGAGGTAACAGTATAAAATGTGTTTGATCAGAAGTCAAAACCTGAACTGGAATAATAGTAAATGCCAGATGTACAAATAATGCAGCACTGCAGCGCTAATCTTCGGCATAGATAATATCGAAATTTGAAAATACATGGTACGGCAGCTTCTGTCTGTTGAACTTCAATATCATTATGATCATGGACCACGAATTTTGTTAAAACGATTCACTTTTCAATAAGATTTGAGATCACACACCGCAAAAAATGGTAGCCTACGATGAGTACTTGTTTTCTTCCATCTACTTTTTTGAGTACACGTACTCATTAAAATAGATAAGTAAGAATGAATAGTATAATTGGAATTTTTGTTGGTTTCATGTAACAGAATACATCATTTTTGTACCAAAATCAAATAAGTATATCAATTGTATTTCTGGCGAATTTATCGAAATAATATTTAAATAAAGCTCTTATATGTGAGAGAAAATATATAGCTTTGAAAGTTTTAAATGATTTGTAGATGTTTTTTACCTCTGCAACTTGACGCTATCACAAAATTTCAAGAACATTTATTTCACTCAAGCAAATAAGAGCATCAGCACTTTTCAATTCCTCTCCAATTATTAGATTTTGATTCTTAACTATTCATTTGTTTGAAACAGCCCCCGCCTTCGCAACCCCACGAACAACCGAACTTGGCCAATCACAGTTAGGCAAACTAACAACTAAAATATAAAAAATAATCCCTTCTTTTTTGTAAAAAATGTTCGCTAAATAAATTTTATAAATTTTTCGCCGATCTCGAAAAAAGAATTTGGGCATTAACGAAAAATATTGTATATTGAACTTTTGCTCAAAAATTTCTCAACATGCCATCGGTAAGGAAATTTTCTGTGTGTGTACACAGAAATTTTTACTCGCCTTCGTATAACTAAAAAACGATCCAAGGACATGTTAGCCTTATAAAGGACTTGAAACAATAAAACAATAATGTTATCATCACGCTGAGCTAAGAAGATGACGGTCTAACGAAGGAGATATCATATTAAAATGTAATATTTCGCGCAAAATAGATTCGTCATACGGTTGGTGGTCCGTGGGTGTTGACAAAAAATTTCAATTTCAAAAGAGATTCAGAGACGAACGACCAATTTTACAAGCAACCAACACACGTACACAAATTACGTAGCAGTCGATTCGTGAAAGACCAAAATTGTAATATTACTTCAAGTAAAATCGAAAGAGCAAAATAGAGCACGAAATTTATCGCAGCTAAAAAAAGCTAAAATTTCAAACGAAATAAATTTGTGAAAAAATAAAAGAATGACGAATAGAATAGATTCGCAGAAATATCAAGTAGGAAATTAGATAGGCAAGAGAAAGTATGAAAGGCTGTGAAAACTGCCAAAGAATGGATAAGCGAAAATAGCAAAGAGCAAAATGAATAAATTAGCAAACGACAGAATAGATGAGAAAAAAAAAGTATGTGGTAAAAATTTATAAATAAGAATAGATAAGTATCATCAACTAACATTGTAATTTTCCTATAGAAAACTCAACGTGGGTTCAAATCAACTTATTCTCTTGGTATTTTGGTTTGTATGTTCTGCTTTGACTGTATAGTAATGGACCAGTAAAGCTCCATAAGCTCAATGTACTTTTTGATGTCAACACATGCCGGCGAAAAAGTACCTTCTAAGAATTTTCAATGTTTTGCTTGAATTCACCAATTTAGAATACATTAATTGATAAAGTCACTTGTTCAATTCACAAGGATAGCGTACATAAACGTATTGCAAAGTACCTCAAAAGGTACGCAGCGGTTGCATATTTAGCGCCGACACGTCTAATCAGAAATCATCGTTCTTTACTGATCCAGTACCATAAAATCAAAAATGTCCAAGCTTCAGTATGACTCTTCTATCCCAATTAATTCCAGACACTTTAAACTGCATTTCTGGTTAAAAATTTAATTTTTAAGTAGATTTTTCTATTGAAAATCTATTTATTAATCTTGGTATCATGGAACAATCTGGGGTGGGGTAGGTACGTTTTTCGTTTCATAACTCAAGGAAAATTTTGACACTAATAACTCAAATTTATATGTATGTATAAGCCAATTTCTTGTTACCACGGTACAGGTTGCAATTTTTATCTGATAGTCACGAAGTTTGAAACAAACATTAGTACTGAGCCAAGGACCTGACATACCGATTGATTTTGTTCCGGCATGACTATTTTCACTTTTGTTTTGGCTATAAAATTTTAAATTTTCGACCAATAGCTACGAAATTTGAAATAAAAATTCACTATGATATATTAATAACTTGATATAAATTTTTGTTCGGATCAGCCGTATGGTACTTCCGGTATAGGTAATTTCATTTTTATTTTGGCTATAAAATTATCAATTTTTGATCAATAACTACGAAATTTGAAACAAATATCACAACTTACTATAAATTTTGGTGCGGATTGGTCGCGTGGTACTTCTGGTAATACCCTTTTTGTTTTTACTTCGCCTATAAAATGCCTAATTTTCAACCAATAAGAACGTAATTTGGAACATCCTCCCACGTACCACACTTAACATCAAATTAAATTCCTTTTCGGAACCAAAACTTGTGTAATTGGTAAAAACCAATTTGGCATACCACAAAACGTAGGTACCTTCAATATGGAAACCATAAAAGTCGTAGAATTTTGCTTTTTTTCCTCTCTTAAGATACGAAATTATGTATTGGGAATTATGTATTGTCGATGGATTTTGTAATCTTTGAAATCAGTAAACGTTGCATACTGATTGAAAAAAAAGTAGGGAAACGTCATAAAAAAAAAAAGTACTTTAAAAATGGAATGTGTGAATATATGAGGTATCTCTAGAGTGGAAATCAGAATTTTTATCACTAACATTTTTGAATTTCAAAACATATCTGACGTACGAGCGGACTGAAAAAATAAACCAAATTCACGTCAATTCCGAACATTTTACCTGAAAAACCATTAAAGAAATTTCAAAAAATTTTCTTCTCGAATAAGATATTGTGAAAAACACTACAGCACATTTTCAGACTCTTTTTTGTGATTCTCCTCAACTATAAAAGAGTAAACCACTTTTTCCAAAATTTTCCATAAAAACAACTGAAATTAAGAAATCCGATTTATAGGTATTCTTTGTCAGAGGAAATAGCAGAAAAAAATTTTTTTAACCAGAATACAAAACAAAATTGCAAAAAAGGAAGGAAATTCAAAATACATTCCAGTTCATTAAAAAAAAAAGTTAAGAATCGATTCTTTAAAACAGAAACCGTATTAATCATAACTGGATTTTGAGTTGTTTAATGTGTTTTCAACGAGCATAGAATAACTAATACTAGAGACACTATTGGTTCGTTAAAAGTGAGGCTGGTTTCCCCAGTTCTGAATAACCAGCACTTGCACTGGAAAGTATAGCAAGTATACTTTTCTACGTGAATTGTTGGCAGTAATTCTCTTGAAACAATTGATAGATAATTCGTAAAGTATGTTCAAAAATTATTCAAAACTTTGAAAATAAGTCTTGATGACTTTTTAGATTGAATTACTTGTAGAGGTATCAGTTTGAGACGTACGGATCTAACCACGTTGAGATATAGAATTGCATCTAATTTTAGAGGTATACCTATGCTTGATTAAAAATCGAAGGGATTGATAGAGTTGACTCTTTCACGTAAAAAGAAAGCCTACAATATTTCCATAAAATATAATATTTCTTCCTTTCAATGTGGGTATAACAAAGAGGAGAAGAGGATTTTCAAAATGAAAACTCAAATGTAACATGTCACGAGAATCATAAACTTTTTTTCATCAGCAACTACATCAACAATTCATCTTTGAGAATAAACTCTATGCAAGATGAGTAAACCAATACATGTAAGATGCAAACGCATTTCTGACAAATATTTCAAAAACTGATGATATCGTCCAGATAGCGAACATAGTAATGACACCTACAACAAATGGTAAAATTTAGAGAGAAAGTGACGCCGACAGGTAGGTACATAAATGACATGATGTAGCGTAGTAAAGCCCTAAATTATGCATCATATCTCCAGACATATCAATCATTTTTGGCAAACAATATTCAAGTACAGATTAACACTATCATGTGCAGACGATACGATTCGAAAAACTGAATTTTCTAGGCGATAATACATCAAATAAACAATGACGTATTGTCTGACGAAGTTGTTAAAAGAATTTAGCATATACTGAACTAGTTTCGAATAACGAGACATTTGTCGCCTCTCAGTTTTCATCACAAAATGAACGCAGTTAGCATTCAGTCAAAATCATAGGCGCTTTCGAAATAATTAATTTTCAAGAAAGGCTTTAGTTTCTTCCTTACTGACAAAATGCGACTATCAATTATTCAATTTGAGCAATCTTCAGAGGATGTATATTGGAAATTATGTAATTTTTAAATAGATTTCGTAGTATCTATCTATTGTGGAGGGTGGCACGCCACGACTTCGGGAAAATTTTACTATGGTTTTGCCGATTATGGTCCTCAGATTCCAAAAACACTCTTCCCTCAAAAGTTTATGTATATGCATAGATATGTATGTATATATGATAACGAAATTTGTCAACAAACTGGGAGGCGTATTTCTAAACGGATCGAAGCGAAATTTGGTACGTGTGTACTTCAGGCTCATATTTCAGTCAAAATCGAAAATGGGTGAAATTTACCTGTTACTTTCAAAATGGCGGCTGTTTGAATTGCAAATTTTTAAACAATGATGGTAGGACGTAATTATCTACGGATCGAAGCAAAATTCAACATGTCCATAGCTTGGGTCTATATCTCGGTCAAGTTCAAAGATGGACTAAATCTGCCCGTTAGTTTCCGAATTACGGCTTCTTGAAATTTCCATTATATGTACATAGTACAAAATTCATAAACCCTATAATGAACGGCGAACGCAAAGCGTAATACACAAAATTTGAAATTATTCTGAACGAAATCTACTTTTCTAACTGACATCCCATCGGCATTTTATTTTACCTATGATGAAAGTATATATTTCTACAGTCACAAACAAACAACTATCTGACTATGAGTGAGAGCTTATAAGAAATCCATTATTTGCAAAATCACAAGTCCAGTTTCGAAATAAAAAGCTCTGGTCTTTAATCTGAAGGCATTCAGCCTATCTTAACCTTTATTACTGAAAATCATAAAATTAACATTGCATCACATAGAATTTTCATACCAGTACAGAAGTTCATTACAGTTATGAAGATCATTTGAGTACGATATCTTTCACATAGTGCGATGTTGAGAGCTAGGCTTAATAATCGGCTCAATTCTTTCATTTCAAATTTTGACTGTCCAACAAATGAAGTACCTAGCCAGTTTAGAGAATCGCCCAATTTACTGAAGGTTCTCATTTTAAAATCGGCTACTGACAAATTAATCAAATAATTACGATCCTATTTGGCAGTATATTTGTACAACAATTCCAGTGCATGTGGTCGTAAAATGTAGCTAGACCTATTAACATCCACAAAAATTCAACTGACCAATCAGAATAGCAAACCCGAACCTCCTCCTCAGCCGCTGATTATGTATTTCGAGACGTTTATTGACAATAATACTTATTTATGACTTTGAACGACATGTAAAGGAGATATTGACTTGGGGGAAAATGAAAAAATTAGTTCTACACCCTTTGAAAATAAATAACATCTACCCACAAATGATACAGTAAGAATAACTTCTTTAGCTAAAATGGCGCGAAGAGAGAAAAATTATAAATTTAACAAAGATATATACGATTGTTCGACTTTTTACAATTTTAGTAGGTTCGTTTTCAATTTCTTCATTAATTTTTAAGTAAATTGACTTTGAAATAAAAAAATATCAAAAAATCCAATTCAGGTACAAAAACTGATAAAAACGAAACAAACCAATTTTTAATATTACCTATTTACGAGATATGTCAAGTAATGATTACGAAAAACAGTTGAGAATTCAAGAATCGTGTAAATTAGAGTCGAGCTCTTCAAGCAGTTTTGTTACATGAAAGGCCAACTTCCGTTTGTTTCCATATCCTTTTCGGAATTTTATTAGGCGAAAGCCTATTATAAAAAAATATTATTAGTTAACCTAGCAAATTGGGCAACTTTTCAGACGGTTTAAAATTGAAATAGTTCGACTTCCCTTCATTCAAGGATGCGTAAAGCCACAATTTCCGCTTGTAGATAGATCAATGCTAGATACTATTATTTTTTTTAAAAGTAATTTTTGAGTGTACAATTTTCCTCAATAGGTTCCTTTAAATCTGTAATTTTCACGGGTGAAAGAAAATTGTTGAATTAAAATGAAATAAACGTTTTTCCAGCGGCTAACGTCGTTCCGTTCTTCTCTAAAACTATAATATGACATCGAAAAAATTGATGAGTTAACCAGTACACCAAAAAGGAAGCAGATGTAAGCAAGAGTGAGTTAAAAACACAAGTAACCTTCCGCTTTCTAAGCACTGCTTTAGCAGCGCATTGCAAAGGAGCAGCAAAGAAAAAACTTCCGAAAATTTTCTTGAAATAATAATTTATCGGCGCAGATTTGGTCCGATCACGTAGGGCAGCGCCAAAGGGACTAGAAAAAGCTTAAAAATTAAATCGCGACAGACAGCATACAGAAAGGTAAGCAGCATCATCGAGACTACTCGAAGCCGCATACTGCTGTCTCTCACACCACAATTAACCGACACCTTTCGCCGCAAAAAGCGAACGCTCTCTTTGCAATCAAATATGTATTTCTCACATGATCTACCTTCTATTACGTAAAATCTGTACCATGCTCTAAGCAGCGCATAATAAATCGATGACTCAATTACGACGAATGGATTACAAAATGTAAATTAGCCTAGGGTCAGATAGATTACCCTCTTGAACGGGGAAACGAAAACACCTACCTACTTTTTCATTTCATACCACGTTCATACCACGTTGATTTTTCGCCATCTTCTCAGCACCGGAACCGGTTACGACCAAGTGATTATAAATTGCTGTCACATATGTTCGCTGACCATAAAGTAGTGCAAACCAAAAACAGCGACAAGAAAAGAAGAAAGAGAAAGAGAAAGAGAAAGAGAGAGAGAGAGAGAGAGCGAGAGAGAGAGAAAAAGATAATAAAATTGGACGTGATTACTTAATAGAATTAATAAACGGACTAAACCAGATTTAGACAAATGACCAACGCACACACGTCTGTCTCGACCGGTAAACTGGCTTTGATTTAATAAACGAAGGCCGGAAGAGCGTGAAGGTCTTCGTGTAATTTCAAATTAGCCGTATCCATCAAGTTCGAATCGTTTTTGCTGTACGTATACAGAATCCCAACTTCAGGACGTGATGACTGCGGAGATCACGACGATCGAAAGCGAATAATCAGCGAGTAAGGTTCGCACAGATGCACGAAACGTAAAAATGAAAAGCGAAACAAAACGAAAATTGATTACGAAATTTAGGCTCACACAAAATAAATTAAATATTTACCAAAAAAAAAATAAATAAAAAAAAAATGTATTATAGGTACAACATAAACGGGTCAAAAACGCGCTGTACAAAAAAACATACAGATATCCGTTGCCTTGGATGGTTGCGTCACACGTTAGGCGATGAAAAAAAGTCAATCACATCATTCACATCGAATCGGACGTAAAATAATATTGATTTACGCCAAAACAATTTGGCACACATTATAATCTTACAGTGAGAGAGAACACCGCACGTAAGAAAACCACAACATATCAGACAGATCAATATTAACCATCCAGGGTTATACCAGGTTATACGTACTAATGGTTGGACTGGAAAACATATCGAAACATCGAAAAATATACGAACGAGGCGAAGCAGCTCAAGTCATCGAGCCGAATTCGTTGAAAGGCTCGGCTCGCTATTTCTATTCGGAAAATAAATCCATTACCCACAGTCAACGTAAAGTATCTCTTGCGCGTATCAACCGCAATTAATGTGAATTTTCCAAAAATGTCAAATTTTATAGTGGCTACCGTTCGAAAAATAGTTGACTCATTTTCCTCGAATTCAATACCAAACCAGTCCTTAACAGTCTCTAGCTACCATAAAAATTTTAAGCGAAAATCTTTTAATTTACGGCAGTTATCGGTACGACAACCCGATGAGTTGGTGCAAACTTTGAGAACCTCTCCTCCCGAAACTGCTCGATGAATTTCAAAAATTTCAACACCAATGTGTAGCCCACGAAAACCTCTAAAATTGTTCCAAAATTCATTACCATAGGTTAGATAGCGGAGACTCTACAGACTCCCAAAAATTGCCTAAATGGCTAAAAAGTGGAAATATAAAATTTACATATATCCATATAATTACATTGTGTACAGAAGAATTTGAGTGACCTATATACTATATTCGTGATCCACGACTTAGAATCAGCTTTTTTCTACAGGTCCCGCCATTGCATTAAATGCAATGATTACGGAGAATACACCAACAATCGGGACGAATTCGAGTTGCAAATACGATTATTTTCAATTCAACAGGAAGAAAAATAACTGTATTCGATAAAGGAAAAAAGTTCTTCTATTAATGTTGTGACTCTGGACCAAGGAGTCTTTTCCACTAACGTTTATGTTACTAATAGCCCAGCGAAAAAAGGGTTTGAAATGGAATTAATAGTCACAAACGGTTCTAGGGCTAAAATCTGTTAAAAGTGTGCTCCTTAATAAGTGAGGAAAATGCTCCACTCCCTATTTTGTGCTTTCACCAGGGAAGCAACAACGTACGATTATCTTTAGTTTTTTTCAATTTTTCTCAATAATTAAGCGATCTAAACTAAAAGTACTCCTGAATAAACTTATTGTAGGTACATAAAAGTTGAAAGAAAAAGGTCTCTATTTTTTTTTTTTTTTCATAACTATGATAGGAGCTGAGATACAAGGCGGTAAAAAAGTTCATATTTTTCAAAATCGTAATTTTCTCAAACAAATTAGCATACCTCCTGATATTTTCCATCAGCTAAGACACCATATTTCATATCGGCGCATACACTGTGTCCCCAGTTATGAAGATGAACTGTCAGAAAAATAATAAAAAAAATAATAATTTTCGCAAGATTTTTCTGATGGCTTATTTCCGCTATGAGAGACACCTTGTGTTTACAGGCCTAAATATGATGTACATACGATATACCGATAGAAAATAGCAGTAGCCTAATTTAATTTTTTGGCCAAATTTACGTCTATATTCATTTTTAGCTTCATAATGACTTAATGAGAAAAAAATGCGGATCTTTATGATTTTAAATATACAATTTTTTACCAATCTGTATCTCATCCCTTATCATACGTATGAAAAAACATACAGACATTTTTGTTTCAATTTTTATGCACCCACAATAACTTTATATTGGAGTACTTTCATTTTAGATGGCTTAGTTATTGAGAAAAATTGAAACAAACTAAAGATAATCACACTTTATAAAAGAATAATTTTATTTTAGATCGCTCAGATACCGAGGTAAATTAAAAAAAACTAATAAAATTAAATTTATTTAAAAAAAAAAAAATCCGACTGCGTTAATCTGAATTGGGGCATGTACCTAAATTTAGGATGATAATTTTTTCAATCTTTAAATTCTCATTTTCTTCAATTACAACTTTCTAATTTTTTAATTTTCAAATATGAATAGCCTAGGATATTCTCCGGATGGTCAGGAACATTTTGAGCCTACTTTAATTAAAATGTATAAAGTAAGATACTTGTTCTGAGTCAACGAAATTCCGTTAGTTCCAGAGATAGACATACCAAACATATAACCTTCTTTGTACATAGTCGGTAAAAATAGTCACAAGTTGTAGCTCCTCCCCCTGGTGAAAGCGCCAGAGTATGGGAATGGAATATTTTTATCACTTAACTGAGTGACCACCCCGAATAGATTTCAACCGTAAATCCTTTTGTACCCATTAATTTTCTTTCTACCCAATTTGCAACCTTATTTTAGTGGGGCATCACCAATGTTGAAAGATCGCTATGTTCTCAAAAGTTCGGAAAAATTGGCAAAACAATGAAAATTTACATAAAAAATTAAATATTTGCAAAACAAAAAAAAAGGAAAATCTGCCTTCCAACCTGAATAACTCAAAAACTAATGAAAATAGATATAAAAAGTATAGAATTTTTTTTGTTTTCAACATTTATCACACATAATATATTGATGGAGTTAAATAGCCTAATTTTTTTCCAAAATAAATCAAAAAGTAGCTGGGAGCTGCGAATTTTCTAAAAAAAATTTATTTTCTCATTCAGCTTTTTATACTTACTTCTAACAACTCAAAGTTTCTGTTTTTCAAGCTAATTTAATCTTTAAAGCATCCTATTTCATTTAGCGGTAGAAATAAGTAGTTATTTTTTCATTTAAGAAAATTATAAGGGAAAACTTCATAATGGAAATTGACATATATTTGAAAAAGGGCATTTTCACAACAAATTTAAAAACAAAGCTGCAGCTGCGTATGCAACTGCTCCAAAACATGATATATACTTAGCTTATTGTATACGATAAGGAGTTTTGACGAATACTCTAGAAACACCTAGTATATAATGCAGTTCACTGCACTATGGTTACAGGTAGTACATGTAATGAATGAAAATTTTTGTTTGATAAAATGTGTTTTATTATAACTGTCTACCTGATAAAGTTGAACATGCAAAATTTCTTCACCTTGAAATTTGAAAATTCCCACATCACTTAAGATTATAAGCTGAAAGGCGAATTGTAACTATATTTTCATACAACTAAATGTTTTAATTCTTTGAACAATATTGTTTCGGTCCTTTTTTGGCTGTAAAAATAGGCCACGTAAAGTACATCGGCCATAGGCTATGATGACTATAGTGACAACCCTTATAATATGCAAATATCCGCTTAGATGATATTAATAACAAGTTATAAACATAATGGTTTTTTTTCCCCTAGAAAGTGATAATAGGTACCAAAAATCGAATGTGTTGCTATTGGCACAAAAATAATTTATAAATGAGAAAGTTAGTAAGAAATGAAAAACCGAAGGTGTTCGAATTCTATTTAAGCAGTCAAAATACAACTCGTCGGTTGGTGAAGAATAGAAACACAATTCTAAAATTGTCACAAGTTTTCTTTTCAATTATTCGCACAAATTAAGTCTAAAAGTAGGCTTTGTCCAGAGACATACGGTTAAAAAGATGCCCAATGCCCTAAATACACTGTGGTACAAAAATACGTGAAAGATAAAAGGGAAGCCCACAGATATCTACACTATATATAATCTAGATACCTAACTTGAACATTTTTAGCCACCTTTGCTTCTCCTTACCACAACGCACCAAAGTAAACAAAGCTGTGGACACTTTGCACACATAAGTGTATCCATTTATATCACACTTATACACACTCAATCTAATGTTTAAATACAAAATACCTCATTAAAAATTATAAGAAAATTCATTTTCTTTTGCACTGTATCAATAATTCTTGGTATCCTGATTTCAATTTTAAAGACTGATAGAACATCCATACCAAATATGACATCAGAAAACCTATTAATAAAAATACAGCACTTATTTGAAAATAGCCATTTCTACATAAGAAATACAATATACAAGATTTTTTTGCCAACAGGCCAGGGGATCAACGCAACATCTCAATACTCCATTAGGGTGAATGCTCAACGAAGTAAAAACGGCAAGTTAGGTACCTAGGTTATAGATATATAGTATAGATATCTGTAGTAAAGCTATTAGAGCAATACATTCTGCGCATCCAAAATTGCGCATATTTCATGAGGTTATCATTGTGATAACATGTTACTGCTATCTCTAATGTTGTGAAAGTAAACATCTCCATACAAATACAAATTTTATCAAATATTCTGATTCATACATTCTGTCTTCGACGTATTTTTGTTCGGTTAATGGAGATCCCCTTAGCTGTATGTCACTGACTGTTATGTCTGAACTTTCGGCGTAGGTCACCACAAAGCAGTAGGGTCAACATAACTACATCTGGAACTTCGAATCGATTTTTATCAAAACTGCAATTTTTAATTGCATCACTACTCAGACCAACCGACTAACTAATTATTACTAATTTTAAAACGACGAGAATGAATTTTTCAGACATAAAGTAGGCTATATCCGTATTTAGATTCGAAAATTAAAATTTAAAGGTGGAAATTTTTTTTTTCTTCTTTCTTTACGCAAGACCTATACCAACAATACACAACCCGAACTTATATACCATTCGAAGCTTCAGCGATGCGTTGTGATACGTCATTTACGAAACACCTTGAACTGTGAAAGATAAACGTGGATTATCTCGTTTGTCCCAATTAAGAACCCATTTTCAACCTTCTTTTGACGAAACCAAGTTCTTACTCGGGGTATTTTATCTTTGTACTTATTTGTCAACCATAACTGAATTATAAAGAAAAACTTTATCTAAATCTATTTTTGTTAGCGATTAACTTATCATCAAAATTAGAATAAACGAGTTTGAACGCCATCCAATTCACCATTCAAATTATTGTTAATCAGTTGGTAGATCTGATGAGAAAACAATGAGAAAAGAAGCTGACAACTCGCCCATTCCCTATATTTCGTTTCCCAATGATAACCTAATTAATTGTTTCACTGTACCCCTCCCCCCTTTGTAATGAATTATCATCAAAAATCGTGTCTTCGACTAGCTCAGACTTGACTCGAATAGTTGGAGGATAGAGCTACTATGCTCTGGCTAAGCGATTCACTTCGAAGAGGTTTCGCCGATAAATGTCTCCAAATCGTATGATTTGTTTCAATACATTCAGGTAAATCTTATCTTCGTTAAAAATAATAATTTTTTTGGAGTGAAAAGAATATTCAGGCGAGTATACGCACGGAACCATTCGGTTTAAGGGTGAATAATAATTATTTGAAGACAATAAATTCCTACATGCAACCAATAATTTGGAATAAAAATTTGTAAGGAATTTATTTTCAGCGGCAAGTTTAACAATTACTCGTTTTCAAATTTAACCTCTTATCTTTGGCGTTAAAAATAACTAATATACTCCAAGTTCTGAGTCCACAACAAATAATTAGAATTAGTTCCAGTTATAATACACAAACAATCACACACACAAACATGTGTATATAAATATTTGAAACAAAAATTCACTATGATATATTATAACTTGATATAAATTTTGATGCGAATCAGCTGAATGGTTACTTCCAGTATGACTATTTTCATTTTTATCGGCGAAAGGCTAAAATCGGCTTTGATTTCCAACAGATATCACTTATCAACGTGTTTACTTTTTCAACACAAGTTTCGTCCATTATTTACAACTACCACTACGACGTCATGGGAGATATGTACACCTTCATGAAAAGTACCCGTATTCAAATTCCTTCAGGAAAGGAAATTTTTTTTTTTTTTCAAATAATAAAAACGAATTTTTCTAAAATTCTAAACTTATTCCATTCTGCTCTTATCTTCCTCAAAATAACCACCAGTAACCGAATATTCAGCGAGTAACTTTCCTCTAGTATGGAGAAATTAACATATCAACAGCAGCAGCAACAATTGCAAAAAAAAAAAATTAACATCAACAACAACAACCAACCATAATAACAACTAAAAATAACTTACTTTTTACCCACTTAAACGCACCAAGAAAAGAGTAAAAGAATAGCCTATTCTAAAACGAAACAGTGGAATAATTATTCATACAGTCGTCGTTCGTTAACCTTTACGGCGTAATGTACGATTCATAATTTTTTTATTATTTTTACTACTTCTTCGCATTAATGATCAAAATTCCACGCGTTTAATCTTTCAAAACGTGCACCCAACTCGGCATCTTGTACGCGGTCACTGTTTTTCTGCCTGAAACTGTGTAAATTCTTCTTCTTCGTTCGATCTAAAAAAGCACCACCACACACGTACACGGTAAACGTAGACCTGTACACCATAGATTACACACAGGTATAGGCTTCACAAGACATGAGAGACGTAGGAGACGAAATCCACCGGAGACCGCAACAGAAATGCATTGGCCAGTCTTGCAGCCTGTTCTGCCAGCTGAGACGACGAAAACTCGTTTTTACGTGCCCACTCCATACATCGCCATTTCCCACACACTTACCGCACTTATTATGTCATCCAACTGCCTAAATGCCGGCATAAGGTTCTGTTTTTTTTTGTTTTTTTTTTCGTTTTTGCTTCTTCGTTTCAATTCTTCATTCGATGATACTGCTATAAAACTACATAGTGTATTTTTCTGACATTGATTCGTACGTGCATTCGGGAACATTGTCGTCACAAGTGCTTCGCCAAACACACCACACTACACTACACACTGGAGAGCGAGGCAAACTTCGTAATATTTCATTTGATAATTTTTTTTCCCCTGAAACAAATCACTTTAGTCCGAAGACAGAAGCACAAAAACGGAAAATAAGGAACTGAGTTTTCTCTCGACAAATGATACTTTTGTTGGCCACCGTGGCAAATGTGAAAAAAGGTTTTACATTCAGTTTTTCACCTACATTTCTCGAATACACATTAACCTAAAAATCTTCTCTCGTGTAGTTGTAGCTTATATTTAGCTAAAACACTGAATTCGGTGGACGTACGATGCGTGAAACACTACAACATACAACAGCCATCGTAACAGCTAATCTATTTACAAAATGACTAATCCCAAAAATCTGCAACGAGTTGTAATTTACACATAAATCATTTTAAGCAGATCTCTACGATGGTCCTTCCTCGTGAATATGTGTGGACTAAAAGGATTAAACCTATTCTGCGGCAAAGTACCATTTAGAAGACCAGTTTCCCATAAATGCTCTTGAGTCCCGAAACTCCTCGACTCGATTCCTACTTGAAGGATCATGTATAGTATTATTCAGAAGATAATCAATCATTTCGCACACGTCGTGATTAAGATAGAAAACTTCATCTTCTACAGACATTACTCTGCATCAATTAGTATAGTTCATCTCACGTATAAATTTGGCAGACATTTTCATTCGGTGGAATCCGTTGTATTTTTCCCTTTTGCAGCAAACGCAGTGTCACTCGGTGATGTAGTTTCATTCAGTTGAATTCAACTTACGCTGATGAAAGAGTAAGTTCATGTACACATCCAAGTACGAAGGTCGCTAGCCTTGAAGGGGAAAACCTTGTCAATAACAGAGAAAAGCAACGAAAAACAAAAAAAAAGGGAAAAAAAAAGAAAAAGAAAAAAGGGGTCTTTTCATATGAATACCGAAATAACGACGGAGTACAAGATTTTTTTTTTTTCATTTTTAATTCAAAAGAACGAAAGGGTCGAGGCTCTTTTCAAACCGTTCTGAAACATTTAACACCCGAGTCGAACGAAAATTAAACGAGTCTCACTTCCTCATCCCCAGCCCCCAATCCTTTCACATTATATACATACACGAGAAATATAGGAAGACTATTTCAGTTAGGTAGGTACAGTTCACGCGTGTAAATGGAGCAAAACCGATAGGCTTTAATGTACGTATGTTTATGTGTACAAGTAGGCCTACGGAGTAAACTGATGCACAATCTTTTAAACAAAATGCTATTTACGTTTTGAAGTTGCACACAGTACCTACGAGTCAAATATAGAAAATAGCCTTCTTCAGAACCCGTCAAATGCATCTCGACGAAAGAACGAATGAAAAAAAAAAAAGGAATTTAAGTAGGAAACATATAGTGAGAACGTGCAATTAATACCAAAAATAAAACAAAAAAAGAGTAATTTAATGTTAGTAAAAAAAAAGGCTACTTGTGTAATCTATCACAATTGATGAGAAATCGTAAAATATACAATTCAAATACAGGCTTGCTTCTGACGAACCCATTAATTACAGTTAAATTCGGGTTTCACTCATCCTAATTATTGTTTGGACGTTACAAACGTATGTTGCGAGCTTAACTGACAACTGTACGTCGTAACAAATGTAACTGTAGATGGGAAAAAATAATTTAAGGCGAATTTTTGCTTTGAAAATCAATTTAACAATTTCAGAATTCATACATTTAAATTTAAAATAATTTATAAAAATCAACTGAAAAGTTGGACGACTAGGTATATCTCATGATCTGATTGACCCTACAGAGTTGGCGAAAGCCTAAGACAGTCGGTACACTGAGCTACATATTGGTTCACTCTGAGGGAAGTTATTAAATGACATCTCAACTTCAAAATTTGCACTGCTCTTCACACTCACATCTACCACTTTAACACCCATATCTCAGGATCTAATTGATCTACAATGCTGATTGAGGGCCTAAAACACTCAGAAACACAACACTGATACTATGAGTTCTTTACCATTTAATTCGGTTCAGTCTGAGTGAAATCATGAGGTAACATTTATCTCAACCTCAAAATTTACATTACTCTTTGCACACATCACCACTATTCTAACACGCAAGATCGGCCAAACATTCGATTTACAATTTTTAACAATATTGTTCACTAAAGGAATGTTATTAAAAATTTTACGGCTCAGGTATACTCTAAACAAGCCAACATCTAGATCAAGAGTGAAGCAAACCTAGCACCAGGGCACCAGCATTAGTTGTTTTTTAAAGAAGATTTAAACTGAAACTAAAAGCTCGATCAGAATGGTCTTCTCGTAATTCTTCCTTCGCATGTACATGAAACGAGGTGCTCTTGTACGCTTATATGCAGTTTCACGTGACTCCTTAGCTACCGACTGTTTTTTGGTAATTCAAGAAATAATCTCGAATCCTCTTATCCAGAAGAGCTGTTGATCAAAGCCATTAATTTTCAACTAACTTTTACCTCCAGCTTCGCAGGCATTAATAAGGCCAATGAGAACGAAAATTATCATGTGATCACGAAGGAAGCCTACTTAAATTCACGACACCAATTCTTCATTTATGTTTGGGGCCAATCATTTAATTTCTTATAACATAATAACTATTTCATCAAATCATCAGATTATCAGAATAGATCGTCTGCCGATACAAAAACATATATATCCTTCATGAATTTTATTATACTGAGTAAATAACTCTGCTTACATAACCCAATTAGTAAATTTACTCAGAACACAAAATTTTATCATCATAATTCAATCCAAAGAGAAATAACTCTCAGAATTTAAAGTACACAAAACAAAGGAAGACAAAAATAAAATAGAAAATCTAGTGAAGCAAAACTGCTAGAAAATCCAGTTTGCAAATACATTCTCACAACTTTGAGAAACTAAATATACGTGAAAAATTAATGTCAAGTTGCATCTCTTCATAATATATGAGTTTGACTTGAATTCATATAATGAAAAACGGATCCAAAGCGTCATTTATGAGGGGGGAACGTCAATAACTTTTTTTAAATTTTTTTGCTGCTTTCGGATAAAGAAAACCCAATAAAAAAAGAAATAGAGTGTTGTTATTAGAAGACTAATTTTTGGAGAAATTTTATGCGTGGAACAGTCAAGGGCGTATATAATGGTGGGATTCTGGGGGTCTGGACCCCCTTGACTCCACAAAAAAAAGCTTGACCTAAAAAATAGAATGTGTTTCTTGGTGGACATATTATTGCTAGAGGAGGGGAGGTTGAAGGGAAGGTTGTGAAGATGTGAATCCCCCTTCATAATTGAGCTAGACATGCCCTTGGAAACAGTTATGTTTCAACAAATACCTTTTGCGCGGAACTGTTATACGGCCTAGGAGGCATCTGCCAGGTACTGCATGATGGAAAAAATTCACTGGAAGCGCAACTGTCAAATTTTTTATCTGTTTGTTCAGAATTGTTCTACAGCTTTGCCATCAATATAAAACAAATTTAAAAACATGAAATTCTCTAAAAACCAAATAAGAAATTAAAACTAACGCAAAAATTAAAGAATTTTCAAAAATTTTCAAATTTATAAATTTTTATTCTTGCGTTTTTCAAAAATCTATTAAAATTTATCCAAACACAACACAAGCTGCTGGGATTTTCTACTTCAGAATTACTAAAATAAAAAAATCTTTAATTATAAAAAAATGTAAATAATTTTTTTCTGGTTTTCAAAATCAAAACTGTGAACGCCAACAAGTATGATTTTTTCAATGGTATAAAATCAAAAACATTCTGGGATTAAAAAAACTGCAACAGGACAATGAGACTTAATCAAATTTTTGAAAAACCTAATAGGAATTGTTTCAAGTTGAAAAATAAGAATTTAGTCAAATATTCTGGATCTCTCATCTGTTTCAAGTTCATCGATTTTATTGTTATACTCTAGAACAATTGGGTTTTTTCTTAAATATTCTGAGGTAAAAATATTTTTGGGACTAATTCTGGCCATTATTTGTAAGATCAACATTTTTGTTTTAATTCTTACTTTCTTTGAAGATCTATCAGCAATATCACTTTAGAATTTCTAAAATTATTCTGTGTGTCAAGTAACACATATAGGCTAATCAATTTCTCTTAAGATTTTTCCAAGTTTTATAAAATTTCAGTGTCCTATTAAAATTTTTTTATCAATAATTTTTTCAACTCAGTATATTCTTAATTTTATATCAAGAGAAAAATCATTGTAGGTATTCAGTTTTGATTTTGGAAACAGAAAAAAAAAATTTCAAATAACTGCGATTTATTTTTTTAACATATACCTAATTCTGAGGTAAAAAATTCCAGCAGATTGTCTTGGCTATTATCCACATAAATTTCAATAGATTTTTGAAAAGCTCTGTTAAAAAATTTTTAAAATTAAAAATTTTTCAATTTAAAGGTTACTTTTAATTTCCTACATGGTTTTTATAGAATTTCATGTTTTTAAATTGGTTTTGTATTGATAGCAAGTAGTTCCACACCCTCACTTCATTATTTTTGTGACTTTACTAGTGGAAACATGAAAGACCCAAAAAGGTATAATCACGTCTTACATAGATTTGGGTATTCACAAGGCTGTGTTTTGTAAAGTATCCATTTTGAACAAAGGATGTTTTCGGAGTATTTTACTTCCCTCTAGTACATATCGTACCAACGAAATATGGCCATCGCTTCACCGAATATCCTGTACAGAATTTCATTCGAGACTCATGAGAGCGGATATAAAAAACTTCTCGGCAAAAATGTGTAATTAAGAAAGTAACCAGCCGCAAAACTGCATCACTATATGAAAAACAAAAAACTCATCAATCCAAGAGAGGAAATATGAGTTGATTGATTAGTCGATAAAAATGGGAACGATTTTTGAATATGCATTATGGTCAATTCTGTCAAGTGAGAAAGAAAAAAACTCTAGCGCAGCGTAACTTCGCTAGAATACCTGTTTTTGAATTCATTCATAACTTGAAATCTTTGCACCACAAGTTTACGATACAAAAAATAAAATAAAATATTCCCTGGAAAATAGTATTCAAATCATATTACCTATTTTATTCAACATTCCTTGAAGAGGATTTTCAAACTTGGCTCAGAAAAATTCTTTCAAAAAAAAGTCAAACTGCCTATTAGAACTGTTCTCATCGAAGTGCAAAAGTTTGACCAAGTTCAAACCAAAGAGGTTATGTTGACCTCGTTTTTACGTTTTTTGTAGAAACTATTGCAGTAATAGTTACAAAATTTCAACTAAACTTTCTCCTATATGGAAACTATCAGTCACCAAAATTTCGGCCTGATCCATTTCATAGTTTCCCTATAATCCTGGAAAAACCATTTCCCAGGAATTTTTTATTTTCCTGTCTTCCACAAAACCATAATAGAATCAATTGGAATCGAACTTCTTTCAGACCTGCTCCTACATGAGAACTATCTCTCGCGAATATTTCGGCCTTATCTGTTTTCTAGTTTTCTCAAAACATTGAACACAAAATTTGGGCGATCAATTGAAAATTCAAAAAACTGGTAGGAATCTCAAATAAAATAATTTTAAGAACTTTTTTGATAAGAATGTCAATCATGATAAGACTCATCGGGCAGGAGATACCAAACATACGATCTCCTATTTAAAGGAGAACTTTTTATCGGAACTTATTCATGAAATCAGGTCCACCATGCACAATTTAGGTGAGAAATAAGAATGAAAACTCACTTCGTTTTTTCAGAGAAAATATCACTTGAAGTATTGAATAGGTTGTCGTCTTGTTTCAGAATAACTTCATTTTAATCAACTCATAAAAAATTTTAAAAAATTAAAAAATTAAAAAAAAGGTAAGATGAGGTTACCTACTCTGACTGACAATAACTTTATAGTTTTTTAGCACTTCGTGTTCTGAATAAAATATTACCTTTCTCACAATTGATTTCCTATATAGATACAAAAGTTTTGAAATGAGGCAAACAATCTACCTGTTGAATAGTCCATAGTCTTACAATCAACAATTCAAGAATCTACTCATGTTCAATCACGTTAACAAAGGAATTCAACTCTCAACAGTGTAGGCAATCAGACAGCACATGGTCGTGGAAAAATTATACCATGTAATTTTACGATCAGGACGTTGGCGGTAACAGGAATTTACCTGCTCATAACATAATGATGCCAAAAAAAAGTAACGAGTTATATAAAAAATTCTCAATGACTCACCATCGCGTAGTACATTCGAAGAGCAAGTGGTTTCACAGTTATTCATCAACATTGATAAGTTACAGAAACCGGTGAAAGGGAAGCGAACACAAAACAAAAAATTTTCGCGCTAAATTTCCCGAAAAGTGCTACATTGATATAATATTTCTGTAAACGAACGTAAACATGAACTTTCTATTTGTGACGAGCTTTTTGCTAGTGATGTCTGATAAAAAAGAACGAAAGCTAAAGCAGCGAGTATGAGCAGCACAACTTACAACCTCTTGCAAGAACGCTGAAACGAATACGAAGTTATCTACTACACTTATCATCAAGTACGAACTAAAGCCGGCTCTAGACCTAAACAAACGGTTGAAACTGTTAAAACAGTAACCGTCAAAAAAAGGTAAAAACAAACAAAACGAAAGCACTGTTTACACAACACTGATTAACCCTTCGACCATAATATACTAGATAAAATGGCTATGGCAATGGAAATTGAAGCACAAATAAATGACGTCACAATGTGGCAAATGTATGTTAAATCCCATAAGGTTTTTTGAAGAAAAAAAAATCAAAAAAAGTTTATTTTTAATGTGGTACACATTTCTACTTTCACTACACTGAATTCAGAGTAGGCAGAAAAAATTATTTTGGTTAAATTTTCATTAAAAAAGGGTGCTACAGCCAATCACAGAAAGAATACAAATTCCTACAGCCAATCACAATTTCCCCGCTAGTCGAAATGAGGGAATATCAATTAAATTAATATCGATATGTAATGTTTTATCATAAGAGTATGAAGGAATTGGTGTTGATCGATATATCGATATGATATCGATATGTGTTTCATTTATATTGTGTTATCATTTTTTCAAACTTCAATTTTCATTAACAAATTTATGAAATGTGTAGCACATTAAATGTTCTAGTTCGCTGACACCCTAGAGCGCGTTTTTTTCCTCTGAAATGATTTTTTCAATAGAAAAAAAAAAGAAATGATTATGTACAATTTTTTGAAAAAAAAAAAGGTGTGCGAGGGTCCCCCTCACATATTTAATGTGTAAACATTCAGCTGAAACACGATAAATATGTATCTAGTGTATGTGTGCGTGCATGTATTGCGTTGCCAGCTTGCCACAGATGTCTGCTTGGTAAGTGTGTTTCTGTGTGCATATATATATGTGTATGTGTGTGTGTGTGTGTATGTGTGTTATGTGACAAACATAATTGAACTGGACAGTACGCCGTGCAGTTTTTTTATGCAATCTCAACATTTTTGTATCTAATATTTTTTACACCCGGGAGGAAGCGGACTAGAGAGCAAGAATGTTTACACATTAATAATGGTATAAAAAATTCAAGCTAAAAAAACTCCAACCTGGCTAAAATCAACTTCAAAAACCTGGAAATAACAAGGTATAACCTAGGTAAAATAACTTCTTGCCACAATGTGACGTCACACTCCGTATTTATCACTGCTTCAATGGGAAGCATTGTACAGGGCCAGTCTATCTAGTGTATGGTTGAAAGATTAACCGCTGTTGGTGGAAAAGTGCGTTGGTGCTGGTAAACCAGCCATGTAAATAAATACTAGCTACTTATTTATTTGCTCCTTGCTAACAGGTAATGATCTAATGTACTTTTTAATATTAAAGCTTGATACAGTGTGTATGTGTGTACTGATCAGAGACACACAGCCAAAGAGATGTGGAACTCTCTATATGAATAATGGTTTGTGGTACAAAAATGTGACAAAGATCTTTGACCATCATCATCATCATCAACAAAAAGTCAACTTTATTCAACATTCCACACAGCCAAAGCTGCTCATATTTTGTAGTAAAAACAGACATCTCTATACTAATACACCTACTATTAAGCTACGACACATAACATGCGCAGTAACAAATATTATAGAGTTTTTCTGTATCTTAGTATGATATTATCTGTTAAATAAAAAAGTGTGTTGCACAACCAATCAGCGTATATTGAAAGAAGAAAATTGTACATATTTGATTGACTGAGTGTTATACGCCATGTAACATAAAAAGTCAACTCTCAATACATAAGGTCTACTTTCAGTCATTACATCACAGATAATAAACTAGCGTTGCTTATCAGTAGATGTGGGTAGTATTACATCGATGTAGCCTTATAACTACGGAGGATGGACCAAAAGGGCGAGGTGGAGTGAAATGGACTGTACTCAACACCCCCCAAAAACTCATGAACCAAGTTAAAATTTGAACTAATGTTGAGGAAAAAGGGAACACAATAGCTCTGTTTGATAGGACTACACCAACTTACACCAACCTACACCAGAACAGCGATTCCACAAATGTAGGAATGTTATACGACTTTGCACTAAGTTTTACTTGAATATTTATGAAATATCCCTACCAGTGTAGGTTGGTGTAAGTTAGTGTAATCCTATCAAATAGAGCTAATAAGTGGTTGTCTATCACAAAGTAACGAGAAATATATAAAATTAACATTATTCGTGGATGAATGGTTTATAAGATCCAATTTTTAAAGTCAGCACAGTATTCACTTGGCCACCGTGCAGGATGACAGGGAACAAGGGAGAAGCAGTAATATAGCCAACGTAGTGTGGTAGCGGCCACACCACTTCCCCTTAGTATAGCAGAGCGTAATACGACTACCGGTACAGAGGCTTCTTGTGAGTAGGGATGTACGCCTGGGCGTGGTGATGCCCCCCTCATTGCGGCACTGTGGCGCACACCCTACAGCGCCATCACATTCTGGCAGCGGCAGTATGACGTACTACCACAGCTACCAATATCTGCACGTGTCAGAGAGATGCCGTTGATAATCATCTACCATATCACATCAAGGTCACCACTTTTGGTGTTCAGGCAGCACAGGGATTCAAACCCATACCGACTGAACACCTAAACTTCCCTCGTCACTGCCACCAAAAGTCAGCACCGTATTTACTTGGCCACAGTGCCAGGTGACAGTGAGCGAGGGAGAACCAGTAATATAGCTGACGTAGTGTGGTAGCTGCCACAATAATTTTTGTGGAAATTCTATAATGATATTTTTTATATTCTTTTCTTTTTATGATATATATGGGAAATTTAAATTTGTATTTTGTTTTCACGTTAAATTTAGCCTTGTAATTTTTAGCTAAGCTTTTTCTCAATTTTTGGCTGTTTATAGTTAAAAGTGTATCACAAATATTTATTGTAATGTGTGCCATAATTAATATCAAATACAACAATATTATTACCACATCTGCCACTGTATCAAAAAAATGTGGCGAAAATTCCATTTTAGGCAATTTCAGTGTACCAAATATCAACGGCACAATAGCTGTGACCGTTTATTGGCACTATTGTTATCACAATTCTCCGAAAATAATGCTGTGTATATAATTTTCTTAGTTAAGGTTAGATAAAGGTAGTGTATGGTGAATTTCATTTCGTTTTTTACTCCCAAATTGGTGATTTTAATTGAGTTATTTTTTAAATCTTTTGTTTTTTTATATATGTTATCCTCCAGGTAAGAATTTTTATGATTTGAAATAGTATATATTATGTGGTTTTCTTTTGGGTTACTAGATTCTTTTAAATTTTTAATTCTATTAAACTGGATGTCTTATATTATATATAACCTATTTCCTATTGTGTTTTGTAAGTCATTGCCAATTGTGGTATACCTAGTCATTTTGTATATATTTTTTATTATTTTTCCATTAATTTGATGTTTTTCTTTTTTATTTCAATGATTTTTGGGTTTCTTACTTCTATAAATATGTAACTATATTCTATAAATATGATAGTTTTGAGGTTTGATGAATTATGTTTTTTATTCAAGAATATTTTGATTGGTGTTTTAAAGTTTTTAATTAATCTACAATGATTTTCAGCAGCCAAACATGCAACAATGTTAATCATGTAATCCCAGAATAAAATGACCAAATTGAAGCTAAACAAAAACAACCACACAGGTTCCACAATGGTTTTGTTTTCTCTTTCGTTTATCATATTTATTCCTGAAAAATACGTCACCATAAATTCAAAAAAAAAAAAATTATTTTCTTCATAATGAATTTTGAAATTATTATGTGAATATTTTTTCAAAATGTGATATATTAATATAAAAAAAAAAAATTTGAGATTTTGTTTTTCATTAATATAATTATAATGTTTTTTAAATTCGTGGAACATTTAATTCCTTTTTTGTGTAATTAATGTAAATATATTATTTAAAGGATGAACAATTAAGGTTATATTATAATGGTTATTGTGATGGCCACCACACATCGGCTCCTAACTGCATCTCCTTCGATCATCATCACCCAACATCACAGTCGAGTGACTATGGTGCTGTATTTTAGATGCTGGTGAGGTGGGGAGTTTTAGGTATTTAGCCACTACATGTTCTAATCCATGTACCACATGAATACCTAAAGTGGTGACCCCCATGTGATATGGCAGATGGAAAACAATGCCACTTTTCAGACATGCAAGCCATTGGATAGTTTGCCACCTCACCACCACCAAAATGTGATGGCGCTGTAGGTTGTGCACCACAGCACAGTGATGAGGAAGGTATCTACCATGCACCAGTGTACACCTACTAACCAGATGCCTCCATATTGCCGTATTAAGCTCTGCTATACTGGGGGAAGTGGTGTGGTAGCTACCACACATTGGCTTCTAACTGCTTCTCCATCCTTCACCGTCACCATCACCCAGCACCATCACCCAACACCGTGGGTGAGTGAGTACATTCTGTATTTTAGGTAGCAGTGAGGCAGGGAGTTTTGGGTATTCAGCTGGTATAGGTTCAAATCCCCATACCTCCTGAGTACCTAAAGTTATTATAAATTGCGGTTGATAATAGGCTCATTATGTTTGATGATACTGTTTCTGAATGATAATTCAGTTTTAATATGTTTCAATTATGTTCCAATTGTGTTGATTTGGATTTTCTATATATTTCGCAGTTCAAAATTTGTTCGGAGATACCCTCTGAAATCCCCTTTAATCGTTTTAAATATTTCGATCCTAGATGCCCCAATCTTCCATGCCATGTACTTTTAATATTTTTATTTTGTTTTTGGGGTTCATTCGAGACATTGTTCAAATCTACCTGATTTAATTTTATCTTTTCTTTTTCTTATTCAGTGTCATTGTTTAACAAAACGTCATTTAAATATTTATTTTGATTTTAAAAAAATGAATTGTCATCTACCCTTTCATTTTCTTTTGTTTCTTTTTCGATATTTGTTTCGGAATTTTGGTTATTTGGTTCAATATTTTCCTCTTCAACATGTACTTCTGCTTCAAAAACATTTTACTTTCTTGGTTATCTGAATTTGGTACACGCATTATCTTTTTAATTTCATTGTTATTTTTTGGTGTTTGTCAATATATTCAAATACTTTTTCATAATTAATTATGTACATTTCATTTACTTTCCAAGTTGTTGCTATTATTTGTTTATTTTCTTTCAAAAAATATTTATATAATTACTTGTTTGTTCTAAATTTAAAATATTTCTTTCAGTTATTTTGAGACCTAATAATAAAATCTGGGATATAGTGTACATTTTATAATTTTATACATATTTTCTCATTGCATAAATTTTTGACTTTAATCACCATAAATCCTATATGTGTTGCAAACATATTTATGTGTTTTTTAATGAAATTTGTAATTTTATTGGCTCTTTTAATTCTTTAAATTCACTTAATTTGTGTAATGATGTAACTATGTGTACAGTAGCTTCCCTGTCTAACACCATACTATAATTTGGTGCTTCAATATTATTATAATTTTTTTGATTTTGCATTTGTTTGACCATCATAGCTAACTATACAGGATCATTCTTATTTTTCGTTTGATTATTATTGGTGTTACTGCTATTATTATTTGTCATTGTTTTACTTTGTTGATTATTACTATTAGTGTTGGAATTATTATTGTTCTAGTTTTGGTTAGTAATATTTTGGTTATTATATGGATGATTTTGATTTCCATAGCTATAATTTGGGTTACAAAAACATTTTGTGTCCTAGTTTGCCACAATTGTAACAACGCATTTCATCTGATTTTTTAAAATTTTCCTTATTGTCGAAATTTCCATTCAGAAATTGATTATTTTCATCTGAATTTACATTCCTCCAATTTCTAAAATTTCCATTGTTAAAGTTACTATTACTATTATTGCTTCATTGCTTCTCATATATCGTGGGTATTGATTATTATTTGTTCTTTGTGTATTTGATTCAAAAATTTTTTCTGATTTTTCGATTAACATAGATTGAAATTTTTCTATCGTTTTGTCCCTATTATTAAGACTGTTAAACGCTAATATATTAACATCAAAATCATCAGTAATGGCCATCATTAATTGTTGGAGTTCCTCAGTATGCAATAATTGATAACCCCGATCTTTTAAATCACGGGTGTTTTTATTAAATATTTCTAAAAATTTTCACATATTCCCTCCAGATCTATATTTTAATGATTGAAATTTATTTTTAGCATTAAGAAAGTTAGATGCAGTCTGTTTTCAAAATTTATCATCTAACTTATCAAAAATTTTATTCACAGTTCTGCAATCTCCTAGTGACTCATTTAAATATGGTTCCAATTTACTAAAAATATACACTTTCCCCTTTTTTTGTAACATAAAGTATAGTTTATGGCAATTTATATTTGTGTTGGAAGATATCCAAGCCTCCAAATCTGACTCTGAAAACTCTTGCTCCTTATCTAAGTCATTAGTTACGTCAAACCTTCAGTATATAATCCAGACACAATACAAGTTCTCCAAGTTTCAAAATTTGTTACTAGATTTAATTTTGCAAAATCCTGATCTGTCATTTAAAATTATTAAATTTGATAAAGTCAATGTTAAAACAAGATGGGAACCCAGAAAAAAAAAAGTAGATGACCCAAGAACACAAAAGAAATTACCTCAACAACCCTATTCCTATATAATAAATTGGTAAAAACATGAAAACTAGTTGAGATAAAGGTGTCTTAAATTTTGAGTTGGAACACCACAACTTGAACAATTATAAATTGAATGATGTAAATTCCTGACTGAACACCAACTTTTTACAAGAATCCAAGAAAATGAAAAAATTAAATAATTAAAATTGGATTTTGATGCCACTTTTAGGAGAAGACTGTCTTTTTAAATATACATAAGAACAAGAAAATTACGAAACAGAATAAAATATTTTTATATTACTTTTCTTTTTATAATCTTTCACAGAGTATCAGTGTTTGAGGACTCAGAAAAAAAAATTGCTGACAATTTGAATTTATCGATGTTCTGCATAGATTTAAGCTGGATTCTGGAACTCTGCAAATGGATGTTTAAGATTTGGATAACTGTTGTTGAATGAATGTCTAGATTATTGATCACTGGTATCACAAATGATGAACTAGAATTCGAACGTTGGTATCTTGATGTGGCATATGATTTAACTCAAAATATTTTTAAGAAATTTCATTAACAAGAACTCATTTTAGATTCAGTATTATATATACAATTATCATTTCATTTTCAAGAAATTTTCGTGCCATTTACTATTTTGAAAAATTACATCAATAATAAGTATTCACCTTTTAATTTGATGTAATTCACACATATGTTTGTTTTTCATTATTCTTGCTCAACTGCCATATAGAGGTTCTTCCAGATATTCATATAAAATTAGGTGTTAAATAAAACAAGTGTGTTGCATGGCAGATGAGAGAAGCAATATTGTACATATATAATTGACTGAGTTTTATACGCCAATTAACATAAAAAGCCAACTCTCAATACATAAGGTCTACTTTCAATCATTATGTCACAGATAATAAACTAGCATTGTTTATCACCAGACAGAAGTAATATTACATCGATGTAATCTTATAATTACGGCGGATGGACCAAAAGGGCAAGGTGGGGTGAGATGGACCATACTCTACAATTTTTACTTATTTAGAGGGTTCCCAAATTTATTAACTTAAATTCTATGAGAGAAAAAAGATCTAATTACAATGATGCTCTATGTCCCATAAATTTATTCGAAATTCACCCTGAAAATCTGCCACATCACTTGAAATATATAGGTAAATGAAAATTATTGAAGTATATATTACCAGTCAGTTGTGGAAGGCTGTCAAATACTTCTTAAAGCAGATCTCATCTACATGGAATTTTATCGTGTGAAAAAAACAAAACTGTCTGTCTCTTCTGATATACGAAGATTCAAATACATTCAGGAATTGTGTATTTTCAGTCCAAAAAGATTTGATAAAAATTCTTCAAAAAACGATGATGAATGGTGAGTTGATCAGTGATGAAGACGAACAAAGTTTCAGAATCAAATCTTACATTTTTCAGGGATGAATTGAACTCAGGAAAATTTAGAAAAATCCCTCACAGGTACAGACAGTCCAGGTCTGATATTTCACAAATCTCATGGCAAAAATTGAATTCAGAAAAATCATTTTACAGTAATTGAAGATCCAGAAATGGCAAAATGGAGACATGAATACAAATCATCAATCATATTATATGACATGATTTCTTACGTTGAGTTGATATTAGTTTATCACATTTTGGAACACCCTTATTCAACAAGTATTAAACCAATTTGAACAAAATTCTTCTCAAACATGATGGAATATCGAAAAATACCCGGATCGATCGCGATATCATAATATAACATGTCGATACACCTTGAAAAATAAATCGATCGAAAAATAATCTATTCAATTTATAATTTATTTTATTTTATTTATTTATGTTTTTTGGGAAATGAACATATATGTATAAAAAAAATATAATGTATCAAAATTGTTCAATTATAATATTCGTTCTCACGATAATTAATTCATGTTTGCTTGTTTCGTTGGCCTGTGAGGGGGGGAGGTGTTTTTCTACACTCCACCTGCACTTGCTCACTAACTGTTAGTGCCACTACTTTCGATAACATAAACTAACACTTTCAGGTTGTGCAAACAAACACGACTTTTTTCTTTCATTCACCAGAGAACGCTGAAACTCATTTCCCACTCAAACTTTAATCTTGTAATAGAGGGAGATCATTTATCTTCCTCAAACTTGTAAATTGTACTTTCATTTATTGTATTATAGTATCTCTAACTAACTTGTTTCTTTCCTTGGAAGTTAAACCTCACTTCAGTATTTGATATTGTTATGGTTTTTTTTAATGTAAACTTGCAGGAAGATATTTAACAAAGTTTCATTAATTAAAATAAATTAAAAATTTATCCAAAAAACCACACTAAATACTAATAGTTTTCAATGTAGTATAACAGTGAGAATGAGCTATCACTTTCCATTTATGAAACAAGATGGCGTATTTCCATATTTAAGCTAATATAGGTACTCTACTTTGGTAAGGCTCTGGATCATATGGGCATGCTAATGCCGCCATCTTGATCCTAAGCGAGTTATCAGTTGTAATAAGTTTCTGCACAAATTATGGCAATTGAAGTAGAAGTGAGGTACAAATTTGACAAAGTTTTTCTATTAATTAAGAATTTTCATCTATTTTTGTTTCTTTAGTTTTAATTAAATCTTTGCTCGAAGTTAGAAAGAATCATGAGCCAACCAAATGCAAGTTCTGTGGAGATTGCATTAGAAAAATCATCTGTACCTAACAAAAAGGTAAGTACACATCTGAAATTAAGATTCATTGTAATATAACAATGTTTTGGCAAACTTATTCAATAATTAATTATTTCATAAACAATCAATTCTTTTATAGGATAAGTGTAATTCTTGTGGTAGCAATTTAGAAGAGATGAAAGAAGAGATTTGGAAACTGAAAGAATTTAATTCCAAGCTGTGGAAGAAAGAGAAAGTGTTAGATGGAGAATTGTTGGGATTACTGATCAAAAATGGTAAGATTTTACTCCTATTTGATTCGAATGAAATCTTTATTGCGTTCAATTATCGTCTTATATCTTACAGTGTCTGTGCTATATGTGTGTGGTTGTGGGATGATTCCTTTGAGGATGTTGAAACGTCTTGTGTTTTTGAGATTCACTGATTTGTAATTCTGTTATACCATTCATCGGTAGGTTTCATTTTTGTATGTAATTAGATTCTGTGGCTGAGAATCATTACATTCCAAATTTAAGTTTAGTGATGAAGCAATTTTGTCTGAATTTGATTTAGTTCATCAAAAACTTTTATCCTATGAACTCGAAGTTGTGAAAAGAATTATTTCTAAATATTTAGACATGTTGTCGCATTTAAAACAGAAGATGGTAGATATGTTTAAAAAATGATACCACATTTGAAAATTTGATATCCTATAATGGCACTTGTCAGAAAATTGAACTATGTTTCTTACATGGTACCAACCTAGTCAAAATGATGCTATTTAATGTTTATATATGAGTAGAATTTGTATTTCTCGGGCTTTACTAGAAATAAAATAAGTTACTTATTCTCATTTCAGATCCGTAAAGCTTGGATTCATAGTTCTGATGAATTCTATGAACAATTTCAGAGTATTTGACACTGGCATCATCAGTATTTCTCTTTACCAAAGAACCTATTTTTATGATCTCGAAAAAAAAAAAATCAACTGATATTTTAAGAATTGACTTTTCCATATTTTTTACTCCAGAAATTTTCAGATTTTCTTAATGGAAAAAAGATCTCATTGCAAACTTGCCAAAAGAGTGTACTATATAATTTGATCATGCAGAAATACGAATAGATGAATTTGCTTCAAAAACTGAAGTTTACTTAACTAGTACATTCAGTCAGGAATCTGAAAATGAATATTAAGAATTCTGCAATAGCCGCTGAAACTGCTGGATAAAAGTTAAAAAGAGAAAGTTAATCTGTTTCATGAATGTTCCAGTTTTTTTTGTTCATACCGACCATTTCCCTATAACACCATCTATATAATTAATTTATAATGTTGAATTTAAAGTAATTTTTTCACAAAGTTGTGATGATAGTCCTGGTGTCCAATCTTTTCTGCGGTAATTTATGACCCAGTTCTTCTGTCAGGATCTGCTGGGAATTGATACATTTTGAAACCCTTAGTATCACTATTGGTACAATTCGTGGCCATTATAAAATAATCGAAAAAATTCACAAATTCACAATATAATTTTCTAAAAACTTCAATCATCTGAATAAAATTAGCATTATCATAATGTTGTTTCTGTTTTGTTTACTTTTCTCTTAGAAACAAGATGGCGGCGTAAGCATGCCTGTGTGAAACTAGAAGAGCCCTAAGTTCGGATGGAAAAAAGTAGGCCACATGACGCTAAGGGAACACAAGTGTTGAGTGTGTTGATTTTTGTGGCTAATCGAACAGACCTATAGTTCTGGGGCAAATTAGAAAACAAAACAAACCTATCTCCTTCTCTCCTATCAAATTTCATAATATTACAAATAGAATAAATTTGACTTTTGTTTTGGTAAGCTTTTGTGAAGTCTGTGTTAAAATTGATACATTTGGTAGCAAATTTTAGCTAATTTACCGTTATTTCTAGATGAAATTACATCCATGTGTTTTATTTACGTGCTACTGAATTTCTCGATTCATACTCGATAGTAATATCAATTTTTATCACATTGTTTAAAATGACGATTGTCCTCATCGAACATGGTAGAATTAATTCGTTATGGCAAACTGTACGTTAAATTATTCAGAACCAGATTTAATACGTATTGTACTCATCAGTCTAATGCATCTGCCTGCATTCATTTTCATCCCACCTGTTCGCAGTCGTACTGCGATATTATAAAGCGGGACCTCTCGCTTCATCTTGAATTTATAACAGAAGATGATGAAAAATCACTTTTAGACGAAGTAGAATCGGTTATAGGTCGTAAACGATACGAATTCGATCACTGGGACGATGCCATTCACGGATATCGCGAATTAGATCGTTCGACATGGAAGCCGTGCAATGAAAGGATATTTGAGAAAATCAGAGCTACAGCTTTCGCATCGAAGAACAATCTTATCGAGCCAGTTCATATTTTGGACTTAGCAGAAACTGGTTGGATAAAGCCACACGTAGACAGTGTGAAGTTTTGTGGGAATATCATTGCTGGGCTGAGTTTGTTGACTGATAGCGTTATGCGTTTTGTTCTGGAGGGCAACAAATCTGTGACTTTTGATATTCTGCTAAAACGAAGGTCTTTGTATATTATGCGCGACGAAATTAGATATAAATTTTTACATGAAATTTTAAAAAATGAAGAGTCATTTTTCAACGGAGCTCGAGTGGACAAAGGGAGACGTGTATCGCTTATTTGCCGAAATCAGAAAAATGATAACGATGCAGTTATATAAAGTTAGTGGTTCTGCAACTTACTGCTGGTGATATCATTATTTCGTTGTATCTCTGTTGCGGAGAATCTGATCATCCATTTGTTGACAGTTGAATATTGTAAAATCATTTGTTTCAGATTAAATATTTCTAAATAAAGCTGATGAGATATTCGTTTTCAGAAACCTTAAATTTTGAATGAAAACTGTAGTGATATGACCCTCATTTACGCAGAATAATAGCTTCAAGAATAATAAAAAATTTCTGTTCGTAACCAAAAGTTTCAGTTGACGTCTTGACGACGAAGTAATATTTACCGTAATATGTATTTTCTATTGGTAATATTTTGATTAGTCATTTTGATTTTGACCTGAATGCTAATTTTTTTACGCTGCAGAAAGAAGCAAAAAGTCAAAAATTTGATACTAAATTAAATGGTAGCGCTTCTTTTCAATAATTGGTTGTGCGGGATCCGGGTGTGCTAGGTGAAGAATAGAGTGAAAAATTATTTGAACTTATGTGTGCGCGACATTCACGTTTTTTTCATTGTGAGATAATTATATAGAGTACGTCTCTTAATTCTGGTAACTCGAGTTCACTGTATCATATTTTCCAAGTCCTTAGCCCCAAAAACTAAGCAACCATAACACCAGTCAGTCAATATCATCGAAAATATTCGAAGATATTCATCACCTTACTTATTTTTTCGCATTTTTTTTACAATTTGTAACATATGACCCGAAATCCGAAAATGTATTAATTATTTGGCTATTTAATTATTAGAAGAAAAACAGGTTCTCTTTTGTCATTTTATAATAATAAAAACATAAGCCAATTAATGTCCGTCTGATCAATCATGGAGAAATTTGAAATTCCAATAGATAATTCGCCTTCTTGTATAGTTGAAATTTCCAAAATTTCCGAAAATAATGTTATAATCATGTGGGCAGCAAATAAAATTTCGAAATTAACTCCTGTTTAATACTTGCGGTCAGCAGTTCTCTGATACATTTGTTTTACACGATTTTTTATTGAAAATTGAGGCGTCATTTGAGTATAGCTTCTTGTGATAGAAAGTAGACTCATTAGTGCGAAGACTGACTTACCAACCAACCAACCATATATTTTTTTTTTTAAAGTAATTTCTGAGTCATTGTTTTTTTACTATAAGAACACTTGAAAAAAAAATGGTACCTAAATTTCAAGTGCGTCTTTAACATTGAATCCATCCATAATTATTCAGGTTTGAGTGATCGTGTTCACATTCAATCCCCTCAAATAAAATTTATCAAAACTACGATATATGGTATTCCATAAATTTGCAACTGCCAGAATTAATGGCTCTTTTCCTTAAAACTTTACGAAAAAACTTACACCAGTCGAATTTCAAAACATTAGTTTTGTATCGCTGAACCTTAATATCCATTTTGTACATTCAAATCGCTACCACTTTACTTTCTCCTGTGTCCGGCCAAATTCGACGCTTTCATGACTGGAGAACATTCGCATATTTTTTTTACTTGCATTCCATTTCTAAGCTAAAACTAACAATAAACAGAAAAGACAAAAGGCTGTATTTACAAGAAATGCTTTTGAAAAATTTATGAATCCAGATGAAGGTAAGACATAAATTCGTTGAGAAATTATCCGTCGTATTTTTGTTACAACTGTCAATCCAAAGTAAATTTTTTTTTTTTAAATTACGCTATTCTTACATTAAGCAGTTAAAATAACATATTGATGTCTGAACTCTGATTCTATATTATTCTGTTTGCAGGATCTAGAATGCCACGTCGGACAAAACAATTATTAGTCAATGTTCCCTTGAAAAATTTGTGCTTAAAAAAAATTAAAGAGCTGTTGTCAGTTTATTGACAGCCGATGGAAAAATTGAAACTCAAATACATCGAAAATTGTTCTCCATTCTCTCACTCAAAAAAGATAAGTCAGAATTTGTTCGTTATTTTATGGGATACAGATAAGAAAATTCGAATTATCTTTTTATATAAATAAAAATGTAAATGTTCGTTTGTTACTAAACCAAGAATTTCGAAAGTTCTTCGCCGATTGCTTTGAAATTTTGAGAAATTATTTGTGTTGTCCCAAGGAAGGTTTTTATCCAACTCGGAGGTACGTAGCCTTAGCCCCCCGGTAGCAAAGTTATGAATGTTTGAACTTTCGGAGATCTTAGATTAGTAACAAAAGCATCTATCAAGCGAAGCTGACACCGCGGGCAACTAGTCTGAAATAATTTTAAATCGATTGAATCAGTTCTTTACGAAAAACAGCAAAAATTCTTATATTTATAAGCAGGTAAAATCGTTTCGTATACATAAGATTTTTACGAGATTCATTTATTACCCACTTTCAAAATTCATTCGTTTCTTTCTGTATTCACACTGACAATGGTATTAAAAATATTCACTACGAAAATTGGTGATTCTATATAAGGTACCCAATTTTGAAAAATGTTGAATTTTATTTTCGAAAAATAATCGGTCCAATTGCAAGGAAAATCTAAAATCCGCAGATAGGCAATTGCGGATTCTGAAATAAGAAAGTCAGTTTACATGTGAATATACAGGTAGTTGGCGTGAACAAGCAACCAAAAACTGTCTCCTAGTAAAATCTGCCGTAATTTTTCGCAGAAAGATTCATAAATGAGGTGACATGTTATGGCTTTGTTGGTATTTATAGATTAATAATTATACAGGATGTCTCAGTTTCTTTTCATAACCCGCAAAGGTGACATAGAAAATTCATTCAGACGAACAAAAGTTTTCTTAGCATTATAGGTCTATGTTCAGTTTACGAAACTGCCTTTCAACGTGCCTTATGTAATTTGTTTTACACAATTTTTATACGCTTCTATTCTACTCACTCAATTTGTTGAAGTTCATCGGAAGACCAACTTCAGCGCTGCTTTCACGTATTGCGACACACGCACACATACACTTACATCCGTTTTTATCAATTGTTTTTTCAATTTTTGTTTGAAAAAGTGAGAAATTTTATTTTCTCTTCCGCCGTTATTTTCTTCTTCAAATTATAAAATTGTATTTTTTAAAAACTCGTTTTTAACTTATACTATTTCATTTCGGACGATAGGTGTCAGAGCGGCACGTCAGTCAGTTGCTTTTTTCTCTCAATTTTTCATAAATTTGCATTTTTATCCTTTTCAAAGAACTATAACTTCGTCAATTTTAAAAAAAGGCCTAATGCCAAGAAAACTTTTTTGTTTGTCGGAACAAGTTTTATCCAAAGACATACATCTAAAGACATGTCCAATGCCCCATATACTCTGTGGTTTAAAAAATGTAAAAGAAAAGAAGCAATCAGTGTTGTATGTTCTGCGTATCTAAACTTCTAAAGCTGCGCACATTTCATGAAATTTATCATTGTAAATTTTGAGATGTATATTTTCACGTAATTAGAGCCACATGACGCATGCGCAGTAACAAAATAAGAAACTTTATATTTGACATGTTTTCGATCGACTTGGTGGAGATCTTTTTAGCTGTATGTCTCTAGTTGTGGGTTAGGAAGAGAAACTGGGATATATTTAATGTTCACGGGTTTTGGAGGCGCCACAAAGTAAATTTTAATAAAACATAGGATCTTATAACATTATAATCTTAAATCTCAGTTTTGGAAGTGTAGTATAGGCGGTTGTTTGCTTGATAAAATTTAACAAAACCACAGTCGGCATTTTCATTAAAAACGCCCAAAATATATATACCTACTAGGAGTTCGAAATTGACTCGGCAAGCTGGTAGATAGAATATGGATAAAACTCGATTAAACAAGAATCTACTCATGATCAAAAAGTTACGTACTTCCCAGCCGAAAGTGTTTTAATGTTTCGATCAATCTGGACTAGAGAAATTATGTCACCATATTTTGATTATTTTCTCAACTGACAGAACTGGAACACACTGAAAATTCAAAAAATCGCATTTCAGTCAAAAAGCCAAAAAGACTGAATTTACAATGTATTCCGGCTCCTTCAATTTAGAGAGTTGGCAAAATATAGCTATATACTTAATTCGTTTTCTATCTAAACCAGTCCTACCATTTGTCCCAGTCAAAAATTGTATTTTGATGACTGACATTATTCTCGCCGTCGTGAATTAAAATTGCTGCGACTTTTCAATATTCGAAACACAATAACGCCTTCAACCTTGTTATGTAGCGTTTTATCCATAATCACCGGCTTACCAAACGAAGTTCGAACTACCTGTACGCAATATAAGTATGTAATATACACATCATGGATTAGAAATACTGTAATCAATCGTCTACTAAGTAGGTACACGAATTGTAAGATATTTTTTACAGAATAGATTTAATTTTAAAAGTTTTGGATCACGAAAAATCAATGGCTTCGCCACAATATCATGAATTCATGAACGTACACGCGCACATCAAAGCCATTTTTTATACAAGTAAATGAAGCGTTATTAAATATGACTAGTACCAAAAAAGCAACCTATGTATAACAAAAAAAAAAAAAAAAAAACGAATAATAAAGTTCCAAACAATTAGAAAAAACATAATAAATGTAAAAACTATACGACATTAGCCATTTACAAAGATGATAAAACATTATTTAAAACGATTAAAAAAAAAAAAAAAAAAAAAAAACGAACCTAATTTAAGAATGTATCGTAAAAGAGACGCGTATAAATCGTAGAAAAAGAAATCAGGAAGGAAGAAAATATTTGTCGTACGTAACATACGAAAATTACAGATAGGTAGACGACTGATTCGCGAACTGATATTTCTTTTTTCACTTTACGTGGGGAATGACTTAATAAAATAATTATAGTCGACATAATTATAATGAAAAGGAATCGTAAGAATCGTAGGAATTGGGGCAAGATTTTACCGCAAAAATATGTATCTTTGATCTCGCCAATAAATACAAACCCTAATATAGGTAGTAATAATGAAAATCACAGTCGCTTTTTGGGTGGCTAATATTCATGAATGCTTTGGTGAAATTCGACGTCAAAATCCTTTGTCACGTTTCGATATTCGCCTTCGCCTTGGAGGCGTCGTCGTCGACGAAATGGCGATTGATGAGCAATGCTCTCGATGCAGAGAACGATTAATCGACTGCTGCACGGCAATCTCTCGACCGATAGTAATTTGTTGGTCTGCAGCGACGAAGCTGCACCCAACTTTTGAGGACTGTCCGAATTCCATAGGTCGCAGCTGAAATCCTCGTCGTGAACTCCACGTTCGGACGCTCCATGCCATATATATTTTTCACGCCTGTAGTAATTAAGGAATCATCATCATTGAAAAAAACTTCAATGTCAAAAAATTTTTGAGTCTCTTTCAAGAATCAATCTTTTTTATAGAATTCTCGTAATGATCTCGACGAAAAAAATTCTAGCGTCAAAAAATGGCAACACATGAGACTGTTCGCAGCATACGGTAAAAATAATTGACCTCTTTTACAGATTGAAATTTGCAAAACTCTTATTATCACGTCAACAGAATGTCCCGTGTTTGTGGAATCGACCGCCAAACTTCGGTTGATAAAACGAGTAACGAAGTGCCTACGTGAATGAGATAGGTACTCTACATTTTGTGTATGTATGTAAATCAAGTTGCATGGCATTTCTTAGTGGTACCTAGTAATTTTAAAATGCAAAGAATCGATCGCCTAACTTTAGAGGTAGTAGTAGGTAATACCTATTCGATAGTTAAGACGAGCACAAAACGTTGAGTTTTTTTAAATCTATGATGACGACATAAAATGCAGACATTCATACTCAAAATTAAAATTTTCAAAAATTGGTGCAGCCGTGCATACAAAGATTCCTTTGCTCCCGTGAAAAAAAATCCTAGTTACGTCCGTAGTGTGTTTAAGCAAAAGTAATGAAGATGGAAAATTATCGATAGTTTTTGAATATCAATATCGAAACTTTTCGATATTTTCCATCTCTACTTCTAGCTATGTGTTTTAAAAATGAGAGAATTCCTTCTCCTTCATGTCCCTTCTGCTGCATCCGCTATTGGCGGTATGAATGGTTGATTAAGACAAAATCGTTCATTTTTGGGCATGTGGATTCTGCATTCAACACTTCTAGGAGTGCTGGGTAGCAAATAGACCTACAACTATTGGTAACTGACAAGAAAGCTCAACAATATTGGGTATCAATTGCGATAAACAGTTTGAAACATACCACGTGGGGTCTATGAAGACGTCTTTACCATCGAAACTATAAATTCGAGGTCGATAGCCTTCAATCGTTCCACCCTCTCCGGTGAAAATCGATCGCCACGATTTGAACAGCAATTCACCCTACAATACGAGAAAAGACGAGCATTAAGCATCGACTATAGGTTTTCAGGTATTTCTCAATGGACTGACTTTATATTTCGAAATTCGAGGATGAGCTTACTTTCAGGTTGTAAACGGGATAGTCGCGTTCTTTGGTTCGTTCAATAACGGATTCGAGATTAACGTTTCTAGTGGTCAAAAACGGTTTGAAAGAGATGGCGCCGATACGTTTGCCTTCGTAATAACATTTCGACTCAATTCCAGACCTACCACGCATATTACCCGGGTAGGGCTCATTAAGGGCTGCGATGCGTAACTGAAATTTACAAAAAAAAAAAAAAAAAAAAATTAAAACGGTATATTTAACTGACTTGACGTATTTACATCACTAAAAGTAGGTGTGTAGTGTACTTTTACCATTTTCGGGTAATACCACTTTTCCAAGAAAGATTGCATGAAAAAATATTTAAAATGTAAAAATCACATAGAGTATATGAGTATAATATACAGAACAAAAAAACTCTTAACATCGAAATATAATTACTAAAACGTGATTGTCAGTGTTGGTTCTAGTTCACTTTCAAAAAAATTCGGAACAAAAAATGAAAAAATTTCTGTATGATTTTTAAAAATTGATGTTATACGCACTTATTTTCTGTACGTACCTACTTTTTTCTCTAAATTACTCTAACAAGAATGAGCTTTGCTAATTTTAGTAAATCAAAATACTTCATATTTTGGACTTTTTCAAAAGTTAAAAAGAGGAACTAAAATTTTATCCTGCTTGAGTAGTGGTTAATTCTATGAAGTTGAATATAGAAAACTCGTCCTTGAAGATGCTCAGAACTTCAAATTTGTAGCCAATATTTGAAAATTTTACTGAAAATTTTACTCTTGACCCCCATCCCCCTACAAATTGATAACTCTAGAACCATCATTTGTGATTCTGCTGACATAATCATTTCTTAACCAAATATTAAAATCCAAGTTTATACACAATCTAAATTGAACTTAGGAAAGAAATCGTCATATCTACTCCATGCGTCCATGCCAATCTGCATTAATATCAGTTAATTTATGTCTTGCTTACGTTGGTAGGTAGTTGTTATTCACAAAGCAGATACCTATGTTTGTCTGTTCGCAATGCTTTCGTAAACCTTGCGATTGATTTCGAGCTATGAAGATATTATATACCTTTTTCCCCCAGATATTATAACCTTTAATATGCACGATATGAGGTTTATTGTACAGATAAGCGCGTGTTTTGTTTCAGAAAAAAAAGTCCACATTTTGAGTTGGGTACCTACCATAGACCATTTTTATCTTTTTTTAAAAATTTAATTCTTAAAGATCATCAAATGTAAAAAAATCTTTATCAACGAACTCCACCTTGAATAAATAGGATATAACAATATAAATAATAAATAATTTATTATTCTGTCTCGCGATCTTTTTTATCATTGCTGCTGCTTGATCAGCCTCCTTGCAGCATCCTGAAGATTCGATATATAAGACATATTTGATTGGTGTAATAATTATCACAAAAAATTTTAATGAAGATATCTTAATGAAATGCATCAAAGTCAAGTTGTCTCGGCCGCAATTCTATGCGCATCAAAGTTGTATCCAAGTATTTCTCGAAGTTTTGGCTTTTAACATGTTTAGACTAATTGTTCCAAAATAAACTCTTCAAACAACCTATATATGTGTGTAGTACGGATAAAAGATCAAAACAATCAAAGATCAGCGGAGGATAATTAAGTCAAAATGTCGAAAATTGGCCGGAAATGTAAAGGAAAAAACTCGCCCACACTGATCGAAAACAGCAAAAACACCCTATGAAACCATAAAAATTTCAATTTATCATTTTAATACCAACATTTTTTTTGACAGTACTGTAGGCCAAAAATGGTCCTTATCAACCCTTATCCTTCATTCAATTGATTTATTACCAAATCACGACTCATGAGTATTCTAAGCAAAAGGAAGCTCTACCTGAGTTCCCTAAGCAGTCATAAATACTATTATCCAGCAGTGCAGACCCCCGAAATTTCCAAACAATATCACAAATTGCACCAATTGATTCCAATAAAAACTTGCAAAGAATTTCTAGGATAGCCAGATTTTCATAATTTTTTCGCAAAATTTCTGTCGATTAACGAATTATTAGCAATTGATTTCACACGTTAGCTTCAATTTGAAAATCCTCATGGTAGCTTATTTTATCTCTATTTTAAATTTTCGACCATATGAGTAGGCTTTTCAAATTGTTTTAAAAAAGGAATTAGGTTTCATTTAGAATTCAGAGGGTTAACTCTTATTAATTCAGTATTTTAATGCAAAATCAAGGTATAGTACTTTTCTTTCTCGTTTCGGATGAGGCGGCGTCACAGAAGACGTTGATAACAGAGAAGGTGCATTTTCAGAAGTTGGTAACGTCACAGGAATGGTAGGACCCAACTGTAAAAAACAAAAACACAGATACCATAATAACAATAACATAAAATATGGTACATCAGTATCAAATGCGGACTACAATAAAGTCTCTCAATCTCCAACGGAGAATTTAAACATCGAAGCAAAAAAGGTTGAGTTTTTCAATTAGGTCGCCTTTACATCATCACAAGAAAGGTTAATTCTTGACATTTTTAGACTGTAGTTGCCCCTCTCCCGCACCATTATATTTTAACATTGAGATCGTTTAGCTATGCATGTAGAATAGTGTTCCTCAAAGTAGGCGATATCGCCAATTGGGAGGCAATGGGGCAAATTATTGCAAAAATTTCAGCCAGATCCCTTTTGTAATTTTCTCAGAATCCCAGAAAAACGACTCTTCAAGAAATTTTTTGTTTCCAGTTTTTTCAAAAACTAACTAACAGGCAAAAAATTTCTTCCAGACATGTTCCAATATAAAAACTATCTCTCGTAAAAATTTCAGCCTTATCCACGGGGTAGTTTTTTCAAAACCGTGAACACAAAATTTTGGTCAATACATACATACATACTTACATAGAGACACACACATACACATGTACATATATATTGGAGTCCAAAATGAAAAAATGGTACAAATTGTTTTCTTTTCTCATGAAGCGGATAATTTTCATCATCCCCACTCCTGACTCTTCAATGAGGTCAATTTTAATACCCCGTTTGCAAGCAAACTGGGTAAAAAGTTGGTTGCGGAAGTAAAAAGAAAAAATAAGAAAATCTTGAAAAAGTTGAAAACTGTACACGTATACATGTTTCATCAGTTGCGTAACTTACAGTTAAAGTCAAAGTTACAAAATGCAAGTTATAATAAGTTTATAATTTAAGGGTCGATGCGTCTTATTCATGATATCATCTTCCCTTACTGTGGTCCATAGGTAGAAACATGGATAGATAACATAAAATAAGTAAAATTGTCACTGCGTCTTTCGATTGTTTCCTTTAAGAGGAGGAATATTTTCAAGGAGTGATGCGCTTTCAATAATTTTCTACTAAAAAGCGACCAGGGTACACCGAATAACCTTAATTATCTTTGATTTCGAACATGGATGGACCTGTTCAAATTTTCAACTATATTCAATCTGCGAAGTGCAAGTACTGACGAATCATTGTAGAGACGACTCAGTTTGCTAAGCAGGATGAAAATGTTCAAGGAAATGGAGTGAAAAAATGAATGAGAAAAGATAAAAAATTGAGTTTAAAAAAAAATTAATTTTGAGATATTTTTCTAATATAAATCGATACTTTTTAACAAGTGTTGATGGTGAACACAAAAAAGTATTCTTCAATGTTTTGTGTAGCTTACTTAGATTTAAATATTACTCCGAAATAAGTTAACCATCAGTTTTCAATTTCGTAATTTGAAGTGCCAGAATTGATTGATTCATATGAACTGAAACCTTCATTCAGCATAAAAGGACAAAATATCACTTCTCATCAGTTTTTACAGAGCTTTTTTCTCTCACTATACATGGTGTCCTAGTTTCTCTTCCCATCCCACAAGGGTATGATAGAATTTGTTCTGGCAAAAAAAAGTTCTTTTCATATGCTCCTTCTTCATTACTAATCAAGTTACAGGTCAGTGAAAAAAGATGAGAGGGCAAATTTTAGAAAAAAAGCAACAAAAAACAGCTCACAAAAGTAATGCTCATTCACTCGGAATGAATCAAAATTGCATTTAATCGTCTCAAACAGAGAAAAAAGTTGTTTTTACAATACTGCCTTTCAACGTGCGCCATGCAAAATACTTTTTTTCTCTGCTTCAGACGATTGGGTGCAATTTTGACTGTTTAGAGTGCATACATAAATAGGCCTTTTTTTTCTGAAATTCAACTTTGTTCAACGTTCTGCGCAGCCACAGCTGCGCATATTTCGTAGTGAAAACAGACATCTCTATACCAATACACACACTATCAAGCTACAACACATACGCAGTAACAAATATCTGACTTCGAAATGTTTTATAATATTCTATCTTTGCCATGTTTTTGATCGGGCGTTGGACATATCTCTTTAGCCGTATGTCTCTGGTTCTATTTAGTGATGGGCAAAATTGTTCATTTGTGGAATCTGGTTCATCTGCTCCTGATCTTTCAAGAAACCTGATTTTTCAATCTGCTCCCTGCTCCGAAACTGCTCCGATCATATTTAAAATGAAAATCATTGAACCAAGAATGAGTGTAATTCTAATCATGTTAGACTGAGCAGTATCTGTCATCAATATACATGCTAGGAAGAAGTAGTATCCATTATTCCCTTCAATACAATTAAAGTTATCAAGAGAAATTGGGTGAGAATAGAAATATCAATGTATGTAATATGTTGACAAACCATTCCATCAAAATTTGGCCAATTCATACGTTTTGTTTACAAAATATTGCTGAAATTTCATCATTTTCCATTTCATGCAGATAAAGTTATCGAGAGAAATTATGAGAAAACTGTTAATTGCAGAGAGCTGAAATTTTTATGAGATATTGTAGTATGTTAGCTGTAAATTCTTTGAAAATTTCAGGTCTCTAAAATGAACAGTTCTCTCATAATTCCTCTCGATATCTTTTATTATATGGAATACCTACGTAAGTAATAAGACCTAAATCTAGTTGCAGAATTTCAGCGATATTTCGAAATCCAAGAGTACGATTTTAGCCAAATTTTCACCGGATACTTAGTTAACATAATTTCGATATCTTTGAAAATTTGCAGCTCAATTTTACCTTCGGTTGCTGAAATATCGCTAAAATTCTGTTTAGACTGAGCGATTGAAAAGAAAAGGATTCAATCTGGATGAGGAGTTGGCGGGATTTCAGCAATATTCCAAAAATGAAATGTGCGATTGAGCTGAAACTTTCAAAAAATTTTAAAACAACATACTACAACAACTTATAAAAATTTCAGCTCTCCTTATCCAACATTTTTCTCGTGATCCCTCTCGTTATCTTTGATTGTATGAGATGTCAATGGCAAATAATATGAACTGAACTCAATTTAGCTGGTGATAACAAAAACCAGGGTTAGAAAAAACTGAAAAAAATTCATTTTGGTGTTTGGAGCATCGGAGCAAACTTTATCACACCGAAGCAGTTTCGGGAACCAGCTCTTTCAGAAAACCTGGTTCTTAAAACCAAACTGCTCCGGAGCAGCCCATCCCTAGTTCTATCATACCTTTGAGGGATAGGAAGAGAAACTGAGTGACCCTGTTAACAGCATACACAATAGGTACACCATCTGTAATAACGTGAACAAATGAGAGTACAGTAACATTAGTTATTGAAATATTCTCGAGAAAGTCTTACCTGTAGATACCTCCATCCATCATTCACTCGAATGAGTACCTCCTGTTCGTCAATCAAATAAGCAATCGTTCCTACTGAATGCGCGACTGACGTCTGAAGAAAACAAAAATTCCATCGATCAATTAACATAGCAAATGCTGGAAACATTCCGCAACCATGAGAAAAATCAAAACTTACTCTCAATAAAGTTTCCTTATTTTCGTATGTCAGAGCTCCGGGTACTGTTTTACTGACTGCGATAAGAGACATAAGTTAATTATATTATTTTAATGACCGAAATGTAAAATAGACTGAATTTAACAAAAACTAATAGTAACGTCTACATTATGGAGAATGCCTTGCTTACCACTGTTTATACTGTCAGAACTCTCTTGCAAAATCATTTTATTAAGATTTTTCAATATCTTTATGCTGTCATAACTCCTAGGTTCTACGAGTACGCATTAACAAATACACATAAATTCCAGTATAAGTATATTAATTCAATAGGTACTAACCTATTGATACAATTCAACAATTTTTCGCAATTATATTCTATTCAACATGGGCGTAGCCAAAGGTGGTAAGTAAGAAGGGGAATTTTTCTTCTAAACCTTGAGAAAAATATTTTCATTTTTTCTTTTACCTATGGATCGAGAAAAATTTGAAATTCACTCTGTGTCCTCACAAAAAAAAATTTCTAACCGACCTCATGAACTCAGTATTCTAATGATCAAAACAAGAAAATTTATTCAAAATACAGGCTGTTTCTTCAGAAACCCGCCCTCGGATTTTAACAGTACATAGACAGTTTAACAATTAAAAAAATGTTCAATAAACATGTGTTCTGTTCTCAACGTTGGAAAGGTCCTAATTTTTCTAAAAGTGTGGCATGAACAAATTTAATTTATAATTGTTATTTGTCTACGTGGACACACAATACTATTACGAGGAACAAAAAAGGTCCTCTTCATTTTTACCCTTTCCTTAATAACTTAACTAACTAGGTATTTGAAGAATTAGGCCAATATCTTGAATTTTTCAGCAAAACTTTAGAAACCCTAAACACCTTTGTTGTACAAGATAGGGCAAAATGGAAGGGCCTGTTCTGTTCCTCGTAACGAGTAATATGGGTATACATAATCAAATTACAACTTAAATGTAAATTTATTAATGCCATGCTTTTAGTATGACTAGCTCCTTAATCATTTGAGATCAGGACATTCGTTCATTTTTATTAAACATTTTTTAATAGTTTTAAGGTGTGCCATCAACAGATAAAGCATCGGGAGGATACTCAGGAAACATCAGATAAATCAGAAGACTCGGTTAATCAAATTTTTCAAAAAATTGGAATTACAATGTTGACGGGAATATTTTCTCAATTCTCACAATCACATAAACATTGTCAAAGAAAATTAACGGGATGATTGTCGTTAAAAATATTACAATACTAAGAGATAGTGATTTTTAAATCTCTATAGTAGCTACAAACAAATTTTGGATCACTGTAACATCATGATACGCCTATTATCAAAATGAAATAGGTACAGCATAAACTTTACTTGCAGAGGTATTAATTTGAAATAAAATTAATAAAGGAAAACGAAAAACTTTTCTCAAGTTCGATGCACCCTCAGCTAAAGTATCTAATTTCACAAATAATTATTTTAGTAAAAATACGAGAACGTCGTACAGCAGGCGAATCCAAGGGAGGATAAAGGGGTCGTGACCCCTCTAACCTACAAAAAAAAAGTGGTCAACGCATTCATGTTATTGTATATGGCATTCGTTATGAGCGAGTAAGTAGGAGTATATACGATCGAAGAGAAAAAATTAGAAATGGGATTTGGCCCCTCCTTTCAGAAAATCCTAGATTCGCCACTCGACATCAGGTATTCATTTAAACCATGACGATACGGTAAATATTCAATTAGGATGTTATTAGTCTATTCTAATTCTTTGTTTTTTATTATTATTTTTTCCATTCTTACCGAAGTAAGAACGCAAATGAATTAAAATTACCTGCCGGGGATCCATACGCTATTCCAGGAATTCCTGGTTCACCTTTTTCTCCTTGTATCGAAATTCCCGGCGCTCCCTTTGAATGAAAAATTGATTGATTTAATAGACTAGCGTATATACGTATATTCTAAATCAAAAAATCAAAAAATCAAAGAATAAATCTGATTAACTTACTGGTGGACCAGGAGGACCAGGTGGTCCTGGAGGGCCAGCTGGACCCTGAGGTCCTGGTGCTGGTACAAGTTCACCAGGGCGCCCATCTTTGCCTGTTTCACCCTTATCACCTTTATCACCTTTATCACCTTTTTCACCTTTTTCACCTTTTTCACCTTTCTGTAATGGAGACATATTGATAAACATATTTTATACAAATGCACACAATTTACACGTAATTTTGCTGTCTACTCACCACCACTTTACGTTTTCCAGAATCCTTTTTATCGCCTCGAGGATCACGTCTATTTCCTTTGTCCGTTCCGTCTGCCGGAGTTGAACTTCCCATCAGCGCAGATTCACCACGTTCACCCTTTTCACCCGGTTTACCCTAAAAAATTGAACATTAACGATGGTGATCATAAATCTATGGAAACACACAAGTGGAAGAATGAAACTTTTGTTTTCGCAAATTCTAAAAATTATGATTTTTCTCAATTTGTGACCATTAAGTGGTCGTCGAGGTCAAAATGTTCCGAAAAAAATATGATTTTTCACATTTATTCATCGAAACAAAACTAAAAATAATTGTTTGTTTTTTTGCTTTTCAACCACGTTTTCCACTTCCAAAAAATCCAGAGTACATTCATGAGAAATATTACCTTACACAAATGTGACGGAAAATACTTACTTGAACACCTGGTAGCCCTATATCTCCACGATCTCCCTTTTCACCTTTCATTTTCAGGCTGATACTTTCTATTTCTTTCAAATACTCTGAAAATTGAAGCAAGAATTTGCGTTGCTTTAGTAATTAAAATTTTCACGTACGAGTGTTCATTAATACAGGTAGGATAATATGATGTAAAAATAAGTGCCCACCCGAAACGATTTTTCTGACTTCGGCGGTATCTGTAGAGGGCCCAGTGGGTCCAACGTCACCTGGAAAATGGTTTACACATTAGTCACGAGTATTTGAGTGGGTAATTTTTCTCCTACGCTACATTCGCACAACGAATTTGCAATGACCTAACCTTTCGCTCCCTTTTCACCTGGTTCACCCATTCGACCTTTCGGTCCGAGAAAACCATCGGTCCCTTGAGGTCCAGCTTCACCTTTGATACCCTGACGACCTGTTGCTCCTTGAATACCCTGTAAAAAAAGTGGAAAAGTATCAAGTAAGTATAACGTTCTTGGCCTACATAAAAATTGACTAAACCTTTGATAGAAAATTGGGCGCAAAAGAACATCAACATCAACTAGGTATATTAATTTGGTAAGGGGAAAAAGGGATACTATCTAAAATTACACGTTTTGACTCTTTAGCTATATTATTAATTTAATAAGTGAGAAAATTTTATTTTAAAACAAATGACCAAAATCAATGAGCCTAGGAAAAATAGCTTAGGAACGTGAAAGACCTTTGCCCCCGAAAACTATGATTTGAAAAACAAAATAAAATTAACATTTAAAACAATATGGCGTTTTTGAACACCATCCAAATTTACTTCCATGTGTTAGGTACGCAAAAAGGAAGAAAACTCATGAACGTCAGAGTGGCTTTAAACTTTTCGATTCGAACAAATCAGGTTCGAGTTAATGGTCAAACAAGTCTAAACATAATTGAATATGCAAGGCCAATCTGAAATTTGAAGAAATAATTAATTTAAAAGAGTCAGTGATACAGCAGGAGAGAGAATAAAGTATACAGAAGGGAACATTGATTAAATGAGAGTAACAGAGGACGACTACGAGGAACAAAGGGACGAGTATGAGACTTGAGTAGCCTATGCATCAGAACGAAGAAGAAAAAAACCTAATATATTTGAAACAAAAAGTATGAACAGAGAAAATAGGATAAAGGTTTATTGTTTTTCTCATAGTTAGTTGTCCAGCACGAAATCAGCAAACACAAAGTTCGAAACAAAACATTTATTACAGCATTTTAACAAAAACAACACACATAAGCATCATTCTGAAGTCCCAAGCCAGGAACGGACACCAACATTTACATGTGGTCAACTAATAATGATAATGGCGACAAACTTACTTTATCACCTTTCTGTCCACGTTCACCTTTGTGTCCTCTTTCACCTTTGTTTCCGGGAAGTCCGCGTTCACCTGGAAATCCTGGCAAACCACCTTTGCCCGGCTCTCCTTTCGGTCCCAACGGACCTGGCTGACCATTACATTCAGCCTGAATAGTACAATGATATACATTAATACCCACGTTACGTGGCAGAGTATTCAAAAATTAATTTGACAAAATTTTGGGCAATGAACGAGATTTCAAATGCAATAGAATATAATCCATATACCTTGAAGCCTATTCGAGATTTCCATCCTGGCTACGTTGATGCACATTAAATAAAAATAAAAACGCGTATAAATTATTTGGAAACGATCGTATGTTTTTTTTTCTGTTTGAAATAAATTTCATCATTTGAATGCATTTAAAACAGCGCTGCATTTTTTTGTGCAAATTTTTACGTAAGTGTTTCGTAAGATTGTTTATTCCAATTTTTTGAATTGATTTTTGATAAAGCTATAATAATTGTGACATTATTTTCGTTTAATGATAATATATCATTGCACTTACGTGATTGCAAGGTTCTGGAGTTCCTGGAGGACCAGGCGGACCTTGAAGTCCTTCAGAACCTTTCATTCCTGGAAGGCCATCGATACCAGGCTCACCTGCGGAAAGAATGCCAAAAATTCAGTTTATCAGTTATATTATTATTGAATGGATTTGCAGTCAATGAGGTAAAACCAAAGGTTGTTTTTCAGGAAAATATTACTGATTACAATCCAACATGTGAAAGTTTTTTTTAACAAGAATGCTAGTAGGATACAGGAGTTTTATGCAGAATGTGAAAATACTAAATAATGTGTAATACAAATATTTGATTTATTTTAGAAATTATCGAAAAAATAAATAGATCCAAAGAGAAAGAGTAGTCATCATTAATTAACAAAGGGGAAGGGTATGTAGAATTTTGAGAACAGAAGGTCAAGTGTAAAAATATTAAAAAGTATTAAGAATTATTTGTTTAAGCACTAGTTTTTCTAATTGGAAATTTGGGATTAGGTACTTATACCTATTATTTCTGTCAAATTGTTGCACAATAATGGATAATTTCGCAGAATTTTTTAATTTAAAGAAATACAAATTTCAGAAACTAGAGAGGCAGATTTTTTCAGACGCTTGATTACAATTGACCAAATCCTTTCTTATTCAATTCTTATGATTTGGCCTACCCATTGTCCGAATCCTAACTTCCAATCTTTTTCTTGACTTTATTTCGAATAAAAATGTGTTACAATCTTTATTCTAATGTGAGATCAGTTAAGTGATTTTAATAAATTCTAATACGAACTACGTATTCATATGCATGTCTTCAGCTTTATTCTAATGCTCATTGACTCCGATATGGTGAGTCCCTACCTTTTGGTCCACGTAATCCTTCTTTTCCAGTATCGCCGGGATCACCTTGCTCGCCTTTGTCACCATGTAGGCCAGGATCACCCTTCTCACCAGGCAAACCCTGTAAAATTCCGGAAAAATCACATAAAGTATCAATAATCAAGAATGCATTATGAACGCTGTAAAAGTGTAAAAAGTGGTCTGAATAATTTTTAAAAATTTTGACTAGAAAAAAAAAGAAAACAAGACAAGGTAATGTCTGCTTAATCTACATTTCAAAGGACAGCAAAAGTGGAGCGATTTAGCCCTGTTCCCCTCGATACCAAGAAGTTCATGAAAAGGAAATGATGAATTTTCTTTCGCATTAACGATTTTCTCACATTCATTTATTTCTCATTAAATTGACTGAAAGGCGGGGGAAAAATTCCCACAGAGGCAAGTTTGTTGAAATTTTCGATGAAGAACAGCTTTTATTAAGAGTATATTTTCTAGAAATTTCAGAATATTTTATCGGCTGGTTCTTACATCATCTGTTCCGAGATATTTAAGATGAATATTTATAACATTTATTAAACTCGGGAAAAAATTAAATTTTCATCACATCTTCACATCCTCTTCAGCAGTTTTGGCCAGGAAATGATAGAAAATATCAAAAATTTCCTAAATCTGAGCAGAGCACACTTCAGAAAATGAAAAGTTTTTTTACCAATAATTTTGATGGTTAAATCTGTGCCTAAAATATTTCCATTCCATCACCAGAGCCGTAACCATATAAAGAGGCACAGGAGGTAAAATTTGAAATTGGGCGAAGTAGAAAAATTTATGATTTTGTAGTGTTTTGTACAAGAAAACAAATTTAAAATTGAGTCAACCCCTGAAAAAAAAATTAGGCTCGCTACAACTTCGTCCATCGTATACAAATACAGGTCACACAGAAAGACTTTCAGATCAAATTTAATAGCAAAATTAACATTTTATTTTTAAATTTCAAAGCCAAAAATTTTTTAAATCATTATCCAAGATTTAATTTTCTTCTAAATGGAAAAATGTGGAATTAATAATTCAAAATACTATATTTCAAGTGTAGAAATGAGAGTACGTAATTTTCTCTGTATTCTAAGTTCGAAACTGTTTCATAACGTTTACTAATTACTCAGAGGAAGCCAAAAATTGATATGTACAATTTTAAGCGAATTTATACGAGTTTTTAATAACACTGACAGTGCCTCGAGAAGCTAGAAAATGAGTTTCTCAATTGTTTGTCTTCACGTAAAGTTTCTTTAGTTTAATATTTTTGCTTCATTCAAAACTAATTGTGTTTAAAACATTACTTACACGTTCTCCAGGAAAGCCTCGTATTCCTTCGTCACCTTTCGGACCCTGAGGTCCCACAATGGTAGAGACGTTAGCCGAGATCATCATTTCTGTCAAATTACACGAACAAACTCCTGATGAGCTGAGCAAAGACTAAAACACCGACATCTTCTTTCATTATTACCGTAACCATAGCAATTATTTATTGGAAAACATTAAATGCGTAAAAAAAAAAGCGGCATACACTGTTACATATTTTCGTGGAGTCTTCTCCGGAGGCTAAACACGGAGAACCTGGAGATCCGGGTGGTCCTTGAGGACCTGGAGGACCGGGAGGTCCAGTTAAACCGATGACGCCACGACCACTTTCCCCTTGAAGGCCCTGAATAACAACGATAATTAAAATACGAAAATTAATTCGCATGCCATAGGAATGCAAATATCTAGCCTGGTCCACTCACTCTGTCTCCTTTGTCTCCTTTGTCACCTTTTGCACCGAATCCTGGAATAGAAAATAAATAAACCCTCATTAATTTAGCAAATACCTACATAGGTAATAATTACAGACGCAAAATCTTTCGAATAGTCTATTCAAGACAATGTTATTTCATTAATAAAATGCTCATGCGAGCTTCAACTTATAAATTTTATAGATGTTTCATTTATTTTAACTAATTCAAAATCAACCCAATGAGAATATCTTACAATGCAAAAAAGATAGAGTGATCTAAAGTTGAGAAGCGAAATTCGAGTGATCTCTGAACAAAATTTAGTACTGCAACGGCATCCCATCGATCCGTTATGTTTATATTTTCTAATGGTAAAAGTACCTTTAACTTGGAGAACCTTTCTTATAGACCACTTTTTCGGTGGTAAATTTTCATCCATAACTCTCTTTGCGGGCCTAATTTTCATAAGCTTTTCGTTATTTGTCGCGGAGGCAACGATTATAATTATTCATGATTTTGCTCTTACTCCAAGGTTAATTTATGAAAATCCATAAAATGTAGTAATCCACCGGGTCCAATATTGTCATTTATACTGTGGATAGTGAATAGTTTACCTTTCCTAAAGGTTTGGTGGTGACAAATTTTTGTTCATTTCAATATTTTAGCTACGAGCTCCAAGTGGTCTTTTTCAATGTTATCCTTATCCTTTTTTATAAGCTTTTATTCTAGTCACTACTGCGATTTTAAAATATTCTAATACTGCAGCCAATCTTCCGCAACCAAATATTTCGCATGAAGCTAAACGCTAAAAAAAATAAATAAAAGCTTAGCTTTTAAATACGCGTTTTTAATTAATACTTAAATGAAATAAAAAAATGCTGGTTAATTTTTGTCCTTGCAATTTTTCCAAGAATTTGCACTTAATACGAAGTTTACCTATATTTTGTATTAACAACAATCACAATGCAATTTTATACCAATATTAGGGTAATAAATTTTATAATAACTCCTAAGACTATATCTTTTCTCTATTTGTATTCCATGAATAGTAATCAAAACTTCTTGAATTTAGGAGTTTAAAGGGATTTCTATTCCACGTAAATACCTTTTTTTCCCATTAGAAGAATGTTAGGCGATCAGTCACTGTTTTTTTCATGAAATAATTCAAAAATTTGTTTCAAAAATGCAATTTTCTATAATCCTATAATGGAGCTTTGCAGCAGCCGAACAGCGATTGATTTTTTTTTGTTCTTCTAAATTAATAATTGTCATTCACACAAAACTATCAACATTAATATTTACCAGGAGGAGGAGGAGGAGGAAACGAGGGTGGTGGTGGTGGTGACATACCGTCACTTTTTTCATTTTTCCCGCTCGGAGATCCAGGTAATTCATATCCTCCAGAAGATTCAGTTTCATCCGGCTAAAAATCAAAAAATTCAAAGTTCAAAATTAAACTTCGAACACCACGCCGCTTTTCTCATAGGTAACGTATAAAGAGGCCAGAAGCTAAGGGATGCAAGTGATAACATTACTGTGATTGAGATAAACGTACATTACAGCGTTTCGGTAAAATATCGAATTATTTATCGATGAACAGAGGCAGAAACTGTCAAGTTATAACTTTCAAAACCGTAAGAACTGCAAGAAAGTAAGAAACCGAAAAACGGCGATTGCCGCTCGTATGCTTTCACCACGTAACCGATTACAATTCGCGATCCGTGGCGACTTTTCAGGTTAAATAATGCCTCATTCGCTAAATGCATTAATAATGTTATATTTTTGTAATACCCCCTCCCCTGCCCTGACACGTAGGCGTTTTTATGTACACCAAAAGTGCGTATAAAAAGGCAAATTTCAACAACGTGCAAAAGTGAGAATTTCTGATACGCACTTGTGAATTGATTCGCTTCTTGTACCACCATCTAGATTACGCATGCGCACATTGCATTTCGCTTACTTCACTTGCGCACAACTTTTTACACATCTTTCACGCGCAAAATAAGGTAATCTATCTCCGCCCTTTATTATAAATACAAATGTTTGGAGTGAGTATTATCTTCGAGTATGCACGAAACTATGGTGAAGATTAAATACTCCATTTGCAGTGGCCTCATTATCGATAATGGTGAATGCAATGTTTGTACTACATGCACTGAAATACCTTTCCTATCAGTGAAAAAGTTGATATAAGTTGGCGAATGCCACAATCTGGTAGCAAGAGCAAGACGAGTGTCCGATTGGTTTAAATTTTTTCTGTTTTTCACGTAAAGTCAGTGATGAAAGTACATGCCAGCCTAGTACTGGTGGAGGTATCTTTTAGACGATGCCAGGGGCCTTGGCCAAGGCATGCCACTTTGTATGTCTGCGATGGCAGGCTGATCTCCAGGGGAAGACCCACACGCTTTGACCCCCTGCCATCATTGCCCACAAAGTGGCTTAATATAGACCGGCCTCCTGCATCTGTTTTGATGGTAACATATATACAGAGTGAGGTGGAGTGATATGCACAATAATGAAACTCTCTATATTGGTGCATGTAAATATGTCGCAAAAGGTAAAGTGCAATACAAATTTGCAATGGGTAAGGCGTTAATGATGCACCATTTGAAAATATCAAAAATGTAGAACACAATAAAGAGCAGATATTCTTTGAAAATTTCCATTTACCTATACCCCGAATTTCTTCTGATATTATCCCTATTTTAATCTAATTTGCTATTAAATGACGAGATATTCTCAACTGTAGGTTTTGTCGGCTCGGGGAATCGAACCTGGGACCTACATATTTGCCAGCTAAAAGCGGTGAACTTAACCGCACGGCCATCTCACCGCCGACTATAACTGGCAAATGTATTTTATATTAGACAGGGTATGGTGGTTCCCACACACTCCCCCCCTAGAGAGACTCAACACGAGTTGAACGACATTAGATGCTGTGGAAGGTTGGGCGGAATCAAAAACGCCTCTTATACCTATACACACAGGCTTATACTATCTATACGGGTTCTATTTCCACTATATAGGGCGCCATCTATCGGCGACTCAAGTTAGGAAGGAGAGTTGTGAGTTCCACCATGCACCACTAGGGTGCGTGCGTGTCCAGCACACGTCAAGGGTCACCAGATGTAGGTTTTGTCAGCTCGGGGAATCGAACCTGGGACCTACATATTCGCCAGCTAAAAGCGGTGAACTTAACCGCATGGCCATCTCACTGCCGACTATAACTGGCGAATGTATTTTATATTAGACAGGGTATGGTGGTTCCCACATCAACCATATCATTTTTTATTCATTTCTATAAATAAAGATATAGATTTTGTAATAAAATTGTTGAAAACTTTCATGTTAGTAAAATGTGAAGCATTAAAAATGAAATTTTCTTGATAAAAACTTATTATTCTTTATATCCATTCACATTCTAAATTAGAGAAGAACAATAATTAGTTTCGTTCAATACTACAACATATTTTTAATTTTGTTGGGATTAGTTTTTAGCATTTGGCAAAAATAACTTTTTTTTTCTAAAATTCGAGTTACTTGGATTAAAAATACTGCTTTGAAAATGTTTTCAATTTCTGAGTATCGTCTGAAAAGTTGAAAGTTAAGAGGAGAAAAAGGATGTACGATGTCGAGCTTCTGTTTACTTTGAGGATTGATTTTTATAATTTCAAAATTACTGGCTAGTTATATCGAACTTTTTCAAAATTTGAAATGCGACGAATTTGAATAACAATCGAAAAATATTGCATTTTCTACCATTTCCTACAATAATTTTGAAAGATATGTGGAAATTTTTCAATGTATGTTTTAAAGCATTATAGTTCGAATACATCCATATAACTACTCAAAATATACATATTTTATTTTGTTTGAATTATTTTATACTATTGCGAAAAATTGACGTGCGTATGAATCATGATTAAAAAAGTTCCGTTTCTGAAGAATTCTCAAATTTATGACTTAGGTAGTATGTTTGAAAATAAACGGTTCATTGTAATGTGAGTAAATGAAATTCTTAATTTTTTATTTTCACAAAAAAGATTGAAAAAAGTTGATCGATATTTTTACGCACCAAACGTTGAAGAATTTCATTCACCATGTTCTGCGTATCTTTTAACTTCAATTTTCGCATGGTGTGTCATTAACGCCTCACCCATTGCAAATTTGTATTGCACTTTTTTTTTTAGCAGCATATTTCCACAAGCAAATATAGAGAGTTTTATTATGGTGCATGTCACTCCTTTTCACCCTGTATATTGAACTGCAATATGATTTGTCCTTTGTGTCATCAGTTCAACGCATCTCGGAGGAAGATAAGAACTAGTGATGGGAATTATCGGGAAAAAAGTATGGATAAATATCGATACTTGGTAGCTCTACAAGTTCGGTTAAATTTTTCATTTTTCATATAAAATTTTTCATTGGTCACAAAGAATTTTTCAATTTTTTCTCAATATTTTTCAGAAATTGGAACTATCGATAAGCAATTCAAGATTTTCTATCAATATTTTCGATATGAAGAATTATCAACAATTATCGGTAGTATCCCATCACTAGTAAAAACACAAATAAAAAAGAATGTAACCAGTCAATTTTGTTTATCTCGATCATGTTTATCCGCATACAAGAGACTTTCTGATAAACCGTCGAATATCACTTAAGATTCTTAAATACTCTACCACCCCTTCGTCACCAGTCAACGTTTATCTGTTGGCTTAAGGTCGCTAAGCCGTTGAGAAGTGGAAGGAGTTCAACAGCAAAAATTTTACGATGAATTTTCGAGTACACTCCAATTTTTGTAAAAAGACCAGGTCAAAAAAACAGGTGAATGCATAAGTATAGTTCGTAAAAGTAAAAAACGAAGTTTTTTGGAAGAATTGAGGACAGGGTGAATACGTTTTCCAGGATATAAATTAACGTTGATGCAATACAAATGGAATAGGCTCAGACGAAGGAGAAAGAAAACGCGAGGGGAAGGAGAAAAGGAGAAGGAGTCGGAAATTATGTAACCAGTCTGTAGAAAATAGCCTAACCTACTATTTTTCACCCTCTCTTGTTGTTCTCTTTCTCACTTTCTCTTTCAATTTATTTTCTTCGCTCTCACAACCCATCTCACTTTTTTCTTCCTCCTGCAGCTTTTAGTTACTTTTTCCCTCTTTGTTAAAAGCGAAGAGAACAGAGTGAAAATTTAACGCTCGAATTTTTACGAAAGAAGTAATTTTCGTCTTTTGACGAAAGCACTGTTCTTCGTTTTGACAATTCGAGAAGACATTTCGAAATAAATAATTTCTTTTTTTCAGATTTTTCCTTTTTCAAATAAGACTTGTTTCACAAATGAGGCATTTTCGAAATCTGTTTTGAAGTCAACTTTTCAGCACTATAAGCTGAACCCTGAAATGCCAGTGAATTCTGTTCTGAAGAAATGTGACACCTTATTTGACGAATTCACGTTCTTCTTTTGCATTGAGCCCTGAGGGACCGATGTGAAGAGTTAGTAAGCACACCCTTTCCTCAAAATTCTGAAATAGTTAATTTTTTTTTTTTCGTCTTCCTTTTACAAAACTATAAAATTACCCTTAAATGCGAGCAAAGATGTGCTGGAAATTAAAGAACTTTTTTGGTCTCTCAACGTCTCAACCACTTACTGACCCTACATTTAAAACAAAATCTAGCAAACTCCCGTGCATTCAGCTATTTTCAGTAAAATTTTCACGAAATTTCAAATAATTTTGACCGATTTTGACAATCAAACCGAAAACTTGGTGCAAATATTACGAAAAGAGAAAGAATTTCTTAATACTTTGCAGAGTTTTGGTTTCGCCAACAGTTAATCTTTTAGTTGTAGTATATAACGAAAAAAAAAAGAACAAGGAGCACAAATCAACAAGCGCAATGTTTGCACGCGAGTTGATCATGGCTTACTCCGACTAAGTTGCCTACGATATTTTATTAATTAGGCAAATGAAATTTGTTGAATTTTAATGTGAAATATGGCATTTTTAATTTTGTTTACATTGCTGAAAAGTTATCTATACTCGTACGCTAGTCATGATCATAATATATGTTACGGTGAAAGACCAAAAACAGTGTATGTTAACAATCACCTGATCACCTGGGAATGCCAACATACACCAATTTACATCGTGAAACTCAGAAAAAACATCCATTTTTGGACATTCCTGGTCAATGTTGACACACATCAAGTGATAAAGGTGAATGTTGATAATTACGTTTCTTTCTTGTCCAATCTATCATTTATAGAGAGGTTTTGCACACCCAAGCTCCCGTATATTTACTGCGGCATCTTTCGAAGCAACACCAGAAGGGATTAGACTGCGAAGCGGCCAGATGGCGAAGACTCCTAGTTTAAAATACATTAAAGACATATATCTCTCTACTTTCCAAGTAGGTGGGAAGTTAGGCGATTTGTTGTTTTGTTCAATATAAACAAAATGCGCTAGTCTATGTCTAAGAAAATGGTGGATGGATGGGTGAAGGCAATTTTTTTTTTTTAAATAAAAAGGATCAATTAATTTGTTTTACAACTTTATCGCAATTCATTATAACAAGGGCGTAGATAAGGGAAGGGTATCTGCACCCTTGCATTACAAATGGGGGAAAAATAGCTACTAGTTGAGAAAACAGAAATGTTCATTAGATTCTGAAATTTATTTGAAATACAATAAGGTTGAAATAATATTGCAAATATTCAGGGCACACTTTAAGTAAAATGAACATTTTAAACAAGGAAAGAGCTTAAAATGATACTTACTCTTACCATGTAACCCGGTTATTTGGTAGAAATACTTTATGTCATTGTCACACTTCTGGAGAAAGAGGTAAATTAAAATAATGTACCAAGAGCTGTGGTGTCTTGGTAGATAAGTGTGACACATAACAAGTGTCACAACTTCTACCCATTTCTTTTTCATTATTAATTCAATATTTTATTGAATTTCTTCGACCTAGTCTTTGGCATTCCACAACTTACTAAAACTGCCCCAACATAAACCGACATTTTACAATTTATAAGCCAAAGATATTTAGGACTGTCAAGTTTCTCTATTAAATGATTTCTTCTATCGTAAATTGTTTTTCTAACACGTAGTAAGTACTCTATCTTCGCCTCATTTTCATTTATTCTTTTCTTTTCTCAATTATACTTCGACAACGTAGTTATTTTATTACTAAGGGGCAGCGTTTGGAAATTGTGTGATATCCACAAGGAGGAGAAAGGGGGAAGGATGCGATGGTCAGAAGTCTCCCATCATGGATTTTCAATCACATGCGCGAAAGCACTAATTTAACCAAACCGAATTCAGTACCATTTTGGGTTGCGAATGTGACGGTGGCTGGTCCAAAATTGCAGTCTTTAGATTGTAATGCGAAATACTAAACCAGTAGGAATATTAAGCAGGCTACAACAATTATTTTTAATAAAGTATTTTCCTGTGCCATCGATTATGTTTATTAGATGCTTCGTGCCCATATTCTCACGATGAATATATCATTAGCATATTTCATGTCACTGAGTCTTTGATCATTTGCCTAAATTCTCCACTCATTATGTAACTAATGTTAATAGGTACCACGAAAATGTTGAAGTTTCAAAGGCCGAATTGTACAACAGTAAGCTAAACTCGAGTAATTTTTACCTAGGTTTGATTTTATTAATACTTAATTGCAATTATGTTATATCTGAGGTTTATTCTACAGTAAAGGATAATCCAGTGTTGCACAACTTGTTCTAAATCCATTGTTCGAGTATTTTTTGGGGGAGAAATGGGGAAAAAAACTATTATTTATTATGTTCAAGTAATTATTAATTCTAGAAAAAAAAGCGCTTCGGCTACCAAAACCTCTAATAAATAATGATAGACAATCAATCATTCCACCATCCTCTCCATTCTTTTATGCATAAAGAAATTAATAAATTATAGTCACACAAGATTTTTTGCCTTTCGTTGAGCGCAAAGGAAGAAAACAGGAAAAAAACTGGAGTGATGTTTTTTGGGAACACCGTCGGTAATCGTTTATATCCGATGAATTTATCTCTCTAAAATTTCTTGAACATTATGGACGAGATACGGTCGTAAGACGAAGACATTACGTTATTTACTTGTTGATAATATCAGTGGATTTTTCCAGAAGATTTTTCCAATTGTTTCAACGCAGTAGTAAGAGCGACGCCATTAGAAAAAATCGCTGTCGGGTATTCTAGCATTCCAAATGTTTTCTCCCTTAATCCAGTTTTCTTTTGTCCAATTCTTTTCCTTCTCTTTTTTTATTTTCGTCCAGCCAAGTTTTTCCAACCCTTTTAATGTTCCTCCAAGATTTGGTAATTGCCGACGTTTTTTTTTTTTTCGACCAAAAATAATTCCGTCGTATAAACTGAAGATTTTTTTTTCTGCTTCCAGACACGGAACATCGAAAAATCGCTCACAAACAAAGAAGTAGAATTTACAGTACTTCGGTGGGGTGGCATTTATTAGCCGCCTGAAAATACTTTTTCGTAGAATGAATTGATGGTTCTTCTGCAATCTGTTTTATTATTCAAGAATTTTTTTATTTTTAAATTCATTTTCTAAAATTTGCTGAAATAAATAGTGTACCGAAAGATGGTCTAAGGCTGAGAAAAAATCGCTTGTTCCCTGAAAAAATTAATTTTCCAGCACATTAAGTAAATAAAGAACCTATTTTCCAATCAGTGACATACCCACACGAACGTTTGAATTTTAAAGGAAAACTATTAATGTACTGATGCACTCGAAGAAAAACATGTATTCTGGAAGACTAATGAAGTAGAAGTTGCACATAGGCTTAAATCTCATCTTTGGTTTGTAATATTTTTAGTTGAATCATGGTTGAAATAGGTACTTGAAAAAAAATTTGATAAATTTATATTAAAAATGAATTTTTAAAGTAGCTTACACGCTTTTATAATACATCTACTATAGTCCGCTATTACCCACTATAATATAAAACCATAAGCATATTACGTCCAAAATTATTTAAAAACAATTAAAGAACTTGAAAAAATGAGTGGTGTGTAATTTGGATATGTGACTCAGGGTTAACAGGCCACCTCGCTACACATACACCATTTTGTACAATGCACACTGCTGAAATATGAACAATAACAACATTCGTTTGTGTATATGTATCTCATGGTGGGGTAATTGCAACACTAAAATACCGCAGATGTTTGAAATCGAACTACAAGTAATAACTTGAATATATAAGTTCATAAAAATATGGTATTCAATGTACTTCAGGATTGATACTGCGCTCTCATACATTCAATTCTATCAAAATGAACTAATTTTTATACGCTTTTACCTAACTCACAATCAGTCCTATTGTTCAATGAACTTCAAGTCAAGAAGTATGGACTTTTAGAAAGTAGCCTCGATTGTGCCTATTACGAGGATTTTCATTTTCCTACGTGTGATGCATTTCACGCACACTAGCGCACATAAAACCGATTGAGCGTGAAGTAGAATAATATTTTATGTATTTAGCTTCCTGCGTAAGACATCATTTTACTCACATTAGCGCACTAACGAAATGATCGAGTGCACTTAGTAATAAAGTAGTATAATATATACCTTAGCTTAAAGTTTCACGTAAAGACAGAATTTAGACTTATTGAGATAACTGGATAGCGACTCACTGGAGAATAAAAATGTAGTACAGCTGACAATGGTGTGAGTGAGCTAGGTTTCACACAGTGTTTTTTTTCTTTTACTCATAATCTCTTACAATAAAAGCATATCTTAAAAATTTCATTTTTCATTAATAATGACTCATAGATTAAGTTCAGGTCAACTTCAAATTCAACATGTTTATGTTGTCAGACCTATGTCAAATTCTTTTCAGGAAACCAAGTTACAAGGCGATAAACTGATTATGGCAGACTTAAGTATCCAAAGCAATAGTTCAAAAATACAAGCATATACTTATTCCATATTATGCTCAATTGAGTGCAGAGTATTAAAGAACATATTTTAAGCCATTTTAACTAAGAGGTACTATATTGTGTCATATTTACAATATGGGTGTCAAATTGAAGGTTTTTTTAAAAAAATATATTTAAAAATAGATCCCTGCAGAATGTTTCCGTTACTAGGCGGAACTAGCGTTACCTACGTTATTGCATATTTTATGGCTTGGGGCACCATCACCATCTTAATATGCTCCAACACTTTTGATCTGACTTATTAAAATGTAAAACTTTGAAATGGATCATGCTATAATAGAATTTTATGCAACTATTTGCCAAAAAAAAGTCAATTATCACGAGTGACAAACTAGTGGCATACGATATTTTTGGCGGCAATTTCACCAAAAAGAGGTTATTATTTATTTGATTAAATATGTCAAACTTCTTTCCTTAACAGAATTTTACACAATAGTTAAATAATTCTGGTGAGGTGAACTTTGTTGTTCGTAGGCGTCACCGAGTAAAACAGCTCATTTCCGTGGTAACTTTTTGCCACATGTAAAGGGCGCGGTGAAATATACAAAAAAGAAGTTAAAAAACTTCATTTCTACACAAGGGAAGAAATAAAAATCATTTTCGAGGTTCAGAATCGATTTGGAAATACGTCACTCATTGTTAGCTAACCAACATCGATTCAATAATAACCTCTTTTTGGCGTACGAGTTACGAAAAATAATAAAATTTCACAAACAAAAAAAAGTTAAGTGGTTAGAATGTGAGAAAGAGGTTAACATAAACGAATACTGACCACCATGCAGATTTAGTGAAGTGTTAATGTGAGGAGTAATTTATGAGGGACTTACAGAATAATCGGTGCTCGTTTCAGTTCCAGTTTCTGTGGTAAACGCCTAAAACAAAATTATGAGTAGGATTAAGTAGAATAAAACAATAGGTAGCCTATCCGCAGGTATTTTAGATAATTTTACAATTTTATAAACACATTTTTAATGATATTGAAAATGGCATATCTTCTCTATGTGGCAGGTGGTGATCTCGATCAAAAACTGATCTTCAAAAGATCGATTAGGATAGAAGCTTCAAATCTCAATCTGATGAAAATATTTTGAGATCGATAAACTAAAAGATCAATCTTATAAAACAGCAATGATTAATCATTCATTTTACTCTTTTTTCTTCTTGTTTTATCAATATTTTGATTTTTTTGTTGTACATTCTTGCCATTTTGTTTGATTTACTCAGTTACTTTTTCCACAATTTATTCATCAATTCAATTTCTACCTGAGATGTCATTCTCTTTCACAAATGAGAACCAGGAAATGAGGTGATGAACTGATGATTATCAACCTACTACATTGAAAAAATGTTCATCTATAGATAAATTGAAAATATCCAACATTTCACTTCGAAAATAAATATACATAAACATTCTCTTTTACAAACATTAGCTTTGTTTTACGCGGCAAATGGAACTAAGATAATAAAAAAATCAAAAAACCAAAAATATTTGCCAGAATGCTGGGTAAAAATTACGTTTAAGGAAGTGTCAAGGAAATTCATATTGAATTGTATTGAGAAGTTGTAAAATACGTGCGTAAGTTATTTAAAATGACTGCTTAGCAAATAAAATAACAGCAAGCCTGCTTTCCACATAGCTTTTTTGTTTCATCTGAAATTATCAACTCTTCTTAACAATAGTTGAAGATTTATTCAAATCATTTCTACACATGAACCGTCAACCCGATTGGAACGAAACTTTGCAGAATGATAGAATATAATAAATTGAATGTCTGTACCAAATTTCGTGACTATTGTTTAAAAATTACGCATTTTAAAACTATTTAAGCTCCAAAAACGCAATAGAATAGAATATATCGGAAAATACCATCTGGCCGATTTGAACCAAAACAATAGGGTTCCTTCTTGTCTAGATCCTAATAGGTGTGCCAAATTTCATTACTATCGGTTGAAAATTGCACCTGAACCGAGTTAAGTCGATACGTGCACATATATATGTACCTATATAAATTTCAGCTAATAGTGCTAAACGTTAACTGGGGTCATGAGACAAAAAACAAACATACTCCTGACCCTTGGTCTCAATACCAGATTGATTTTACTATTTATAGTTTTTTCGAAAACCGACATAAAAATATTTCGAAAACCAATGGTAACTAAAGCATGGAAGTTATATGGGCAGCTGAGTAGAATTTTTATGGGCCTTGGGTGGATAATTCTTACTGGTTTGAATGCACAATAGGTAATAGAAAAAACTTCCGAATAATATAAATGTTCAGTTTTGTAAGAAAAATAAAAGAAGCGTATGTCGATCAGAATTTCAAACAAATAAAATTAGTCGAGTTGTCAAATCAAAAATACCTTTCTCGATATCGAATTTAAAAGAACAAGTCCAAGTTTAAAGCTCAATGGAAATATTACCGAGATATACCTACGCAGAATAAATTTGTTCCAGAATTTATGAAAATCCAACTATTGACATATTAAGTTAAGTATGGTCATCAATGTCATTTAACCAACAAAAGAATAAAATAAGAGTAAAGTATCTTGGAATGTAAATATTTTCGAAAGCTCATCCCCTCTGCCCTATATTATAGCCACCTCGAATTTTTTTTTATAGATTATTTCATTCCTTTTCTTAATTCTTATGCACAGATCTTTCATTATTACAAGTTAGAAATATTGATTCAAGTGTAGGCTACTATAAATTTTCAAAATCCTTATTGCTGAGAAAAAAAAAATCACACATAAATTAGATTTTGTTCGGCGTATCGATAAACATATATTTTCGTTTTATTCGTTTTATTTGCTTGTCATCTGTAGTAAGCTACTTAACAGTTCCACATTTATAGATTTGTTTTTTTGGCCAGAGATTTTGCAATTTATTTGAGGATAACTTAAAACGAAAGCATTAATTAGCAAGCCTGATCGATGAAAACAAACAATGAACGCTGGTTTTGAACCAAATTAGTGAGGATTTTATCATTATTTGTCATAAGGATAAAAAATAATACAAATCACCAATTCGACAGACGTATCTTTATTCTTTATAAGTATTATTTTCCAGACAGAATATTTACGATACGTGAGCGATAAATCTTGGGAGAAATGTAAGAAAATTTAGCAAAATTTACCATGCGCAGGTCAACTATTTGAAGAAGAAGTGAAATTTCCCACAGTACCTGGTTTCCTTGACTGAACCTAGTAGGGTAGCCTGGTACATTTTCGAGGAATGAGAATATTTGGTGAATTGGATTCAAAATTGATGACTGTGTCATCATCTAATATCAAATGCATGAATTTTATCACATATCTACATTGGGACTGATAAATTATTTTCAAAAAAGAAAATAATTTGGGATTTTAATTCAAAAATACATAAGCAACCCATTCCGCTATCCAAGGAAATTAAAATTCTGATAATTGAGATCAGAGAAGAATGAAATTTTCTCTATTCGTACAACAGTTAACGTAATCTTAATGAAGTTGAAATGATGGCTAGTGAAAAAAAAAAAGAAAAAAAGAAATGAAAAGTAATAAGTACGATGATAAAAAGAACAACTAGAAAATTAAAGAGTAAAGCAGGTTGATATTCTGAAAGAAACTTGTTCCGCGTTTATATGAACAAAGGCCTGTAATTGTCGGCAACCTATTTACTGTAATATAAAAAAACGGACAGCACCAACGAGTGGAAAAAAAAAAAGTCGATGGAAGAAAAATGACTGCCAAAGTCTTCATAAGATTTCTGAAATTCATGGAAAAGGAGAGAAACAAAAATAAAAAACTAGCACAGCAAGCCTCGTGAGAAAAAATGGGTTTTCGAGAAAAAAGAATTATAAATTTTGATGGTCACATTAATTGTCTGTAAGTTAATATGCGTAAATGGTATGTAATGATTGTATGAAATTTGTGAGTTGCTGACGAAATGTTTGACAATGTAAAATTTAAAAGCATTATTTCTGAAATGAAAAATTAATTAAGATGATAAAGTATGTAAATAATCATATAATTTTAAATAAAGTCAAAGAAATACAATAAAACAATAAAGTTATAAAAAAAAAAAAAAGAAGAAGAAGAAAACATGAATATGTGGATGATTTCTGAAAAATGAAAAATTCATGAAAATTAAAAACAAGAAGAAGAAAAAAGTTTTATAATAAATATTTGTTTCAAATTTCGCATATATTTTTTCAAAATTCTGTATTTTATGACCAATATAAAAACAATAAATCAGGTTAAAAACGAATTTTTAAGATACGATTTTTTTTTGGCTTGACGGAGAATGTTCTCCGCTCGTCAGTCGTTGTACTAACGTTGGTAATAAATCTTTTTCAAAGATGATAATTCGTTTTTATCTATTCCACATCAAGTGATCAGAACTCACCTCAATATGGTAGGCAGAGCTACGGATCGGAAAAAGAAGTGCAGTAATTAAAATGTGTTAATCGTGTAATTAATTAAAAGTTAAAGTTTTGTGTTTCACACAAAGTGAAAAGGCTTAGTGCCGTGTGATACCTCCATGCAAAGTGGAAGGAAAAGTATTAAAATTTGTGAACGCAAAGTTCGTTTCAGTGATAAAAGTAAATATCCTGAAAAAATTAAAAAAGCTTAAAGTCAGTGAATCGAAAAGTAAAGTTCGAAGTCAAAGTAAACGAGGGTGAATCCTTGGGTGTAAGTTGAAATTACAATAGATACAATAATACTAATAGAAGTCAAAATCACAGTCAAAATGTAGATCAGGGGAAAATGATATACAATAATAATCAACAAATAGAGATGTCTCAGAATAATAATAATACATATGAAAATAAAAAATATAATAACAATCAAAATCAAAATACTTTGCCAAGTTCGAATATTTTAGTATGTTTTAAATGTCATGGCAAAGGACACATAGCAAAGGTATGTCCGACAAATAAAGAGGGTATAAAACCCCAAGATAAACTAGATGGTCCTGCCCAAAACACAAAATACGGACGAAATAACAACCATAATAATAATAATAAAAATAAGAAGGAAAATGATGTTCAATGGTCCATGATGATCAGATACAAGAATCACGATCCGAGAATAAACACAAATAATAATAAACTAATAAATTTAATTACATCTAGAGAAACAAAACAAGAGTCAGACTCAAATTATGTCTCTCTCACTAAAAGAATCATGTTAGATGGTGGAGCTGTTGCTCACATAATATCAGACTTATCAAAATTGTCTAACCCAATAATGTTAGAAAAGCCTATCGAGCTGGAATGTGCCATTCAGGATACACTACTCATTGCCACACACATAGGTACTATGTTCATCAGAGTGGAGAACTCAGAGAGAAACCAAACAGTAATAAGGCTAAAAAATGTACATTATGTACCATCTCTAAACGTAGCCAGGGATTAAAATAACAGAAAATAGAGCGCTAGGCGTAGATCAAAATTTCTCTGCAGCACACATATACGTCCGAGGCACGGATGAAGTCATTTTTTCAGCTCCAAAAATAAGAGGCGTATACATGGTGAAGTACGAAATTTTACCAGAGGCCGCTGTTAATATTGTGGAAGACGAAGAAGAATTAAATAAAATATGTCCTTATAATAACGAATCTAATAAATTGGCATGTATGCCCAATATAAATTCCCAGGATGAGTGGATGGAATATGAAGTAGAAGAAGAAATTATAGAGGAAGTCAGGAGGAAAATGAAGAGAATGGAGAGAACACTAATAATAAAAAACAAGAAAATATAATTAATAATAATATAGATAATAACATAATAATAAATCCTAATGATACATATGATAATAATAAACCACAAGAAAATGAAATGAATGAAGGTGTAGGAATAAACACTAATAATAATACTATAAATAATAATAATACAATAAGTGATATTCAGGAATCTAATGAGAATACTGAAACATCAAAAATAGACAAAAAAATGATATGGCATAGGAGATTAGGACATCTATTAGGTAAAAATTTAAAATTTTTGACAAAGGTCTCAAGAGGTATTCCAAATGGAATTACTTTTTGTGATGACGAGTTCAGTCTGTGTGAGGTATGCATGAAAGCTAACTCCAGAAGATTAGGGCATAATGGAACTCGCACACGACCTGAGAGGAAACTTGAGTTCGTTTCATCAGATACTATGGGCCCCTTCTCACCAGGCATATATGGTGAAAAATATGTTTTAATTTTCGTGGATCATGCCACAAAGTATGCTTTTATTTCCACTATTGAGAAGAAATCAATGGTTTTTGAAGAATTTAAAATACTATATTTGAAATTGAAGTTGAAATTCCCGGATCACCCTATAGCCACTTTAAGATGTGATAATGCTAGGGAATACCTTGACTCAAACATGAAGACATTTTGTGAGAACAACGGCGTAAACCTTGAGCCAGTCGTTCCGTATTCACCAGAGTTAAATGCGATGGCCAAAAGGCAGAATCAAACGATTATGGCAAGGACAAGGGCTATGTTGTTTGACTCCGATTTGGATTTCAGGTTTTGGTCATTGGCTGTTCTGACGGCTGTTTATATTATAAACAGGAGCCCAACTAGGGCCAATAAAGATAACAAGACCCATTTTGAGATGTTTTACGGCATAAAGCCGGATTTATCCAACATGAGAGTTTTTGGGTTTCTCACCCATAGGCACATTCCCATATAGGTCTGTCAGCAACAAGCCACTAAAAATAAAAGAAAAAGTGCCAATAGTGAATATCTAAAATTAACCCAAAGATCTGACAAAGGAATTTTTGTAGGGTATACCAACAGTGGGTACTGTATAAGGGACCCATTAATGGACAAATCGCACGTAACTTGCGATGTCAGATTTGATGAAACGAGAAATATAAAACAAATAAATAATATAAATAATAATAAAGAAAATACACAAGATAATAATAATATTATAGATACTTCTGTAATCTTAAATTTATTCAAATCACGATATAAAAATTACCTTGAGGACCACATCCCTCAAAAATGGGAGGATGTCGAAAACAACCCTTTTAAGGAAGAGTAGCTCCAAGCCATTACAGACGAGCTGAATTCACTATCTGCTATGGGCGTTTGGGAAGTTGTCCCAAAGGAGAGGAATGTGAGGTTGGTAGATACGAAGTGGTGTTTCACCACAAAACCCGACAACCGAGGTGTTCACATACCAAAAGCTAGATTGGTTGCAAGGGGTTTTAAAGATCTCACTCACTATTCCCTAACCAAAACATATGCCCCGGTAGTCCAATACTGGTTAATCAGGTGGATACTGTCAATTACCAATAAACATGGTTTAAACATAACACAATTTGACATTAAAACAGCCTTCCTTAATTCACAAATAAAATATCCAATATTCATATCGAACTCTAAGGGATGCCAATTAGGCGAAAATAAATGCCTGAGACTCATAAAGTCAATATATGGACTTAAAACATCTTCTAAAAGTTGGTACGATTTGTTGAATTCAACAATAATTCAAGCTGGATTCACCCAGTCAAAGATAGATAGATGTTTATATATCAAACAGGATAATACTGGTGCTATGGCACTCCTGATAGTCTATGTGGATGACATGTTGTTGGCTAGCAACCACGACGAGTGGACACAAGACTTAATAAATACCTTTAATAAAAACTTCACCTTAAAAATAGAATATAACCCCACATTTTTTGTTGGATTTGAAATAAATCGTGATATTCCAAGAAAACAAATAATACTCACACAGAATAGATATATCAATAAGATTCTCCGGAAGTTCGGAATGACCAAATGCAATCCATCTTCCACACCTTTGGAGACTGGGCTTTAACTCAACAAACCAGCAAATGGAATTGACGATACCAAATATAGGGCTATGATTGGGAATCTGCTATATGTGGCAAGACTGACCTGCCCGGATATTGCTTTCGCCGTCAACTACCTATCCTGTTTTCAGGCATCCTCCAACAATGAAATAAAAAACTATGTTCGTCGTATCATTAGATACCTGAAAACTACAAGAGATTTCTCTCTGGTCTTCCACTCCAACCAAACTCACATTAAAGCTTTTGTCGATGCGTCGTATGCACCCGACGTAAACGATTCACCCATCGATATAAATAACTTGGAGAAAGGGTGCTCCACAACTGGGTTCATGATTTTTGTAAACGGAGACTTGCTAAATTGGGCCATTCACCGGCAACACACAGTTGCAACTCCGTCAACTGCAGCCGAGTTAATTGCATTGAATGATGCACTCGACGACATATATGTGATCTGGAGACTTATGGAAAGTGTTTTCTCTGTAACCGACCCAGTACAGGTGTATGAAGACAATATATCTGCGTCCTGCATTGCATTTGGGGGAGGCCAGAAACGATCCAAGTCTCTCGCGATCAAATGCTACGCACTGCTGGAGGCATTTCAGCAAAAATTGATAAACTTCAATAATATTAGGTCACCCGATCAAGTTGCCGATATATTAACCAAAGCACTTGATCGGAAAACCTTCCAGAATATCGTTACGAGAATCCTCCGAGCAAGTCAACTTTTCGGCCAATAGTCTTAATTGACATAACCCTTCAAAATTTTTTTGATATTTGGTTTTGGACTGCGGATGGACGTTCGTCTTTTAGCGCCTATCGTAAACCGAGCGGTCCATATTTAGTTTCACAATTTCACATCATACATTTACAACAGGTTCCCCGTCGCTGCTCTGCCTCTCTTACTGGCATCATCATCCCCTAACAAATTCAATTGATTCCAACAATAGCATATTTATTTAAACCCCACACAATTAATTATAAGGACATAGATAATAATGTTTTCTCCCACAGCTGACAATGAGGAAATATGATCTCTCCGACCTTTCCTTTATATATATATAATAATTCAAAATCACACAATATATTTATAAGACGTGACACTAAAACAGAAGGTTAAATGTATACCTCATGTTAATAATTACACAATATATAAGACAAAACAATCATTTATAAATTTATACACATTTTAATTGTACATCATGATAGTAGTCAACGACTTATTTAATTTTTACTATTTTTTCTAGCAACTTTTTTATATGATATTTATGTTTAACAATTTTGACTGCTATTGCTTATTTATTTTTTACTTTTTTAATTTATATGTTCGTTCGTCCGTTTTGAATCGCAGGGGGGTGTTGGGATACAATTCCCTCACTTCCTCACAAACACATAACCTGATCTCTTGACTAACACTGTATGTAACATGTTCATTACTTTTAATCGTTTCACATGTGGCGACACTGATCGTCGACATAATCTTTTTTCTCCCACTGCTCGACCAAGAATGTTCTCCGCTCGTCAGTCGTTGTACTAACGTTGGTAATAAATCTTTTTCAAAGATGATAATTCATTTTTATCTTTTCCGCATCAAGTGATCAGAACTCACCTCAATAAATTTTTCTCCATGAATAGATTTAAAATATAAATGAGACAATGGGCCCAACATAATTTTCAATCCTAAAAAAGTAGCAAGAATTCTTTTTGATTTGTTAAATAATTAATGCCATTAAATGTATGCGAACTCACAAACTGAAGAGAATTACTCACAAATTTTCTTTCTGATAAATAAAAAAAAAATGATTTTAAAAAGAATTTGATAATGATAATAAGTAAATAAAGAACGTTGTCGTCAAGTAGTGCTACCTGTGAACTGGCACGCTGGAACTAGGCAAAGTGAGTTAAATAAAAGCGTATAATAAAAGTTTATAATAACAAGACCGAAATACCAGCGAAAGAGAAAAAAAACCAACTGATAAAAATGAATATCAGCGTATGGGTGCGTGGGTTGAACGCGTGGAAACAGCGCTGAAGTTGGTCATCGGATGTACTTCAACAAATTGAGTGAGTAGAATAAAAAGTATAAAATAAGTTAGGTTAAAAACGACTTTTTTAAAAATATGCTTTTATAATTATTTGAAGAAAATAAGGGCGAAAGATAAAATAAAATTTCTCACTTTTTTTAACCAGACAGAAACAAACAAAAATTGAAAAAACAACTGATAAAAACGGATATAAGTGTATGTGTACGTGTGTTGCAACACGTGAAAGTAGCGCTTAAGTTGGTCATCTGTTGTACTTCAACAAATTGAGTGAGTATAATGAAAGCGTATGAATAGCAGTACCGTCCGGTCGATCCATCCAAAATTGGCAGTGTAGGCACTACAGTAAATTATAATAAAAACGAAAATGGCGGTACAGGAAGTAGCGTTCGGCCTATCCGTACCAAAATGAATAGGTCTGGTCCTTGGGTTGGTACAAATGTTTTTACCAAATTTCGTGATTATCGGACACAAATTACGACCTTTACCGCCGGAATAAGAAAACAGAAAATAAATGACCATCTATCTATCTATTTATCTATCTATATATGTAAGAATACATGAATTTGAGTTATTGGTGCCAAAATTTTCCAGAGGTCATGGAACGAAAAACATACAACTCCCAACCGTAGGGGCTAATATCGCACCAAGAGTAATAAGTAGATTTTCTAAAGAAATCTACTTAAAAAGGAGGGAGGAAAAAGGGAACAAAATCAAGCCACGTAGGTATACGTATAAATTTTTCCAAAAAACTGAGGAACACAATAATTTCGTTTCACACACGAAAGTGTAATGCCTTTTTATTGAAATGTAGATACAACCGTCGACAAATGATGTATAATTATTAAGCTCTATAATTTTTGTCCTTTTTCACGATAGAATGAGTCGCATTGTAGGTATAATTTGTGGTAAAAGTAGAAAAGAGCAATAAAAAAATTTAGCTTATTGGAAAGAATTGAACGAACATTACAGAGGGTATCCGAAAGTTGAAGTGCATAACTTTGTGGATCAATTTCTGGAAAAAAAAAAAAAGTTCCGTTTACAAAATACTAATGAAATACTTCCTCTTTGATTCAAATACACGCACAAAAACTAGGGATAAAAAAACCAAAAATCTGATGTAACTTCCTCAAAAGTTGAAAAAAATAAAAGAAATTTGATTTAAAGGAGTAGGTAAGTCATTATGTTATTTAATTTCCTCTAGCTTTCAAAGTTTTAACTATATTCGGGGGAAAAAATAAGTTTCCATTTTCTAAATAGCCACGTTACTTTTCACTCTCTGTTAGGTCAAAAAACGAGTTCTATCATTTTATTCGAAAGGAAAAATAAACAAAAAAGGTGTACTTTAAGCTTTCAATAAAAACTCGATAGTTTTTGAGAAAAACTGGGTTGAAAGTTAAATCTAGCTAAAATTGTTCACAAGCTTATAGGTAATGTTTCGTCTTTTCGTGCACGTAGCCTAGTCGCTTCTCGTCATCGGTGCCAACGTAAACCATTAAATTTTGGAAAAGCGACAGAAAAATAAAAAAAATCAGACTGAATCCACTATTCCAAGTCGATACAATGACCGAAATAATGTCAGCACTAGACAATAGCAAAAATTTCACCAAATACGTAATATCGAGAGGTTTCAATAAACAGACATGCTGTAAATGGTTGTACTTAGTAAATTACGATACATACGAAGAATTCAAGCATTACTTTGCCAAAAAAAAAACAAAAAAAAAACATGTATACGGTAATTATTTTTGAGAAGGAAGAATACAAACAAAGCACAAAATTATTTGAAGAGGAGAGAACGAACATTTCGAATCAATTTATTTATCATTGCTAAGATTATCGTGTTTTATATGCAGTCGAGTGGGGTTTCGCTATCTTTATTTCCTTTTAACGTTTCCAGCACTCTAACTTTTTCGACCTGACTCATTCGTCAAAATGGCTACTCTCACCAGACTTTCAATCAAAAATAGTTTTACCAATGTAATCGTGAAACAGGTACCTATTCAAATATGCAAACGTCCAGACTTGGTGTGTTATCTGCAAGTCTCAAATTTCAGGGAATTGATCGATGAATTTCCAAAATGAACAAACAAGTAAGTATATTATGATTCGAAAATTTTGGAAACTTTGCCGAGGAAACGGTTCGACATGACAATGATACTGAACATCTGCTTCCGCTAGCCACTGTGAATACAGTTATGAAAACAAAACTAAATTCAACGATTATCGAGTCCGCGTAGCCATTCTTTATTCTTTTCAGATGTTTAGGCTACTTCGATTACTTCGATTAATGGAAACGAATTTCGAAACGACGCCGACGCACAATTTACATTAGAATACCATTACTTGACTCGGCTCCATTACGTTCGATATTTAATTTCATTGTTCGCTTCTGTAAATCCTTTTTATGCCATCATTCACTGGGTAAGCAGAATATAGATACAATTCAACTTGCAGACAGCAGCGAAAAGAGACAATAGTTAGTAGACCACTCGTTTAAAATCGTGAAAATTTCAGATCTCGATACTTCGCGTATTTTAAGAAGCCTATGGAGTCCAACAAGAGTGTAGATAGGAGGGAGGTCCTAAAGGTCTGCTCTCTCCTTAACCAAAAAGTTGACATATATAAAAATAGCGGGTTTTTAATGATTTTTTTTTTTTTTGGGGGGGGGGGCTGTGTGTCTGATGAGACCGCTGTGAATGTGCGCGCACCCCTCTTACGACAGAGCTATTTACGGCCAACCATGGGGTGGAGTAGATACTAAAAATTTTTCAGATTCTCTGTAACACATAGGCTGCAGTAAGCGTGAACAACCTACGGCCCGCAATGATTTTACGAAAAAAAGCGAAAATTAAAATAGAAAACAGAAAAATAACTAATTTTTACTGACAAACGATATAAACGGTCATAATTATAATTCAAAAATAACGAGATACTAATTTAATCACGTAATTCTGATAAGGTCAGATTGTATTACTTGTCCCATTCTAGTAGTTTTTCAACAACCACTCTCAGTCCGGTCCACGGAACGTTTGAAAATTTTCAGGGTGGTCTGTGAGCTGAAAAAGATTGCCCACGCCTGGGTTTAACAACAAGTTAATTTGGCTAACCAGCAAATCAACAATACGAGGTAAACACAAAGAAAAATTGAAAAGGTGTTCGAGATATATCAAAACCCTACTGTCATCTCAACCGATCGATTCATACGCATACGAATAGGGCTAATAATTTGTCAGCGAGCAGTTAATAAACTGGACTTCAAAATTAAGGGGGTAATAGTAGTGAACAGCATTTAGGTTAGGTTGGCATCTGAGTTCTTATGGCTATGTCGCGTCACTTATTGGACGAAGGACTAACGCATATTCTAATCCGGTTACTTCGTGATTGTGTAAGGAATTATCTGTGGTTCTGGTATTGAGTGAATGAGATCCCCCGGCCCCTATAAGTGAATAATTTCTGTTCAGCTACCATTTTCTACTGTTCGGAGCCATAGGGCTATATAAATTTAAATAAAAAAATCAATTAATCGATCAATTAATTAATTAAATACACAACGAAGCAGCTGATAACCGCAACGCTTTTACACAATAAAAGTGATGAATACTAAAAAGGAATGAAAGGCTCTAATCGAGGTATTTCATGAGCAGTAAATGAGCGGATTAACAAACAGAAAAAAGTAGCACGTCCGCATGTACCTAATGACCATAACATAGAGGCTGGTCGACACGAGGAAATTTTTCACTATATAAAAATGGTAAAAGTAAAATTTAATTATTTACAGTTCTTATATGTTTCGGAGACCCGAACTTTATCACTGAATTAAAATCAAGAATTCTTTAAGGCTACGTCGAGTGACTTTTATGAGCAAATTTCATTCACGAAAAATTCAAAATAAACTTCAAAATTTGAATAAAAAACTTTGAAACTAGTCAAATAAGAATGGGATTAAACATATGTTAATCATTATTGAAATAATGTATTTTGTGATCGTTTGTCTCACTCAGTCTCATGGGTTCATTTATGCATTCACAGAGGCCGACACACAAATAAATGCATTAAAACACAAAGTTTGAAATAAAGAAAAAGTATAAATATTCAGTAAATTAGAAATAATTAAATTTAATGAATTTTCTATTAGTGTAACTCACGAAAGGGAGTAATAAGAATATGGTGGTGAGGGAGCTCTTTCTTACGGTCGAAGATCCTCTGAATCTGAATTATCTCACTTCGTTCTTTCTTCATCATTTCTTCTCAGAAAACGAACACAAAAATATCACGACATATTTTATTAGGAAACTTATTGAGTAGAGAAAATTTATTATAAAATACGCAACCAGCACCTTAAAAAAGGCAGATTAACTGAAGGCTATGCTGACATAATCATTTAAATGAAAAAAATGGGTAATGAGACTTGTATATGCTTCAGGTATAGATTTTTTTCGTTTTTTTGTTCAAAATCTTGGGCACTAATTTCACGGCCCATCAAATTCTTTTTCGTCTCTCATTCATAACTATTTCGAGAGAAAGGGCGTTTGGTTGAAGAAACAGAGAGGGAAAGATAGACTGACAAACCGACGCTCCACCGGCACACTATCAAAAATAAAAAATAACAAAAAAAACCTTCGACGACGCCTTCATTTTTTTGGTGAAATATTTTAGAAAAATCTGACGTAAACTTAAATTATGACGTAAAAAAAATCCTGATAAAATTAATCTGGATTTGTTTTGTTTTCTTTCCATTCTTGACTTTGTAAACATAAGAAATGAAGCACCTTCTATTCTATACCTTCCAGTTTTACAATGGTGATCTCGTCCCAAGTCAGCAGGGATGTAAAAGATCCTAATTTTCCTTTCAGTTTTTTCCTTCTTCAATTTTCGTCGCTGTCGAAGTGAATAAAAAATTATTCTTATCGGGTTTTTGCTTTTTCAAACTGAGTGAGTAAGTAGAAAAGGCGAAAGCTTCCAAATTGCTTTCAACGAAAAGAAAAATGATTCCTACGCTGTAACGTTTCTGTGTAAGTTTACTTTTAGTAGGCAAAATAACAAAATGAAACGATGAGTTTTGGAGAGACTATTATTGTAAGACCAGATTTTTTGTGTCGCTGAATCAATGTTTGAGGACGATGAAGAATTTGGCCGGAGTTGAAAGCCCTCGATTAATCGCTACTAACAAAAATGAAAATTCATCGATAAAATGGAAAAAACTACGCAGTTTTTCATTTTTTCATGGCTTACTTATAAGAAATCGAAACGTATTTCACTAACTGAAGGAATTGAGAAGTTGCCTACCCAGCAAATTCAATAATTGTCAATTGAAATTCATTCCCAGCACAGCTTAAGGTTTGGTATGCAAATGTACTAATGCAGCTATTCCAAAACCTATAAGAAAAAATTTTTCTTTATTCGCATTTGATTATTGGATTCCCCTACAATACCATATGTCGAGTAAACGTACCGATTATAGGGTAGGTATGTACCTACCGAATAATTATAGGGAACACTTATTTCTCTCAGACTATTAGGACTGTTTGGTGGAAAAAAATCAATGATAGTAAGACCAGTCCTAGATTAGCACCCGCTACCACTCTGTTCAAATTTTTAATTGCTGCTCATTGCCACTTGGCTCATATAATATTCTGGGTGATGTAATTATTCTCTTTCATTTCTTTCGAAAAAAGAAAGGCAAATAAATTTCTCTCGTCAAAAATTTGCAACTCTGACTAACCACACAATTCGCACACAGTGTAGATCTGGCACTGAGTAAGACTATTCTATGGTACCTATCCACAAAAATAGTCAAAAAAACACGCTTAAAACGAGTTTTCTATTCTTTTTGGTTTTTATCACAGCTCTCAGAAAATTTGTTGTAATCTTTCATAAATTTTGGACAAAATACCAGTTTATATTTTATAATATGATTGATAGACCAGCAGAAAATTTGAACATTCTGCTGTTGTATCTAAGTATTGTGAATCCTGTAAGTTGATTTTTTAAATTTACAAATTTTTGGCATTGAAAATGCTTCTCGAGTCAAGTTGTGAAAAAATGTCCATTACCTAATTTTTACTAATGTTTTATGCGTGAATTGAAAAAGTTGGAAGGAGAAAATGGGAATGAAAAATAAAGTGGAGGTCGTAACATTGTTTCGTTGTTTACAGAAAAAATACGAAAATAAAAGAATACAAAAACTGAACAACTCTCAATTTTTTTTTTAATTCTTATTAATTTTCAATGCCCTCCTCTCGTTGTCACAAAGTGTAAAACCTGTGAATATTTTATTTTCATCACATAATAAGTCAAGTAAAAATGAATTTTTTTAAATACGCTTGTGTAACATCTGTAAAACTCCTCCAACCAAAGTCCCACGTCCAAAACTGAAATATACACTAAAAAAAAAAAAAAAAAAAAAAAAAAAGGAAAAACCTGCCAATGTGATGAATTGAACTGGGCATCCTTGCAGTAGAAAACCACATGCTACCACGGTGCTGGAAGAAACATGTACTGAAAAAGTAAGCAATTTGATACGTGATAACTGATAGTAACTAAAGTCGATTTTAGCACTCCTAGATTTTAGTATAAGAACCATATGTCACATATTGTTACATTAGCAACTGCAACTGCAATAAAAGCGTATAAAATCAAAAACATAACTAAATCAACGTAAAATGGAATCGAAACATTGTGAGTGGTATTTGTAACCTTTATAACAAAGAGTAATTAATTTTTTCAACTCTAATCTCAATATCAGATTAGAAAATACATTCCTAAATCATATTAGGAAGGAGGGTATCGCATTTGGAGACGTTATTTTGAGTGATTGGGCAAAAAATTTCGCATAGAATCGAAGACTGATTCCATCGACTTTTCAATGTTCCAAACAATAGCACCAAGGACCACTGATCCTGATTCGTTTATAACTTTTAGTTTAAAGTGATTTTTCGAATTAATGTCGGAATGATTTCAAAGTTACGTACTTACCTCATACTTGGTACGTTTCCAAGCACAGCATCTAAACTGAAGGATACTTTACGTCAATTTGATCGGGGCGAGAAAGGGACAATTTTTCAATCATAAGAAGAAGAAAAACATGGACCCTACCGAATACACACCACCATTTTAGGTCGGGAATGCGACGGTAGCTGTTTTCAAACCCATGATCTTATACTAGCCTCTACTGAAATTGAAATTAATTTATAAGTATTATTTACGTGAAATGTATTTTTCATACAAAGTTTCTGATTCGAAGTTGACAAAAACCTCATCACCAAATTTGGATATTTGTACGAAAATCAAACTAATCTACCACTGGAACCCCCTGTCAAGCAAGCTGCTCGTTGAAATTTAAACGACAAGGTTAGATGTTAGATTTTCTTCCATTCAAACTTATTTACTCATCTTCCTCGAAGAATACAAAACTAGTTGATTGCTCGATGGGAAGAAACGTACACAGCTACAGTAGCCTACCAAAAACATTATTAACGACAGAATCCAAAAAGGAATTTTTGCCTGAAGTCATGTTCTCGTATCGACGAAAAAATTTTAAAATCATCAAATCGAGCTCAAACTTTGAAAAAATAATAATTTTTTTTACAATTATTTAAAATTGTCGTTTTTAATTCGTTGGTATGCAATATAGCGTGAAAATGTTTTTAAACAAATTTTGAACCAGTTTTTGATGATTTATTTTTCAAATAGAGATAAAGAGAAACTTGAAAACTCAATCGTTTTTATTACAGTTTTGCGAATTGATGAAAAAAAAAAACAACAAAATAAAAATTTTTTTGGAAAAGAAAACGAGGAAAGACATGCGTTTTTACGAAAAAAAAAATTGTAATTAGAATTCAAAGGCGTAGATAACGGTTCAAATAAAATACTTTTGAGATCATTAATTTTAGGGGGGGCACATTTTCCGACTAAGCTAATGAGAGGTTTCTAAGTCTGCAAAAAATTTTTTTTTAAAGTTCATCTTTCGAATAAACATTAACATTTTAGTCCTAATATTTTAAGTTCATTACAAAAAAAAACAGTTATGTATTTTGAACTTACAATGAATACTAACTATGGCGAAATCAGAGAGAATTTTGAGACATCAACAAGAGAAAAATATACGGTAGATCTGATTAGAACGCATTATCAAGGGTCTCAAATGAGAAATAAGTTTTAAGTTTAGGTTAAAAACAAGTTTTTAAGAAAGGCTTTTTTTTTTTGGCTTTAGCTTCATACGAAATAAACATTTTTTCGTAGGGGAAAGTTGGAAGCAGCATTGGTATATTTTATAAATCGCAGTAGTGAGTAGAATAAAAGATTATAATTAAATATAGCAGACCAAATTTTTTTCCCATACTTCGAGTGAAATTTCATTCCCTTGGATACCTCATGAAACTTCACGAATAAATGGTCACACCATATGAAATGAATCCCACATCTTCTGTAAATATTGGTTTGTACATTTTTCGAATTGAAATAGCCAAAAATGGGCCACTAAACTCAAAAAAATTTTACATACTGTAATATTTTAAGTTATATGATAAAGCAAACTTTACTTACCAACTCATGGGATAAAAATCGCAACATCGTGAAAATCGGTTCGGAGAACCGAATTTTGAAAACCAAACGCTTTTACGAGTAGGTTTTTAAATTAGGTACTTGCTCCAAAAAATGTAATTCTACATAAATTTACGATTGTTTTCCTAATTTTTGCTTTAGTTGAGATTGAATAATGAGTGAAAATCGATCCACCAACATTAGTTGCTAACTTTACTATTTTAATACTGCTTCATGGCTTGATATAGGAAATGCTAATTTTGGTTGTGACATTGGTCAAGGACGACAAATGGGAAAATAATCAAATTGTCAAGTCGATTCTAGTAATCAGAGAGAAAATAAAAAAAATATTTTCAAATGCGTAGACTTGTGAAAATTTTACTATTCTGTGTGGAAGAATTCGTTTTTCATAATGTTTCAACGAATTTACTTGAATGATCCGGTAATTTGGAACGCGTGAAATTAGGAAACGAGCATCTTTAAAGAGCTAACTAAGCACCCCATCAACCCAAGCTGCCACGGATAATTGTACTTCGCTCATTGACAATGACAAAGCTACAAGTATATTATGTATTTTAATGAGACGTCCTAAAAAAATACACTGGGTATGTTTCAATCAAAAATACCATAAAAACTAAAGCGTAAAAGACATCGTTAAAATAGGTGATCATATTCATAATGATTATACTATAGATACACATCCGACGTAAGCACGTCGAAAGCATAAAATTCACAATTAATAAACGCCGAATTCTATAATTAATTATATCAGTTTTTTTTTTTTTTTTTTTTTTTACTTTTTGGCAAGCTTAGCAACGAATAAAGTCTCAATTTTTGCCTAAACGATTTTTACAAGCCCTGGTGCCAGAACGCGTGTTCAATGCTCTTCATAATTTAAACGTTGATGTAGATCCTCATTCGTATTCAGTGAACGCTCTCCGAAAACATTTAGCCAACAGAGCCAAGAATTGCATTCTAGTTGAGAGAGTACAGGCTGACTGAAATGTAAATTTTTAGTCTTCCTTCGTGACGCCATATACGTAGAAGCCAATAATTGAAGATGAATTTTCAAAGAACACGATTTCATCCATACCTCCACGAAAGAAATATGTTAATAGGTGGGTACTTAACCACTTTGTACAATTTATTTATCATACCTTACTCATCCTATTCCCGCGAAGACTCATGAAGAAATTTACACTTCATTTGGGTGGTGAAAATGAAAAATGTAGTTGTTGTAATAGAATTTATATTGAATAAAAATAGTTTCATGATTGGAATTCTAATCCAAAGGAAGAAGATACGAGCAATAATTTTTTAACACTCAATATAATTATAAAACTCTTTTTTTTTTCGCAGGGATGGGGAATTCACCAGAAATATTTTTATAGCTTTGCACTTCAGTGGTAGAGGGAGTTTTGCCTCGAAAATGGATAGGATAGTTAGGCTTATGGCAGCTCAAATACCTGATGAACCAGAGCTCTGGAACATACAGTTTCATCACTCGTTAATTTTGCAGAGGGAAAATAAGCCAAGTCGGGGCAAAGTAATGACATTAAGGGTCGCGTCCTTCCCTCATCAATAATTAAAAATCAAAAATGATGTAGGTACCTAATTTACATTTTATTTTAGGGTATTTTCTTCAAATTGATACAGAAGGAATTTTTTACGGATCAATATGAGTGATGAAAAAAAAATTTTAGTTCTGAACTTCACTTCAAAATAGTGGTTTTCAACTTGTAGGGCGCCTCTTGTTGAGGGGTAGAAAACTAAGGAGCGGAAGTGAACTATTAAATATGCATACGAGAGCTATAAATCACAGAGGTAATGAGTGACTCAGGAGGGGGGAGATGTTAAACAACAGGCAGAGAAGGCTCCATTCAAAGAAAGTTGGGATTTATTGCTTGGAAAAAAAGAGGAAAAAAAGAGGAAAAAAAGAGGAAGAAAGAGGAAAAAACAAATTAAAAGTAATGACAATTTAGGTACCACTATCTTCTCGTGTGCTACGCACACATGCATATACACCTGCTCACACATGTATGTTTTCCCTGTTGTTCTTATACTTCCATCAGTCCGAATCATTACCTTTGTGAGCAAATGGATGACACTTTCTATTTCGTACACGCGTTACTTTCATATTGTTCAATATTTTGAGCAATGACATGATTTTTAATACAATTATTGAATTAAGATGAGTAATAAAATTCAATTTTTCTTTGCAAAATTGTACAATTAAAGGTACACTTTTCTCAAGATCTATGAAAGCTGCAGACTTGAAATATTTATGGAAGTAAAAGGCAACATGACTGAAGACTTTAACACGAGGGTTTTGAATTATAACATTTTCTCACTTAGTAAAATTGTTTTACAAAAGCGCTTCTTCAACCTCATTTTTTAATACTTAGAAAATCATTAAAAATTTTAGAGAGTCAATATGAAGAAAAACCCGAGTTTGTTTGCAGCGGATACATCAAGGAACAAAATGAAAAACAAAACATCAAAATCGGTTCAGCCAAAGCTGAGAAAAATATACCTTTAGTTAAAACAACCATTTGTGTGGAAAACTTGATTTGAAAAAAAAAAAAAAATGCTTTCTTAGGTTTCAGTTTTGGTTTACCAACATTCACACGTTTTTTGAATACTCTGTGACAACTGTACAACTTTCTTTCAATAATTGGGTATAATAAAACTTTCAATGTTTCAACAAATTTTAATTCACGTTTCCCTTCGTTAGTTAGTTTAGGTATTGAACTATACTGATAAATAATAATTCCTTGATATTGAAAAAAATTTGAATCATATCGATATATTTATCGATTGTCGATCGATATTGCTTTGAAAGAAATTAGAATTTTGATTTAACTAAAAGTTGTGGTTTACATACCAGAGATTATTGGATTATGAGCGGATTATAAAACATGATTTGATTATTTGAATCCTTCATTCAAATTGTTTTCAATGATATCACTTATGTTTTTTCGTAGAATGTTAATCACTGATTCGTTATTGTTAGGAATTGATGTTATTAATTATGAAATAATAAAATATCCAAAATGATTTTTTAATTTTTAGTTGTTTTTTCCCTAATTTCAATTCCATTTTTATGCATAAAACATTAAATTTGGAGTATACAAAATGACGAAAGTATTATGAGTCACATATCAATGGAAAGAGGAAAGTAAGAAGAATTTAAAAATTTAATTAGTATAAAAATGATTTTTTTATCATTTTTGAGTTTTTAACTCCTCATTTGAATGAACAGTCGTAATCTTATCATCTATGTTTCATGAACAAAAATAAAAATGATGAAATAATACGGATAACTGATAGATACATACTTGCAACAGAGCTGGATTGATGGTATGACCAAGGCCGGAGAGAGTAAAAACGGGCACAAGGGTAAAAATAATTGTTTTAGAAAATATCGATTTTTTAATTGTTTTTTGGTGTCAGCATTTTGAGAGGGCCTTCCACGCCCTTTCAGAAAGTCCAGCCACGAGGAGTTCCCCCTATTCCTTCCATCACTCTCTCGCCCAGGGTATGACTTGGTTGAGAATGTAGAAGTTATGCTTTCATTGTACTCTCGCTACTTCCCTTCATTTTCATCCATACTCATATCTTTAGTAGACTCCCTTTCTACATTCAGTTCCTTTCAATTATGTTTATATACTTCTTGGCACACATCATACTTCCTTTCGGAATGTTTGTTTCCTGTCTACCACTTGTATCACTTTCTCACTTGTATTCAAATTTCAAGTTTATATCACTTTGTTATAAAAATTTTCAAATAATTGAGCTATCCATTCTTTCATTCATTCAATTGAATAATATGCTACAATTTACGGTATCTCTAAAAAAAGTTCATGTATAATATGGACCTCTTCATTAAAGTCTAAATTAACAATACTAAGGCTCTTTACTAGCAGGTATGCGCACCTCCTTTTATATTAATTATTATTACACACACACATAATGATAACAAAAAATTTAAAATTCATGGAAAACTAACAGTTCCTTAGAAAAACCAAATAACACAAGATGGCTGCTCATCTCTTATCACTCTCATGCGCATATCTGTTAATGAAGAGCTTTAACAATATTTAGTTGTCGCGTTCTCATTCCCTTTACAAGTGGTTATACAGTGATGTGAGAAAAGTTAGTAATATACTAACATGCACAGCCCTTGAGAAGTGGGTTAAAAATTATAAAATTCCCCAATTTTAGTTCACATGAATAAATTCACTGAAAAAAGAGATTGAAGAACATTATAAGAATGCTTTTTGCAGTAGGCACCATGCATCGTCGCAGGTCGCAGGGAGTACCAAAAAAAACGCCGCAGCTCCACTAATTTAGGTTCGTTGTGTAAAGAAGGATGTATCTTTCGTATATTTAAGGTGTAGGGGTGCCTTCTAATAGCCTGTACAGCGAGAAGTATTATTCTGTGCATTCAGGGCGCTAGCGGTACAATACCGGCCTTTTTACTGATACAAATTTTCCAAGTGCAATTTAGCCTATTTTAAAGACTATAAAATCTTACAATTTGTAAGATTTCTATTTTGATTACAATATATAAGTACCTATAGGTACCTACAGTACATTTCAATATCTATTATTTCGCTCGATAGTCTCGATAAAAGGTGACGGTTAAAAATTTCAAAACCATCCGCCAGTATGTTAATTTCAAACGATGAAAAAAAAAAGTAAAAAAAAAACGAAATTTCAACCTAATGCTCTAAACAAATTCACACGGAAACTATACCTACGTATATCTTATGAAAATTATCAGAGAAAGTCAAGAAATTACTTATTATAGACAGACACACCGATAATTCATTTTTGACAACGTATATTAAATACTTAATTAATGATATATTGGGTTATTGACACGTGATTCATTACCTGAAATTAAATTAGGTGCATGTGAACAGTAGGTGGTTCTAATACGAGTGAGATAATTGCAGCACAAGCTCAAGGCGATCGATGCAAATCACGAGAGTAGCAATCACGTTCGTCGCACGAGTATCAGACACCATTCCTTATAAGACCCATCCAGAAAAATTGTAGGAAGAGAGAAAAATAAATGCGGATGGCTTTTTTGTGCGAGTATGAGATTTGGAAAAAGGAATGCAAAAAGTATACGAAGTTAAAAGTGCTCATGCGCAGTTAGGCTGACAGAATAAAAAATGAACGAACATTTGTACTCGCAAATTCTTTTTTGTTTCGCATATTATGAAAAGCTGCTGCATTCTGCACCAAATAAATTTTTAAACAAAAAAATCACAAATTTCCGTAGGTACGTCTTTTTCAGCTCTCCATCCAAAACAAACAGCAGTGTTTACAAATTTCAAAAACAATGATATACTCACTGAGTTTGCATAACTTTACTTCTAATCCCCAACTTTTTTGAAATATGTAAAAACTGGTTTGTAAATTCAAATAAAAAAGGTAAAATTTTGGGATGTAGGCAGTCTTAACTTCCGGCAATGAATAACGATATTTATTAGTATGAAAATATTTCTTTGATCTTTACTATTTTTTATATACAATTTTCGAACTCACAATGGGCGATCTTCCTCCTCCATGCTTATGGATAATATTTATTAATAAGCACGAGAACTTCGAACATCCTCATGCCTATGCGTAAAAAATCCAAATAGAAAATAAGCTACATCAGACGATGTGGCAACAGGGTTTTTGCTTTATTTTTATATGATTTTTTATTTTTTATTTTTTTTTAGGTTTGTTTTATTTGTCATGAAAAGTGACCCTGGGATAACACCATTAACGTCAACTATGAATAAAAACTGGAAATAAAAATATACAAATAACTGAGAAATTTTAGAAGTATTTTCAAAAAGAAAACAACTCGTAAAAGGAAGCAATATAGCTATGTTGGGGACTCATTTGTATGAGGTTTAGGGGCTCGGACTGCGGACAACAGTCGCCACTGCAAGAGGAATTAAAAATTTACTCTCAAAAAAGTAAATATCCTACATAAGATTAATACCCACTAAAAAATAAGTGACAAAAATTGGAATTCTGTGAGACAAAAGAAACTCTGAATATAAGCAAACGTTGGAATGCAAACAAAAAGAAAAAGACACGAATGTGCGATATGGAACACAAACATTGCAATGTGTTTCTGTTGTCACAACAAAGATAATTTCAATGTTGTGACGTCACAGATAGAGATTCTTTTATAATAAAAATTTGAAAAAATCTAAGTTTGTTTTACACATAACTTTGTATAAACCGATCAGAATCTTACTGGAAAACTTTCATACGGCCGAGAATTTTAAGCGCTATCCTCTTCATGAAAGGACAAACTCAGATAAGGCAACTTTTCAACACTGCGATCGATCAGAAATCTCGCAACAAAAATCACCCTCTATTCTACTGTTGTACAAATTAGATGTGTTCTCAATACCTAAAATTTTTGTCTTCTTTCCTATAATTTTTCCACTACCCAACAAAATGTTGTTCTCTGCCAACCCTCTTGAAACATCTAGTGCCAAAGAAGTTTAAAGAGCTGTAGCGAAACAAAAACCTCGGCAACTTTTCAAACAATCAAAGGAAATGGAACAAATCAAAGAGGAATTGTTGATAGACACGGCACTGCCTGTGGACAAAATCCTCAAGGTGATGTCGCTTCCCCTTCTGCCAATGATTTCTCTTCCTTGATCACCGGAAAGGAAGACCCTGACTCTGGAAACCCCAAAGCCAGAGCCACCCCTGCCACCAACCAGAGAATGTATGAAATTTCTCTTCACCATAGAACAGGTAGAATGCTTTTGAACCTCCACAAGCTCAACACAGGGGACTTCAAATTCTCCTATGTTGAAAAAACAGGAGTTTAGGAAGCCTCAACCCCTGCTACTCCCATTTTCATCTGTATGCCTACACAAAAACCAGACCACCTTGACATAGGAGAGAAGCTAGCTGCGCCCAATATCAAACCCAAACTGATGCAAAAAGGCAGTCTTACAAATATGTCGGGGCTGTTGTTGGAAGTGCCCCAGAGAAATGGGAGGCTGCTCAGAAATGGTGCTAGTACTTGTAAGTCCCCCAGTCCTGTGTGTACTTTATCATTTTTGCGGAGAAAAATCTGGGGGAAGTAGCTGTGGGGACTCACTTATATGAGGTTTAGGGGCTCAGACCACCAACAACAGTTGCCCCCACAAGGTAGGCCAATATTTGTCTTTATGACGTTAAACAAATAATGCACGATGTACGTTCAATCGTAATTACTTGCACATACTTGCAAGTAATGTACGAGTACCAAACCATGACTAATCTTGACCATATGATGATGTCACAATTCTGTACACAAACCAGCCTATCATTTCTTACCACCATAACAAATGACGCAACTAGGTCACTCACACAAACATACGTATTTGATATGTATGTGTGTCAATGGACGTGTAATTAAGCCCATATATAAACTGTCCAAACTGGCTCTAAAATTGCCAGTGATTGCCCAGGTTTTGGCTTACCCATAAGTTTAATATGAAGTGGTTGAACATGCAAAATCTGTAGATTACCTTTTGGTGAGAATATCTCTTCACGACAAGGTATTCCACAGCTATATATTTCATTTAATAATACTTAACAAAAACGAAACAGTTGAAATTGAAACATTATTGTCAATTGTCACATTTTCCATAAATTTATCACAAAATTAGAATCAAAAAAATAAATGGTCACAGATAACATCATATAAATCGATGAAAATTTTATTTTAATTTTTACACAGTTAAAAAAGAAAACACAGAGCACAGGCTGAAGAAAATGGAGAAGGAAAAGAAGAAAAATAGCGATTTTAATAGGGTTTTTGCAAATCTTTCGATTGATGAAAATTCAAAAAATGCTGTGTAACTTACAAGTAATAAAATTTATAGTTGAATTGAATTACCACAGGAAAAATTTAAGAAGTAGGTATGCTTCTTTTCTATATTCAATTTTCAATTTTTTTCATCCATTGTTGTATACAACTTTCATTAATGGGTAATAGGTGTGTGAGAAAAAATTCTCATTATAAATCGGATTTACATTGCACGTATGACATTCTACTAATGACAAAAGGAAAAAGAAAACAAGACATTCAGCATTTCGAATAGAATTTTGGTTAATATTCGAAGAATTCAGTTACAAAAAGTTGAAGATTGTTTCGCACAAATATTGGTGTTATACTTAGCCATTAGCCTACATTTTAAATCGTATTAATAGCATGATAAGAGATCAGAAAGGTGGTAAAATGGGAGATATAGAGGATGTATTGAAAATACTCCCTTCTCATACGGTTGGAAAACGAAACGAAAAACTGAATAGAAATTGACTAAAAATGATTTCTATGTCAAAAAAGGAGTTAGAAATTAACAATAATCAATAATGTAAGCAAGAGTTTTTATTTTCCACTTGCAAATAAATTGTAATTTTGGATTTAAATAAATTTACTGGCTGTCTATTTTGTAAAACTCACAAATTACAAATAGGCTACACACTTACTTTGTTTCATATGAAACATCTCCAGTTATCTAATTATATCGTGATTTTTATGCCACTTAGACTTTAGTAAAACCATACTAAAAAGAAAGACAGAAACGAAATGAAAACATTTAGAAAAAAAAGCTATAAAAAAGGTAAGAAAACTTTAAAAACTAAAAAAAAAAAAAAAAAAAAACCAACCAAATTGGAAACCGAATTTTTCGTTTTCCAGTCTCTGATCACCAAAATATATTGGAATGTTTGGAGTAAATAAACTGAGGCAAAATGGATATGACCTCAGTAACTTGGAATAATAAAACGGTTTTGAGATTCGATTGAACGTACATATCCATTAGCGTACGTACTTTCCATCTTACTCACTCTCAGCACTCCAAAAAAAAAAACAAAAAAAAACTTTGAACAATTCTTTTTAGTCGCACTATATTAACTCATAAATTCTTCTACGGAGAAAAAGTGCTTCAAGATATCTCAAAAAAACACTGATTGGGCGTCGTACACCATTAAAATCCAATGGTAATACGAAGAAACAGCTTCATAGTTTTCATATATTGGAAAAAAAACTAAAATGATTATAGTTGAACTTTAAGATAGATTGATTTTCAAGAAAGTTACCAAAAAGATCAAAAAGATGCGAGACGGGTGTGTATACGAAGAGTTATGGTTTATGTGATATCAAAATTAAAGAGACGAAAAGATAATATTTAAAAAATTCGAAAAATACTGTTAGAGATGATAAAATCGTCGATCGCAATGATACTGCCAGGGATACATGAGGCTAAAACATATCAGAAGCTTCGAAAAAGATTTGAAAAAGTCTAAGAAAGGTAAAAATGTGAGTTTAATAATTGTACTAAACATATTTTCATTCGATAAAAAAAAAAAAAAAAAATCAAATTAGGGAATAGAATTTTTAGAATTGTATGTATTTCAGGGTAATAATGATCAGTTCCACTTCAGATGATAATAATTTACCAAAAAAAATGAGGCTGTATTACATCATGAAACAATTTTATACACAGGTAGCATGTTTTTAAACCATTCTTCACTAACCAGAATGGGCATACTAAGATTCGAAGGAATAGTTTCAACCGCGTTGCACTCGTGCATCTAATACATAAAAAATACTGGAATAATTTGAGTTCCTGTTTCAGGGCTGAGATACGCGGACTATTCGGAAGTGTAAATTATATATGACTTTTTTTAATGCAGTAGAATCAAATGTGAGAAGCGGTTATGTGGAAAACGCTGCCTGTCTAAATATTCATTAATTACACAAGAAATTAGTCGTGGATGAAGTGAAAAAAATACCAAAAGTACTCATATAAGTAACTTCATCTTTTTTTTTCTTTTGCTACCAACATTTTACCATAATAAACTTAGGGTCCAATTTTATGATCACATTTAACTCGTATATAATACGATAGTGAAGGGTTTTACGAGTATAAAATATATATATTCTGTAATCAGTTTTTTTTTCCTTAATTTTTATTAGCCCCATCATTCGCCGCATGATAAAGAATGTAACATCATAATTGTGAAAAATTATAAAAACTTTTACAATATCCATACGTAAACATTACAACGAATAGAAAGCGATAATGTTTTTTTCATTTCTGAACTTCTCTGTGGGTTCTTCAAGCAGTTAGGCTATAATGTTTTTGGGTACTGTATGATTCAAGTTGTAAAAATAAATAATTATATATAATGAGACAGGTGCCATCACATATTGTACGCCTACTTAACTTGTGAAAAGAAAAAAGAACAAATTAATCTTTACGGTTATATTCCAGTTAATTTATTCACCAAATGAGTAAAGCAGCAGCACAATATTGTGTGACAAAAATACTTAAAACCATTCTTCAAAAGAAAAGTGAACCGTCATATTGGAGAGAACGTAGATTTGGAAAAATCGATACAATGTTGGAGAAGAATACCAAATGTCAAAATAATGAAGTAAAAAAAATATATGTACTGGATGCTATACCTACGTTTCATTTCTTACCAATGCCGCAAATAGATAGACCGATACCAACACCTTTGTGCCATAGCCTTCATATGTTCGTCGTCTATTGTCTTAAATTACAATGACCACCTAGTCGAAATTCTGACCGATGAAAAGAACTAATTATCGACCGAGACGGTAAACGTGGAGGAGAAAAATATTCTTTAAAGTTTCCAGTGTCCGTACTCTGAAGATATTTTTCACCTGAAAGAATGTTGTTGATTGGGTACATGGTGTGACAAAAAAACAAAACAATTGGCCCTCGGGGGGGTCTGAAACTCAGTCTCAGAACTGGTTGATGAACTCACACCGCAGTCAAATGTAAAACACTATCAACTCAATAATACATAGGTAAACTAAAAATAATTTAATGACATTATAATACAGTATCTGAAGACTTCGATGGGAGATGGCGTCATCCGAAGGGGCAAAATTTTACAGTCTCACTTTAATGAATTTGTACTTCCAACGAAAATTTAATTTTAGCTCGGGTAAAAAAAATGAAACATAGCAAATTATTTTCTCCATAAACACATACGGATGAAATATTATCCACGAAAATGTGAAAATTTATCACAGTTCTACAGTGTTCATAAAATTTCAATTCTCATATTTCGATGTGCAGGTTAGAAGATGCGCTGACCTTACTGCAAGGAATATCCAACTTCCTCAAAAACCAATAAATTCTGTTTTTAATTAAGTATACGAGGTTCGACTTTTTTTTTTCTTGTCGTACAATGTTCTGTTATCTTAGAGATATCAATCTCGAACATTTTGTAAGACCAAAGACTTGATTTCGCAAATGATTTGCATTTTGTGGAAATTATTGTTACATAAATTCATTAAAACCATAGATTCAGATAAATAAAATAAGATTAATAATCAGATAAAGAGAAGTTTTGGAATATTTTATTTGAAATCTGAGTATTTCAGGTAGAAAAGTAGGTATGAGAAAATCAATGGAATTCGTAAATTTTTTTTACCTCTAATTAAAATTATTTCGTTTGAGACATACTGATCTTGCCGTCCTCTCCCCCTCACATAAGAATAAACGACCAGAGACTGAGAGCATGCTCGAAACATGAATAGCCTATGCCAGAGAGTAGCCGAAGCCAATGGAGAACGTGAAACCTTTTCTCATTTTATTAAAAAAAGAATCACAAAAACACAAAACAAATTCTGCAAGTGAATTATCACATTGATAACAAAACGATTTTGAATAATTGGGGGAAAAATGTAACTGAAAAATGAAATAGCATAATCAACGATCAACTAAAATATGGCTAACTATCCATTCCAGAGATTATCAAACTTATTAGGCCTAATGTCCCATTTTTACAAAAATATTACTCAACGTCCCCCCTCACTGGAAATCAAACTTCTTTAAGAATAAATATATAAACAGAAACATGTAGAGACAATTTTGTATTCTTTCATGTAGGTATCTATTGTAAAACTGTTTTATTACAAAAATATCTAATACACTGTGAACTCAGACTATTAATGAGCCCCTAAGTGGTCAGTGATTACAAAAAAAATTACAAGACTTCTTCTTAGGGGACAAAGATTAGCGTAAAATTATGATAATTTATACCAGCCCATTAACACATAATTAGAGATGACAAATGAGATGATATGATATGATATGTGGGATGACAGTTAATTGTGGTTGATAGAAGTGAAGGGATGTTTGTAAAAAGGAATCTATTATATGAATAGGAATTCTCAAGCCGCCATATTGAAGCCATTCCTCTAATAATTACTATATAGATACTACTTATACTTACATGAGGAAGATTTTTCGAATTTTCAACAAATCTTGGAATTTATATCAAAATTTAATAATTTATTGGAACAAATCGCAAAAGCAAAATGGGTGGATGGAGAGCTACGAACAGCTCGTATAGAAATTGGCTTGGCAAAAGATTATTTCGTTTCTCTGCAAACCCTGATAAGTGAGCTAAATGGGTTCAAAATTCGAGGAGGAACAAGCCGAAGCCTTGGACACTTACGATTTCTTACAATAAATTATTAAATTTTGGCGTAAATTATAACATTGATCGAAAATTCGAAGAAAAATCTTCATGTATGTGTGATATGATATGATTATGTAAGCAGTCAAGAAAAATGACTTCGATATGGCGGCCCAAGAATTCCTACATGACCCGGGAAAAGTAGTTTGAAACTGACTGTACGAAGATGAATAACTGGAAGGCGCAAATTCTATTTTCTGGAACTCAGATTAGAGTGAGACATGATGAAATGCAATCATAATATCGCCTTGCTGAACTAGTAAAGACGTGTCCCAGCATCGTGATAAGACATATGTGTCGATATAAAGGTGCTCCAATATAGGTACATGATGTGATGATAAACAAAATATTATCGTTACATTCCCCCTAATTGCTTCCAATGCTCATCTCACCTCTAATCACCCAAATGCTTCCCAGGAGACCGTATCAACCACATTCGAAAACACAGATTTAATTTAAAAGGAGACCTCAAATCTGATAGTCAAATGCTATTTTATGGTTGAAAAATGTTGGATGCATATAAAAATTATAAAATTTGCTGAACAAAGATTTACAAGCACAAAATTTTGGCAACATATAGCTACATACGTACGTATAAAAACATTTAAAAAATAAATTAGGTCCAAATAGAAAAATAGTACCAATTGTTTCCTTATCCCACGAAGCAGATAATTTTCATCATTCTCACCCATAACTTTTTTGTGAGGTTAATTTTAATACTCCGTTTGCAAGCATATTTGGTAGCAAGCAAACTGGGTAATTAGAAGATAAGTTCAATTATTGGAAATTTTCTTTGTACCTACTGTGGCACGTGGGGTACCTACAATGAGCCAGAGTTTTTAGAAACTATCTTTGTAAAATTCTCTGTGTTCTGTCGCTCAATAAACCGATCGCATCCTCTTTATTTTTATCAAATTAATGGTTTAAAACACGTTTATAATTTACTATCCTCGAAATAGATTATTACGTGTAGGTATAATACAGATATGTGCTTCGTAAGACTAACTAAATCTCTATAATATTTAGATTATTAATCCATTTCTAGTGGTCCTTTAAATGCAGCGGCGTTATAAATTCCACAAGCGGAACGTTTAGTTTGGTCCAAAAATAAAAAGAGGCCTGGAGAAAAATAATAAATAGTAGAATAACTTATTTCGAATTCGAAGCAAGACCAACCGGTTTAATTGAATGAATTGGATCAATAAATTCTCCCAAGCTAATTGATGTTCATCGGGAGTTTTTAATTAGAAAAAGGTTAAAGATCACAAAGTCAAGAAATAGAATTTCATTTGGACTTAGAAGAATGCATGCTCAGTCAGTTAGAAGAACTATATAATTTGTTAAAATGCTTTTTTCTAACGTCTGTTTTCCACATTTTCTCGATTTCTTGAAAAAATTTGCAAAGATATTGGGGTCTAATTTTGTGTTCACGGTTTTGAGAAAACTACAAAATGGCTAGAACTAAAATTTTCGCCATAATAGTTCTCATATAGAAGCAGATCTGAAAGGAGTTTGGTGCTCATTGGTTCAGTAGTTTCCGAAAAAACCGGGAAATAAAAAATTTATTGGAAAGTTGTTTTTCCAGGATTCTGAGAGAATGACAAAAGAGATGAAGGTGAAATTAATTTTCATGATAGATTATCTTTATGCCGGTGTAAGTCTGATAAAAGTTTGGTGCCTTTCAGTAGTTTCCAAGCAAGCTGGAGAAGAAAAATTTCTGAAAAAGTTTATAATCACGGTTCTGAGAAAACTACCAAGTAGATACGGCTGAAATTTTTACGAGAGATAGTTATCATATAGAAGCAGATCTGAAAGAAGTTTGGTGCTCATCAGTTCAGTAGTTTCCGAGAAAACTGGAAGACAAAAAATTTCTGGAAGTTGTTTTTCAACAATTCTGAGAAAACGACAAAAGGAGTGGAACTGAAACTTTCATCATAGATTATCTTTATGTAGGAGCAAGCATGATAGAAGTTTGGAGCCTATCAGTTAAGTAGTTTCTGAGAAAAATGGAGACGAAAAATTGCAAAAAAAAATTTTGTGTTCATGGCTCTAAGAAAACTACAAAAGCGGTAGAGCTAAAATTTTCATGAAATATATTCCTTATGAGGGACCAAGTTTGATAGGGTCGGTGTCTATTGGTTCAGTAGTTTCCCAGAAAACTAGAAAACAAAAAATTCCTGGAAAATTGGTTTTGAACAATTGGATATTGATAGATCGATATTTTTGTTTAAGATATCAATAATTATCGATAATTTTTTGTAATTATTCTACTTGAAATATGTATAGAGATTGAGGAAATAGATAAAATAATAGAGATGTTCACAAAGTTTTGTCTCTGAAGTCTGTAATTGCAGTAATAAAAAAAAGCAAGAGGATTAGTGGTCCCAATAATAAGTAATGAAATATCGATATATTAATAGGTTTTTCAGATATAGGGCTTGTAACTAGAAATATAACCAGAACAATAACCATTAAAAACCAAAACAAATTGACAACATTGATTTGAGAACCGATAACCAAAACAAAAAAATTTTACCTAACTAATAACCAATAACCAATTCTCATAAAATGCTGAAACCATTAACTAGAATGATAACCAGAAGGAATTGGTTTTTATTGGTTTTCATAAAATATCATTATTAATAATTTTTTTTCTTCAAAAATTATCAATTATTTCATAGAAAATTATTAATTATAAATAATTGGACGTGAAGAAAATTTTTTTTGTCTATTTTACCACAAATTTTTTCTCAACCAATAACCAGAAAAGTTTTTTTGGTTAACCAAAAGAATAACCAGTAACAAAATAATTACTTTTTCACTAATCACTAATAACTAATAACTAATAACCAATAACCAGTAATCAGTAACCATTACAGATTTTTATTGGTTCCCAGCAACCAATAACCCCAAAAATATTTTGGTTACAAGCCCTAGTCAGATATCGATAACTATCAATACAAATATCAGTTACTATAGATATTTTTTACATTTTTTTCAAGTTATTGGAATTTAAGTTTTTTTTAACGTTTTTATTGAGCTGGTCGGCCAGGGATGTCGTTATATCCTTGCCACTCACTGGCTACTGGGAAAAATGAATAGTCATAATATTAATATTTCTGAATAATTTTTTTTCAATTTTTGATACATATCAATATTTTTATCTGTATATTTGCTAGGCTATTTTAGAGAAATTCAACTAAAAAATTCTGAAGCAAAGTGGAATATAAGTAGAAATGGTAAGATCCCACAAAAATGATTCGGATCACGGATCCTTTTCAATTTCTCAAAAAGTGATTGTAGTCTGGATCACGAATCACTCACAAATTTACTATAAAGAATTCAGATTTGTATCACGGATCTTCTAAAAAAAAAAAATAAATTAGCCTAAGTTCTTCTGTCAGATCTTACTATGGTTGGACAAAATTTCAAAAAAAAGTTTTCCACCAATTTCATACAAATTTCAAAGTATTTCATGATTTTGTTTACGAATTTTTCTTATTTTAACACTGGGAATATGCAAAATATGAATTATAAATTAAGGTCATAGTTCTGTTCCACTTCATTTTCATTCACTATATTTCTTTATCAAATCTAACAAAACAGATCATGAAAAAATGAATCCGAACAGATACTTGGAATCGTTTCGAAGAAAATTATTCGAATCACTGAAAAACTTTTTAATGTTATAATTTTTTAACATGCTGAATACAGCTAATACAAATAAATGTAAGTATTGCTATGTAAAATTCATTGGTGTAGCCATGGGGATTAGGGGGACCAATCCCCATTCATATTTTTTTACTCAGAATTTCACCGAGTAATTAAAGAAAAGGGCAAAATTTTTGAAATATACAGAAAAACTGTCCAAAAAATTTTTTGACCGCTTCACTCAGAAGAAGAGGATTAAAATATTTTTCCATCTAATCTGTATCGTTTAAGAAAATCATGGCTATACTACTATAAAATTGAAAATTAAAGTAAAATTAATACTCCTGATAAAATCCATTAAAAATCTGTAATAATAAGTCCGTTTGGGTGACCAGAGAAACTACAAACCTAAAGAAAAATCTGTAATCAGTTGTAGCTTATTTTTCTGTAGGTTTACAAAATCCCATGCAGCTACACGAACAATATTCTGTAGGTTTAGCAGGTTTTTAGGAATTGGATTGTTATCAATTTTTAAAATCAATCATATATTTTGTAAGTAGCTGAACAGTTAGTACTAAATTTACATTGAAACAAATTTAGATTCCATAAAATACAGGTGGAACCACTAAGAAAGAAGAGGTGAACTTCAATTTATTCGTCAGAATGAATGATCTCACAAAGCTGTTTTTTGCTACTGATGCCACTAATTCTGCCCATTTGCTTCGTTTGAACTCACACAAAATCAAAGTTATTGAGAGCAATTGCGAGAGAACTATCGCTTGTAAAAATCTGAAATTTGGCTGAGACACCAACATAGGTTAGCTGAAAATTTTGTGAAAATTTGGTCGCAATCGAATGTGTTTACTTTTCAAGATATCGAAGAAATTCCTGAATTAGACTGACTTAATATCATTTGAATCACTCATTCTAAACAAAATTTTAGCAATATCTCCAGAAAAAAACGTGCAATTGAGCTGAAATTTTCCTGAAACATTCAAATATGTTAGTAGAATACCTATTTTATTAAATCGTAGATTTGGTTTTAAAGATTGAAATGCCATTTGGATCCTGTGATTAGATGACATGGATTCAATCTAGTTTGTAGGATAATGATGAAGTTAAAATAAAAATATCATTTAGGATATTCTCAATCGACGTATTTTAATTTAAATTAAATAATCACGAATAAAATAAGTTGAATCCTCTCTAATTTCTCATAATTCATCGTCTACATATCTTTTTTTTTCTTTTTTTTTTTTCAGGTAACTGATAACAAAAAATAAAAAAAATATGCAAGTTGCCAACCCAGAAAATATATATCCCAAGAAAATTTGGACTCACTAAAATCTACAGCTAAAAACAGTTGCTGCAGATTTTTGTACAGAATTATCAAAAATCTGGAGGTTTGTAGTTTGTAGATATCGCCCAAACACGTTTCTGTAGCTACAGAAAGATTGCCCAAACGAATTTGTGTAAGATAAACTATTGAAACCTACAGAACATTACAGATTCGGTAGTTTCTCTAGTCGCTTGAACAGACTTAATGAAACTAATGATTAATACATTCTTTTCCTTCAGCTTTTTCTTCCTCAAAGTGTCAGTAGTTAATTCACAAATTTTAACAATTACGTTTGTGTAAAATTTTTTGTAAATTCAATGGTAAAAAGTATGTCTTTTTTTTTTTTAAGTATGTGCTATTTAATTTTATAGAGTGTGACAAGTTTTCTGTAATGACTTTCAAAAAATGATAGTTGGAAAATATTTTTGTAATTTACTGAATGATATATTGGCAGATGTCCTTTAAAGGTACTGATCTAATATTTAAGGCATGTTTTTCAATTGAACCATTTATGGACCCAAAAACAGGGTTACCAACTTTTTAATAAATTATTGAGTAAAACATCATTCTAATATGTTTTTTGAGAGATAAGCAAAAATTATTTATGATTAATTTTGGTACTGAATCACTTTATGGGTTCCTTTTGATCCCAACAAAGGGATTAAGACCAACTTATCACATGAATTTTTAAGTGATACTGCTTTGGATAGATATATTTATAGAGACAAAGAGTTCAAATCTGTAGACTATGTTGCCAATTTTTGGAAAAATAATTCTTTAGGCTTTTAGTATATAACATCCCTAAAAATGTGGTTTAAAAATGTTCTTTAAATTGCTGAGGCGTATAGATCAAATTACTGTTCATTCTATCGGACTTATTTTTACATTGTAAGTTACATTACATGTGTCTTGATATCATAATAATGACCATTTTCCATTTATTCATGACCTACTCTATTTACTGAAGTAGGTATGTGCCTTGGTTAAAGAACAACCAGTATCATAATTTTGAGTTTTGAGAAAAACTGGATTAAATATTTGCACCCAACACTTCTTCACAACTCTGGTCTAGGCTATATATTCATGAAATCTCAAAAGTAAAATTGATTTCTCTTTCAAGGCACAAGACTAAATACATTCAAGGACATGGAGCTGGTGCTAACCAGAAGATAATAATAGGAATGATCATATCATATGTTAAAATGATTCTAAAAAGTATAAAGACTAAAAAATATTGAAATTAAATAAAATTAGTAAAAAAAAGTCATTTAAAAATAAAAAATTTTAAAAATCATTTAAAAAAATATATTAAAAAATAATTTACAGGTAATGTAACGAGAATATTGGTTACAAAATAATTAAATACTCGTAAATGTTAAAAGGTTGTATTGAACAAGATATAAAACAGTGAAATACTAAATAGTAAGTTACATAGGAATAATAAGTTTAATAAAAAGAGAAGATAAAATGTACATGGTTACATGAGTTTTTATAACTAGAAGTTTTGGGAGGAGAATATGGCGATTTCTTGGAGAGTGGAAGTGGTAGTGATATGATTGGAGAGTTATGACAATACAAGTTTAGATATTGTCCAATAGGAGTTTAAGGAAATGACATAAATGGTGATTTTGGGTATTTGCAATATCTGCAGAATGGTTTCATAGAAAAGAGTTGTTATGAAAAGTGTATTTATGTTTATTTATAAACATTGAAAGTAGAATAAATGAGTCAGTAAAGGCAAGTAAGACTTGTTTACATGACGTCAATATAATGAGAATTGTTTTAGGTGATTGATATATATGTGAAATATATATATAAGAGAGAGATATTATGAATGATACGAAATTATCATTACAGGTAAATTAAAAAATTTAAAAAACATAAATGTTTCTAAAACCGTTTTATTTTGAAGCGCAATTAAAATTTAACAATAGGTTTAAAAAATAATAAGATTCTAAAAATTAATCTTTTTTTAAAGCAGAAAAAGTATAAAATAATTGAGTCAATAAAAAATTGGTTATCTTTACATATATGTATATTAGGCTATATTAATAACTAAATACTAGGTGAACCCCAAGTCATTCAACCAATTTGTACGTTCAACTTTAAAATTGGTCAATAAACATATGTTCACGCAGAATAAAAGCGTGGGGCAATAATTAAAATTTTTACACGACACCCAATAATAAAAGAAAATTCCAGCAAAGTTCGAACTAAACGAAAGAAACATATTCGTGTTTAAATAAGATAAATTAAAACATGTTCAGATGCTTATGAAGTAATATATTTATTGTAGAAATTTTTTAATTACTACCCCACGATTTCATTCTGGGTGAACATATGTTCATTGACTAATTTTCAAGTTGAACGTACAAATTGGTTAAATGACTTAAGGTTCACCTGGTATTTAGTTATTAATATAGCCTAACATACCTACGAGTAAAGATAACCAATTCGATATTAACTCAATTATTTTATACTTTTTCGTCCATTAAAAGTATATTAATTTTTAGAATCTTATTATTTTTTAAACCTTTTGTTTAATTTTTGTTTTAATTATGGACGAAAATTGGTTAACTAGATTTTCTAACAAAGTATTGCTGCGCTAGAGTTTTTTCTTTCTTTCTTTTTTTAGTAAATTATAAAGATTGTATGAGAGTGTATAAAAGAGATGTATAACAGATAATACCAGATACTAATTGAATACCGTTTTTCATTTTGTCGAACATTAATATCGAAAATAAAAGCTTCGAAAGAAAAGGTTTTTTTTTTTTTTTTTTTTTTTCGTTTCAGTCAGAAATTAAAATTAATGATATTCTAAAAATATTATTCATTGCGAAATGTAAATAGTCAAGAATAATGGAGGATGAAAAAAAAGAGTAAGTGCGTAAATTCAGGGAAATTCTGTCCGTTTTCGACCTCCCATAAATAAAAAAAATTAAATGTTTAAAATGAACAAAAAAATACTGAGTTTGACGAATGATCCTCAGGCAAAGTTCTCGAACTCAAATTGAAATTAAATTTATTGTTCTGATTGTTTCCTATGGCTTGTGATAAATGCGGTTGTTCTACTCTGTAGTATTCGTTTTGACTGTTGCGAATACAGATTTTGTGAGCATATTAAAGTTTCAAGATGCACAATAACACATTTCAATAGACAGTATGCCATTGTATTGAAATTATTGCATCGCGGCAACATCAACAGAATTTTTTATTCTTTGAGTACCGAGTCGAGTCTCTTTTCACGTTTTAGTTGGTATTATAAAAAGAGAGTACTTGAAAAATGAAAATCTTACGGGGATATAATAGCATTTTTATACCGGAGGAGAGTACTGATAGATCAAAAATGATGAGATGAAACAAGAACAATTGCTGGCAATAATTACGAGCGAGATTCGGTTGTGTTGAATAAAATCGATTAACAGGTATAGTAATAATAATAATAATATTAATAATAATAATTGAGGTTCGACTAAAATGACTGAAGGCAAACTGTTAAAATTTTAAAAATTTTCAGGGATCATTACTTCAATGATTTTCAAGTGAATCAGATACGAAAGAGTTAAACACAAAAAGCCGTAAAGAAATCGGACAAAGTACATATAATAAGTTGTACGAGATTATACGAAAAATCAATTGGGCCCTACAATAATAAAAAAAAAAACTAGCTCTTGTATTATTAACACAGAATTTGAAAAAGTATCTAGGTATCAAATTATTTTCAAATTGGTTTCTAATAATTTGATTCTTTGGTTAATGCAAAATAGATTATCTGTAATTCTTCAATTTTGGATAATGTATAAGTCATCTTTTCTCAACATCTGAAGATGTCTTCATTACCATTTAACGAAGAAATTTCAAATTATTAGTGTAAATGTGATAATGATTACTTTCAAGTAGTTTATACGCTTCACATTTTTCAGTTAGACCAAATTTGCACATAATATCTGTGGCGACGGGTGGTCGATGACAAACGAGTGTGTATTACACACTCGTCGACCACCTAGCGGGCCAGTGGGGTAAAACACACAAACTATCTTTTGGTGCTCACCGCTGTACATTCCATCTGTGCAGCTAAACTTGTTTACTGGGCTCGGCCCGCACACATACAACTTCGTATACACGCAACCGACCTGCATTGGTGTTTGTGTGGTGTCGTGTACTTACATATACACACACCCACAAGTGGTGACCTCCGACGTAAGTATTATATTTTTGTTGTTGACATTTCACCGTCAACAGGGGAAGGAACCGTCACCTCCTTTCCCACCGCTTCCAACTAGCTTGGAAACAACAACCAATCGGCTTTCATCAGCTGATTTCCCAAAACCACGCCCCTTCTTCAAACATTGACATACCCACCAAGAACTGAAGAAGTAACTCAGTCGGCTCTTGTCAGCAGATGGAGAAGGTTCTCCTTCTCCTTCCCCTTTCCCTCATTGCTCGTTGGTACTTAAGTACCGACCAACGTCCATAAAAATCAGTCGGCATTCGACTGCCGACGGGAAAGGTTCTCCTTCTCCCTCCCTCACCATCACCCTATTTTTTCATTTTTCCCTCTCCTCTTCCCAGGCTCGACGTCGGTACGCAAGTACCGACCAGCCATCCCAAAGAGAAACAAACAGTTGGCAATCAGCTGCCGACGAGGAAAGTGAAAACTTAGCCTCTTTTTTCAATTACCACCATAGCCTCCAAACTAACCCCCTCGTCCCTCGATGACCTGGTTCTCCCACTGACACCTGCGAAGGCCACAGTCAGCAATCCTCCCAGGAGGATGGAGAACCAGCCCAACCCCACACCTGCTGTCCACTCAACGCCGCATACCACTATGCATTTGTTGAATGTACCGACAAACTCGGCGATCCCTCAGTCCTCCACGCTTGTAAACTTTGGCCCATTCCTTGACAGTTACCTCCCAGGCAAGGAGCTTCCGGTCAACCAGCACCAGCCGGCTGACAGCTCAGCACTGAGGTTATCCCCTATCCTCAATCATCAATCGCACCGGCAGGAAGCAAATTCCGCCGCAATTGGCTGTACCACCTTGCCTCCTTTACAAGCCCATCCACCCTGGTTACTCACAGGCCTTCCACCTTTCAATGCCGAGAATGTGCGTCTCTGGCTAAAGCAGATCGAGAATCTCGCTCGTGCCAGCGGCAATACCAGCAAGTCTCAGCTCTACCTGGCGATCTCCAGCCACTTGCCGACCCAGGTAGCCAATGCTGTGTCGAAATTACTTTACAGTTCTGACGACTCGCTGCACACTTGGTCGAACCTCCGCAACCAAATCCAGCAGGAATTTTCCCCTTCCTCCTACACCCAAATAAGAACTCTGCTGGAGAATACCCATTGTCAACCTTCCAAGAGGCCTTTGGCGTACCATCGCCACCTCGTCATGCTAAACGAAGGAAGAGTCAATGACGATGTCCTCCACAACCTTCTCTTCCAATCCCTCCCGGTCAATATCCACCAGACATTGGCCAAGACTAAGCTTGCAACCTCTTGACAGGCAGTGCTCAAAGCTGACAAGGCAATAGCTCTTGAGCAAACCTTCCCGTCGACATCCCCTCCAACCAGCACCATCACCACTATCGCAACTCCTGCGGCATCCCAGTTGATAGCACCAACGGCTAATTCCTCGGAGTTAGCTACCATTACTCAGCTGCTTCAACAGCTCTTGGCTGGAAAACAGGTGAGTTCTGTCAACCCCCAAAAGACCCCACCATGTTCCCCAAACATTGGCATTCTCGCTCACTCGACGCCAGGTCCAGAGATAGATTGCGCTCTTGTGACTCTAGCTCCAGTCGTTCGAAATCATAGACGACGCTACGAGTCATCGATGGTAAGAGACCGATAAATACCCGCACTCCCTCCCATTCATGCGATGGCTACTGTTGGTATGACCAACAGTTTGGGAGGAAATCGCGTAACTGCTCTGGGCCCCATGTTTGTGGTGGGAAAAACCCCAAAATTGCGATTGCCCCGATTCCAAATCCCCTACTCGTTCGGGAAAGCAGTAAATGAGTCAGTCAAGATGGCACTCCCACTTGTTTTCACCTCAGTTTGTCTATTAGTGGAAGATCTGCTTAGCGAGCATCACTTCCTGGTCAACACTGGCGCGGAGATATCGGCTATACCTCCAACCTCTGAGGACCGGAAATGCAACGCTAAGCTTCAAACCTACGCTGCAAACCAAACTCCAATTAGTACTTACGGAGTTAAGCTGGTGCAGGTAGATTTCGGCCTTCGACGCGAATTTAAGTGAGCCTTCATCATTGCCGATATCGCTGATCCCATCATCGGAGCAGACTTCCTCAGCCACTACCAACTGCTTCCCGATGTTAGCAAAGGGCACCTCCTTGATAAGACCACTGGACTAGCCGTAGTAGGTAAACCTCGCCCTATCGACTATCCCCTGGAGATTTGTCTAACCATCGCCCACTCAAATAGTCGATTCCAAAAAATCCTCGATAAATTTCCCCGTGTAACCGGTAAAGAAGGTTTACGCCCAAGGATTTCCCCTACCGAAGTCACCCACGACATTGAAACTGTAGGTCGACTGGTGTTTTGCGGTGCCCGTCGTCTACATCCTGAGAAGTTAAAGGCAACCTGCCTTTCCATCCAAACCATGCTCGAAGGTGGTGACTGCCGACCCTCCAAAAGTGCCTGGTCATCCCACTTGCATATGCATATGAAGCCCGACAAAACATGGCGCATGCTTTGTGACTACAGAGCACTCAACGCACGAACTATCCCCAACAAATACCCTGTCCCCAATATTATGGATTTCCACGCCAGACTAGCTGGTGCCAAACTATTCACAAAATTAGATCTTGTGCGGGCCTTTAACCAAGTCCCAATGACCAAAGAACAAATCCCCAAAACAGCCATAATAACTCCCTTCGGTCTCTACGAATTTCCCTATATGTCCTTCAGACTTCGAAACGCCGCCCAAACCTTCCAACGGTACATTGATGGAGTGTTGCGAGACATTGACTACGCTTATGCGTACATTGATGACATCCTCATTACCGCCTCCAACCCCGATGAGCTCGAAGAACGTGTTACCGAGGTCATTTGGCATATTTACAATGCTGGCCTCACTGTCAACAGTAACAAGTCTGAACATGAACGTGAAGAGCTCACCTTCCTCGGCCATCGAGTCAACAGCGCAGGTATCAAGCCCACTCCCAAACATGTCCAAGCTGTACTCGATTTCCCACTTCCCAAAACCATTCATGACCTTAGATGCTTTCTCGGAATGGCAAATTTCTACCGGCGTACAATTAAACATTGCGCTCACATTCAGAGTAAACTCTTTGCGCTTATCCACTCCAATAAAATACGTGACAAAACCCCGATAATTTGGACTGACACTGCCAAAACCACCTTCCGCAACCTAAAGCAGGCGTTAGCAAATGCTGCTCTTTTGGGGCATCCCGACGAGTCCAAACAACTCGTCTTGGCAACCGACGCATCTAACCACGTGATAGGGGCTACTCTCTATCAACACGGTGCCGGATCGCTAGAGCCTTTGGCATCCGAATGCCTCACCCTAACCTTCGACGTTGTCTTCACACACAAAAGACACACTCGATTCTTCCCCGATTGTAATTACACACGATCAAAATCAAGAATCGCATCCCAAAGCGTTATCGAAGGAAAATACACAATCGCACCCCATTGGCCAGTCTCCTAGTCAAACAGCTGATGCTACGCTCGACGACGAACCAATTGCAATTTCCCTTCCCCTCCCACACTTGTCCGAGTCAGTTCACGCAACTGATGACAAGTCAAGCATTGTAGACAACGACGTATTACAAAAATTGTTTCGTGGCGCCACCCAGTCGCATAAGTACTATGCGTCTTCCTCCATGGAAGACAAACTGGCCCCACCTACAAAACAAACTCGTAATATTAATGTGCAACAACAGCTGACGCAACCGCACCTTCGTTCGTGTTTACGAGATGAAAATAAACGATGGTTACGGTCAAGAAAATGAGTAAAATTCGTGTTTTAGAAACTCACTCTTCTCTTGACGCGTCCAGCATTTATATACTCTTCATCAAATGCTGTTCATCAGGTGCTTTTAACTATATTTCACGTAGCGTAATAGACTGGTGAAATGTCCCAAGAGCGTCTTTCCCCTAGCATGTCCGAGATTTTGGAAGATGAAGAAACAGCCCTTTTAAAGGCTACACCTCCACCAACAGAGGGTGGTAATGGTGATGCACCATTGTCTCCTCGTGTAGACGACCATCACTCCCCCTCTCCCTCCTTCTCTCCCTCAATTTCACCTGCTGACATTATCCCATCTCCTTCGTCCATGGCTACTGCCACCGCTCCACCGATGAAGCAGACATCGCAAGTATCCTCTACGTCCGATCAAGTATCGGCGTCATCCATAACGCCTACCTCTGTTGGACCTGCACAAGAGGATGCAAGCCGTACTCCTTCGCAAGTACTGCAATGGCAATTGACGCTGAGGCAGAGGGTGGAGTCTGCTGCCAGGGGTCAAGGTGCGCCCCTTTGACAGTACCAGCCTGCTCCTGGAGTGGTAGCTTGGGGCTCTGAGTTTGTACAGCGCGGCCTTGTACGTAGCTCTCATTCTTGGGTTTTTGTGCCACTCCTCAGGAAGACCGCGTACTTGTTGGAGACGCCGCCTCACGCTCGGCCCACTGTACAATTAGGCAACGCGTGGATTGACACCCGCACATTCACTGAAGTTGTACAGCGCATTCAATCTAAGGTACCTTTGCCCGGTCCTCAACCATCTTCCTCGGCGGGCCTCCCCTCTGGGGAATTCCCGCCGCTCAAGACGGCTAAGCAGATTGAACCGCTTCCTCTTCGGAAGCGCCGAGTGAAAGCAACTGCCACATTGCGTATCAGCGGTACTCGTCCGTCTGCAGCAACAAAGCGGTCCCCCCAACTGTCAAGTTCCAAAGTTGCGGAGGCACCAGTAACTACGCAAAAGGCATTGTCGGTCCTGAAAGGCAAGTTGCCTCTACTTCCCCCTTTGGTTGTACCGACTGCCCAGGAAGAGACAACAATGGACGTCGACCCAACTCCAGCCCCAACCATCCATCTTCCCCAAACCCCCACGTCGGTCCCTCAATGTGTACTTTCACCAGTACGTGAAGAGGTTGAACCGACAGAAAGTGCTGCCATCGATAACCCATCCGTTATTGACTTAACGGCAACACCTTCGCTGGAAAATGTCCCCAAGCCTCAGCCATCCACCTCTCGTGCTAAGAGTCCCCTGGCTGATGGCAAACCGGCGAAGAATCCCCATTTAAACCATAAGGCAGGTGGCCGCGCCCGGTGTGAAGCTCGCAGTCGCGGTCTTTCCTATATGGAGCTTAAACGGGACAAAAGATGCGGCAAATCCTGGACCCAAACTCCCGCTCCACCTCAGGCCGATCCTACTACGTAAACGACATCCGAGAGCATATTAGTGAACGCCATGCCACACTTGACTGGCGTCACAGGTCACCGTAAGTTTCCTCGGAAACTTACTAGGAGGAGAGTGGTGTGGCAACGGGTGGTCAATGAAGAACGAATGTGTATTACACACTCGTCGATCACCTAGCGGGCCAGTAGGGTTAAACCCACAAACTATCTTTTGGTGCTCACGGCTGTACATTTTGTCTGTGCAGCTAAACTTGTTTACTGGGCTCGGCCCACACACATACAACTTCGTATACACGCAACCGTCCTGCATTGGTGTTTGTGTGGTGTTGTGTACTTACATATACACAAACGCACAATATCTATTCCTGAATGAGAGAAAATCAACATCTAAAATAACAAATGATAAGTTTTAACCATCTACACTTGCCATATAATATGGAAAATGTGCTCACCAAATTAGTTTTTCTTCTACATTTTCATAAATATTAATTTTATCGTAAAATATTTAGACTGAAAAATGTTCAGCACTCAATTTTTTACAAAAATAAAATAAATTTTATCACTTTTTACATATGGTCGATTTAATACAGAAAAAAATGCTGATTAAAATTATCATTTTTCATCACATTTCTGAATTCCTGAAGTTACCAACTACACACTTCATAACCATCTTATAAGTTGAATGTGAATAGATGTAGATAAAATTTTCAAATAGAATGTGAAGCGCAAAACATTTTTTTTATTGGGGTTACACTGATTGTTTGAGCACTTGTTGGTTACACTGATGTACGATACCACCGTTAATACTACTAAGAAAATTTATTCTTTCTTTATTCTCACTTCTTCTTCTTGTACTCGTAGAGTTAACATCTACTTGTTCCTTTTTATATAATAAAGTGATTACTTGGTGCGGTACTGGAGTGATGTTATTTCTTTATTAATTATTCTTGATATATAAATATATTTATTATGGACATCAAGCCCCCAATGTCCAATATGGTGGAGGCGCCGGGTACCTTAAGAATTAACGGGATTGGAATCCCAGGGCAAAGATCCCAAAGATTTCAGTACCAATGCAGTATTTGTGAGTATTTTTAAAATTTTCTCAGGCTGTTTGGTGACAGAGGCGGAGGTAAGTGGAGTTTAACACTAGTGTAATTATATAAGAGGTACCTCATTAATTTAAGTCTGTCGACAGCAACTTATTGATTATTTCTAATATTACTTTATACTGCAGTGTATATAATTATATGGAGACGGAGAATGTGCACAAATTAATTTACTTTGTATTTATTTTAATAGCATATATGTCTAGATGGAGTATGGAGATTGAAAGGAGAAGAAGTTGGAGTTCAAATGAAATCATTGTTGGAGTTGGAGAAATGGTGCATTGAGAAAAGGCGAAATATTTCTTTAAGAAATAAATATTTTTTTTGGGAGAAAATACTGTTTAGTGTACGTAATTTTATTACGCACACTATTAAAAAATATATACAATATAAAGAAATCGTATACATGGAGAGAAATATAGGCCTGGAGATAATAAAATGATGACAAAATAATAAAAAAAAGGAGAAGGTCAAAGGAACAAGCCGTCGGTGCCAATAATATTGGTCGCCAACCTGCTACAATGTTGGCAAATTCCTAATCCTTTGACAAGTTTGAGAAACATCGATGTTAAAATGGAGAACGAACAAAAAGGAGACAATGGAGGTCACTACTACACAACTCCTCTGGTGTACGTGTGAGTATGTGTGAGTAAAATACGTTGCGAGTTCATCAATATAAGCAATCCGCAGTGCATGAATAAACGTGAGAATGTTCATCGCCTGCCTTGCCTCATCATTGCTAGACGGAGTTAGATATATATGAATGCATTCTTTTATATTACGTTCAATTTGGAGAAAACAGATAAGGAGAATTGGCCAATCAGGATGAAGGATCAAGGTCGAACAATTTTAATTGCGAAGTTAGTGAGGTCGATCTATTTTGTCTGATTCAGCCTCGTCTTATTCGGAGTATGTGGTGGAGGAGTATCTGGAGAAAGAGTTGGTTGGTGAATCCGACCAATATGAAGAAGTCGACCCACAGATGGAGAGTCGCCTTCTTGAGGAAGGAGTTGAACAGTGACGGGGTAAGCTGTGATGATTTTTGGGATTGCTCATAATATTTAATGCTTCGAAACGGAGAAGGAGTAAGTGATATCACACTTATTTAATTGTGGTTCCCTTCGTTACAGTCAAATCCAAAGCAGCTGTAAAGGAGATGGTGGAGAATCCAAAATCGAAGTCGGGCAAGAAACCAGCTTCGTCGAAGGCAGCCACACCTGGGGGAGCTCCCCGAAAATCAGTGGCTAAAATATCGACATCAAAACCGAGGCCATCGAAGAAGCCAGTGGCGAAAAAGCCTGTACAGTCTCAAGCCAATTGTAAAATTCCTAAAATCTCTCGTGAATTGGTGCAACACGCTACACAAAAGGCGATGGCGGAGAAATCAAAACATACGGAGGGAGTGCCAATGACTTCATGCAAGGCGGATGCCCAAAGTCTGGCAGAGGAGGTGGCGAGAGAATGTTTTGAGGCTATGAGGCGGGAGAAAGAAAATGAGGCGCAACAAACGGAGTTGCCGGAGGTTTTGGAGTTAAAACGCCGCATTGCATCATAGGAGAGTATGCTAACGGAGTTTACGAATCAGGTATTTATAGAAAAACAAAATAAGGATGTCGATATGCAAAATGAGATTGGTGAAAATAATGTAAATAGAGGACTAGGAGATGGAGAAAAGCCAACTAATAACGAACCAAAGGAGAAAAGTTCAGAATCGGAGAGAAATATCAAAAGGGAATTTTTAGAAATCCTCGTTGATGTATTAAAAGGAGAAAGTGATTTACCCGAGGAGTCTAGTAAGAAATTAAAATCGGAGATAGTTTTAACGAGAGATAATGTAAAACGTGAATACAAACTAACAAGGAGTTTAAGATATGATTTATGGTTCGATTATCTTAGATCGGAGTTAATATCGAAGGATTTGTATGGAGTTATAGAAAGCCAGGAGAAGGAGATAGAAAAATATAGTGATAAAGAAAAGGAGTTGACATTAAATTTAGTTCGTGATATAATAATAAATCATATAGATGATAATTATCATAAAATGATCGTATCGGAGAACAACCCTAATAAAATCTTAAATACTTTGAAAGAATTTAAAAAGTGTGAGTCTCATAAGGCGTTGGAGGCATTGAGAAAAGAGCTCGCACTGTTAAAATACAATCCTTCGAGGGAGAAACCGTATCAATTCTTTAATCGCTTTGACGAATTGATACGACAATATGAGAGTAATCAGGAGAATGATCAATTAACGGAGAAGGAGAAGAGGAGTTATTTTTATATGGCTGTCTCCAAGTCCTTAAATATGATTGAAACAATAAATTTTATTACGAAACGCCAAAACGATGTAGGCCTTTCGATTGAGGAGTTGAAATGTTTAATGTTACAAGCAGAGGCGAATAAACAAACGGAGAAGAAACTTGATGGAGTTGGACGAGGAGCTACGGTGGCAGCACAGGCAAATATTGTTTATAGGGGTTGTGGAGGAATGCGAACAGGAGTAATGCGCACTCCATCCCCTCTGGACAATATACGGTGTTACAATTGCCAACGTTACAGGCATTTTGGAGTAAATTGCCCAAATCCTGCGGTGGAAGGGAGAATGTGTTACACGTGCGGAGTAGTCACGACAACACATATTTCGGTGACGTGTCCCAAGAGAGGGAAAATCCAACCAATGGTACCGGACACAAGAATAAAATATCAGAGAACTGGATTCGGAGCAACACACCTTGGTGGAAGAGGAGTATTTTTGCGTGGCTGCGGAGTAGGTTGTGGAGTAAGACCGCCTGTGCAACAGAGTGGCTTGATTAATGATCCGATGAAACGGATCAGTGGAGGAATTAACAAGCCAGCTCAGGGCACAGTTAGCAATCGGAGAGGAGTTGCTGCATGCGGTAAAGTAGTGTTTGAGAAGCAAGCAGATGCTTCCACGTTGTCGGAATCGACACATACATCGACAAAATAAGTGTTGAACCCGGAGGATTTGTACTCTTCAAGTGAAGAGTCTTTCATCTTCGAGTCGGCTGTTGAGGAGCATTTTGATATTGGAGCGGAGACAACAGTTGAATCGGAGACTGAAATGGTGACAATTACCGGAGTGATCGGACCACACACTGTGGAGTACGTTCCGGAGTATTTAAATATCTCGCTGCCACCGAGCCCTGTCCCCTTTGTTAGTGAATTGGAGAACGCCCCACTTGAGTTGGCTCTAATGACCACAAATTTGGAGGAAACCCCCATGGAGGTTGGTCAATCGGAGAGACGACCAAATACGGAGTTATCAGGTAGTACTTACAAAATATCATTTTTAGCTGATAGCGGAGCCACTCAGCACTTAATATCTACTGCATATTCTTTACAGTCTCGTGAAGCCTATACGGAGGAAGTTTTAAGTGCTGATGTAAGCTCACGTTTACCATGTACGGAGTTAGGTACATTAGTAACTCATAACTTACAAGGCAACAAATTAATGTTTAAAGGAGTATGGTGTTGTCCTAATCTTTCGGAAAATTTATTTTCTCTACGAAAATTGATATATGTAGGTTTTACAGTTGTCCTTGATAATAGGTCAGTACATATCACAAATTCGGAGCAAAATGTAGTTTATTTTCAAGGACCCTATACTAAGCCATTTTGGTACTTACAGTTTTATACTGATCATACTTTTGGCCCGCCTATTTATGACGATGAGAATTCGGAGTTAGCTCATCGTGTAATTTTTAGCCAGGCTCATGTAGGAGATATAGCTTTGGCAAACAATTCGGAGGGAGTAGGAGATAAAGGAGATATTTTAGGAGAAGAAAGCAAAAACCAAGAGTATGATAATAATGGAGAAAATATCAATAAAGAGAATTGTTCACCTACGCTATCGGAAAATGAAGATAATCAATTATCGGAGAGAGGAGACAGTGATAATAATGAGGAGAAATTAGAGAAAATAAAGAAAGATGGAGAAAGTTTTGAGGAGAAAAAAACCAGAGGGAGTTGAGGAGAAAAATGAAAAATCAGTTACTGACACTGAAAATATAGCGTGTGTTAGATATATATTAGATGGAGATAAAATGCCTGTTACTACTGTCATGGAGATTACAAATAAACAAATACCACTCGAGTTATTTTGGCACTACAAACTAGGTCATTTGTCGGAGAAATATTTAAAGAAATTAGCTAATATACATCCCGAACTAAAAGCAGTTCAATTCACTGGAGTAATCAGAGATTGTGAAACATGTGCTATAGCTAATTTATCAAAATTATCATTTAAACAATCGAGATGGAGAGTGGAGAAACCTGTACAAATGATACATTCAGATGTAATGGGACCTATTTCACCAGCAACATTCCATGGAGGATGGAGATTTATAGTAGTGTTTATTGAGGACTACTCACGTTATGCACAAGCACACATCATGACGCATAAGTCGGAGGTTGGAGAATGTTTGGAGTTGTTCTTACGTAATGTTTGTAATTCAATAGGAAACGATGTTAAGGTGTGCTACTTGAGGTCAGACTAAGGTACGGAGTTTACTGGAGGATATACAAAGGAGATATTAAAGCGTGAGAAAATTGACCTACAACTAGCACCACCTGACACACCACAACATAATGGAGTAGCGGAGAGATTTAACCGAACATTACAGAGCAGAGTAAGAGCATTAATGCTAGATTCAGGTTTGCCCAGGAGTATGTGGGATTTGGCAGTCAAAGCAGCTGTTTATGTGTGCAATCGTACACCCCACAAATCAGTAAATTATGAAACACCAATAAAAAGGATCTCGCCTAACACAAATTGCCATTTCAACCAATTAAGGAGATTTGGTTGCTTGGCATATTTTAAGGTGAAAAGGAGACCAGAGACTAAATTCTCAGGACGTGGTATACCAGCTATCTTGGTTGGATATACTCTGTCAGATTACTTACTCTATAGTCCGGAGAATAAAATGTTTATCGAATCGAGAGACGTATGTTTTAATGAGAAAATAGTTTATAGGGAGAAATATAAACTATTGGAGAAAAATAAACATATTGACGACTGGTTTGATAAATTTAAAACGGAGTCTGAATCGGAGAAAGAAAAAAAAAATCTGCTTCAACAGGAGTTAAGTGGAGAAAATCAAAGAGACTGTCTGAGGTGAAAACTTATACGGATGCAATAAGTTCCTTAAATAGTCAGGAGTGGAGAGAAGCTATAAAGGAGGAACTAAACTTGTTAAATGAACATCAGGTCTGGAGTATTATAGACCATCCAGTCGTTGATGAATATGGGAGAAAATTGAATGTCATAGATTCTCATTGGTTATTCAAAACCAAAATGGAACCACATGGAGGAATCCACTATAAAGCGAGATTAGTGGGACAAGGATTTAAAGACAAAATGGAGTATAGTTTATTGGAGATATATGCACTGGTAACACCGCTGACAACAGTACAAAATTTATTATCAATAGTAAATAAGTACAATCTGGAGATTTGTCAGCTGGATGTGAAAACTGTGTTTTTACATGGAGAAGTAACCACCCCAATATACATGGAGATTCCTGAAGGAGTGGAGATAAATCCTTTGGAAGGGGCAAACAAAATCTGCAAATTAAATAAATCAATCTATGGTCTAAGAACAAGTCCAAAAAGTTGGAATGTCCTTTTTACCGCAGAAATGAATAAAATTGGCTTGGTCAGTGATGTTAAGGACCCCTGTCTGTTTAAATGGAGAAAAGGAGATAAATTTGTTATACTTCTGGCATATGTCGATGACATATTATTAGCTGGAAACTGCTTGGAGTTAATTAAACAACTTCAGGAGAATTTACGAAAAATATTTAAATATTCGGACATGGAAACACCCAAAGAATATTTAAGTATTGAAATAGAAAGAAATCGGAGTATTAATAAATTGGAGCTAAAACAGTCTCGTTTTATTAACAAATTATTGAGGAGATTTAAAATGGAAGACTGTAAGCCTTGCAAAACACCAATGGTGACAAGGCAAGTTAAACAGAGAAATGAAAATAATTACGAACAGACAGAGGAATCACAAATTGGAGAAAAATATCCGTTCAGAGAAGCTGTCGGATGTTTGTTATATCTGACTGGAGGAACAAGACCAGATATAGCATTGGCAGTAAACCTAATGAGTAGATGTCAATCAAACCCTACACTGGAGAACATACAGGAATTAAAAAGAATTTTTAGATACCTTAAACATACAGAGAATTTAGGACTAACTTATCTTGGAGAAGGTAATAACTTAGAAGGTTACTCGGATGCAAGTTGGGGAGATTGCCCAGTAACCGGAGCTTCAACAGCTGGGTACGCTGTTAAACTATTCGGAGACGTAATTGCTTGGAAATGTTACAAACAACGGTGCGTAACCACTTCTACTTGTGCAGCTGAATTCATAGCCATGAGCGAATTAGCCAAGGAGATAGAAACTCAAGCTGAAATAACGGAGAAAATAATAGGAGTATCTTATTTACCAGCGACAATTTATTGTGATAGCAAATCTGCTATCGAAGGAGCTCAGATGGTAGGAGCACCAGGCTTAAAATATCTACACACGAGATACCATTACGTGAGACAAGCTCAACAAGATGGTAAAGTAAATCTAGTTAAAGTTGTGTCAGAAGATCAGGAGGCTGACATATTCACTAAACCTTTGTCGATAGGAGTATTTGAAAAATTAGTACGGAGAATATTAAACATTAAGGACAACACCGACCACTAAAATTTGGAGTGTTATAATTTAAATGTTACAGGAGTAATAGTAACATAAAATAATTTATTTACAGATTTTACCTTGTGGAGTAAAAGGGTTTCTTCGAATAGGAGTAACAATTGGAAAAATAGAGGTTTCTCTTGATTACAAGTTTTCCTCTAAAGGAGATTTAAAACGGAGATGAGTGTATGGAGAATAGAGATCGGAGAAATTTAAGTTGAGGTTTTTTTACTGTTTTTACGGTTTTTCCTCAACAACAGGAGTAAATATTCTTTCGATGAAAAATTGGGAGTTTTTCCATAATAATGGTTTTCTCCAAACAGTTCTTTTGCCGCACCAACTCAAAAATTCAAAGGACCAACTGTGTTACTCAACCAAGGAGGGAGTGTTGGGGTTACACTGATTGTTTGAGCACTTGTTGGTTACACTGATGTACGATACCACCGTTAATACTACTAAGAAAATTTATTCTTTCTTTATTCTCACTTCTTTGTCTTGTACTCATAGAGTTAACATCTACTTGTTCTTTTTCATATAATAAAGTGATTACTTGGTGCGGTACTGGAGTGATGTTATTTCTTTACTAATTATTCTTGATATATAAATATATTTATTATGGACATCAAGCCTCCAACGTCCAATATTTTTATAGAATTATTTTCATTATAAAATTAGTGCTGACTAAATATACTCGAAAAACCTCATTCGAAACATATTTTACACATTTGTCAACCAGGCAAATTGGGTGAATAGAGACTTTTAACATTGGAAATGTTTAACCTGAGGTACATAGTAAAAACATGACGTCATGTGCAACGAAAAGTGAAAAATGTAAACAAAACCAAAGAACCATGATTGTTTTTTTAATGTGCGTGTGCACTTGGCGGTATTCATAATTCAACACACGCACACTAACACAAAAACGAATTCGTTGTTTCCCCGGAATCATCGAATTTAGCAGTGCTACCCTAATTATGCAAACACTAAACAACAGGCTCCATTAGAAAAAGTACGTTTTCAAAAATTATACAATTCGGTAGTCACTAAAAAGTTATTAATATACTAAAATAAATATTTGTTCAGAATTACGTTCCTATTGGTCCAAAATTAGTCATTTTATAGCCAAAATAAAAACGAAAATAGTATTACCGGATGTACCGTAAGTCCGATCCGCACCAAAATTTAATGGAAGTTATAATAAATCATTATGAATATTCGTTTCAAATTTTATAGTTATTGGTAAAAAATCGAAAATTCTGTAGCAAAAAAAAACGAAAATAGCCATACCGGAAGTACCGTACGGCCGATCCGCAACAAAATCAATAGGTCAGGTTCTTCGCTTAGCACTAATTTTCGTTCTAAATTTCGTGACTATCGAACAAAAACTGCGACTTGTATCACGGTAACAAGAAATTGGCTTATATACTTGGATTTGAGTTATAAGTGCCAAAATTTTCCTTGAGTTATGAAACGAAAAACGTATCCACCCCAATTCCTGATCGTTCCATGACACAAAGATTAATAAATAGATTTTCAATAGAAAACCTACTTAAAAATTAAATGTTTACGTTTATTTAGAAAAATTAAAATTAAATACAAACATCATTTCCAACGTATCCACGACTGTGCAAGAAATGCAAATCATGTAAATTGTTTACTGCGTTTCTTCGGAATAGTGTGCTAATGTTGTAGAATGAACAACGCCTGTTTTCATGTACGAGTACCAAAATCAAAAATAATGCACCCTAAATTTTGTCCATTTTTGCAAATTTCTAAATACCTTTAGATACGAGTTAAACAGTTTTATGTGATTCAGTGCACCTAATTCGACTTCTATAGTGATTACATTTTTTTCACGCTTTTGGTCGAATGAGACCACAAAAATTGTTTGTAACTTTGCAAACTCAAATCTTATTCGTGCAAATCGTTCGTGATCCTTTCGATAAGTTTACCATAAATTGAGATGGGCTACGCAGTGAACGAGGGACAAGAGAACAGCAAATTAAAGTAAGTAACGAATCCCGCAGATGATAAATACCAAAATTTATTCGCGCCATTTTCAAGAAGATTTATTACCTTCAAAGAAGGAAAAAACAAATTTATTCCTTTCTGAATCTCCGAAAAGAGTCTTTCGGTATTACTAATTTTTTGGTTCCATAATTTTTCATTCGCGACCAGTTGTTTCGGCGCCACATACTATTCTTGAATTAAGAGCTGAGTGATTTCCTCCAGCAGCTTCTCTGTCTGTCATTCTGATGAAATAAATTTAGCCTACATCAAACGCATATGCCAAAGCCACTCGAAAACTTTTGAAAATCGTAGCCTATACTTTTTTCCTTTTTTTTCTTCATCCAACTATCGGATCTAAAATTAAATCCATTATGAAAAATTGGCCACTATTCGTTCGAAATATGGAGTAGGTACTGGTGCGTGTCACACGTTAATATCAATATTTCACGAAATGACAGTTTTCGAGAAACCTACACACTATAGAAGGATGCTACTTCTCTTTACGATAAAATGCTTAGAGATTTCCTAATTTTTAAACACTTGACTTCATCGAATTCGCATTTTTTATGTAATTTAGCCCTACCACTCGTCACAGTTAAAATAAAAACATAACTTTTCGCCCTTTCGGTCTTCGGACGGAGTTTGATGAAAAAATGAATTTCGACAGTGACCTATTGTAGGGGTTATTTTATATTTTATCACCATTTCTATCATTAAAAAAAAAGGTCAACTCTGTACCTGCATGAAACTGGAAACTTGGCGTATATTTTGGGACAAGTCTATTCAATGAATAGCAGGCTGTTTTTTTCATCTTACGACGACGTCGGGTAATAAACATAAAGATTTATGCGCACGATTTCAATAAACGTGAAATAATGTTAAATAAGTGTTAAGTTTTAGAGCCCACATCATTGGATAACGACAAAAAAAAACAACTTCTCAACAACGTGAATATGAATTGGACTAGGTACTCGTTTGCCTTACGCCAGTAAATCAGGAAGTTTTTTATTTGTTGTTTAGGCAACAGCACCTACTAGTTAGTGTTTAGCCACTGATTTCTGCGAACGGGTTAACAACAAAGTAGTAAAAAACTTGACGCAAATCCAAAGTGCAGTTAGTTGGTGGAATGATCTGACACACGAAGCTTGGATGCACGTTATCGGATGGATTTAATGGTTGTAGTCAAATAAGTCTGGACAAAATTTCCTTCTAATTTTAGATATTTTTTAATGGTTCATATGTGCGAGAAGACGAAAGAAAAGAAGGAGAATACCACAAGTGTAAAATTATAGTCGACTATTAACAGTAGCCTAGAAATTATTTCCACGACCCAAAAATTTTATACTTTATTCTTTTTCAATTTTTTAGGAATTTTTAACGCGAGAATCAGGGGCAAAGATAAGGGGAACGTTGGCCACCATAACCCGGTGAAGCCCTTACCAAGTACGGAAAAAATTGAAAATAGAAACCATGTTAAACAATAAAACAATTCTACTAAATTTCATCTGAGGAAAAAATGAAGGAACCTGGAAGTTCTATAATAGCTTCGTTTCGAGAAAGGATTGTTTTAAATTCCAGTAAAGGTTCCAATCTCCAGAAATCCCCCTAATTACGCCGCTGACTATTAGGAGCGAGAAATAAAAGATGGAAAGCGAAGGTGAGAATTTCGTTCGAAATTTTTTCAATATTATAGTAATTAGTGCGAATACAAAAAATTCGAATTACTGAAATAAAATTAAAACTGATTTACCAGAGAAAAACAATTAAAGAAACTTAAACCAAATTGCTTGTTTAAAAAAAAAAAAAAAAATTCAAAACTGAAATTATGGGGAAGGATTTCTTGTATCCAGTTAGAATTATGTTGGAATTGGCAAGATCAGAAGAATGAAAGGTCAAAAATGTTGTAATTTCACAGAATAAATTGGATGAAACCAGGTACAATCTATGGGCTAAGATTAAGATAAAAATGTTGGGAATGTTTTGGTTCTCAGAGAAAGTATTCTGATTTTCAAGCAAAATTTGAAGACGTATCTAAAGGGGGTCTTGGGGGTCTAGACCTTCTTCTTGGCAAAGAGAAAAAAAGCTGGACTTCTATAAACTATATTTTTTGTCAATTTTGGTGATTTTTTATTTAGGTGGTCTGAAGAAACCACTAAGAATGTGTGGACCCTACCTTAAAACGAACCTATGAACAAAATGTAAGAATTAATTTTTAGGTTGTCTGTTTAGATTATTATTCTCATAGATGGTTACTCAGTAAACAATGAAACATTCAGATTCATGATGAAGACGGTAATACTAGCGATCTTAAGAAACTTTAATGAGTAAAACGACCAATTTGAACTTTTTTTTTTGTAAGATAAGTGATAACGAATTCTAACATGATCCAATAATTATGCGAGTCTATAAACTTATAAATATCCCCCGGTAAAATTCACGTTTTATTGCTCGTTAAGTTTGTTCTCTGAACTACAGCCAACTTCATTTATTAAGCCATGAAGTTGAATGAAAATTGTTCTTCAACACAGTTGCCAAATTCACTTGTTTTTAGCATCTATTCGAGCATAACTTGAGAAAAATTGACGAAAATGATCAGAAGTTTTAAATATTTTTATTTTCAGTTTAATATGTTGATTGTCTTCTGAATCCCAGGCACAGCACTAATTGAATGAGAAAACAAATCTCATTTCAAAATAAGTATAGAACATCGAGTAAATGCCCATTTGAAGGGGGGACAAAACTTTCATAGCGTAAACATTAAGTCATCAAAAAGGAAAACAACCGACGTAATAATCAAACCTTCAGGATACGTTTTTTCGTTGTGGCTTGGGTTCATATTTCATGCTAAATATTACTCCCAATAAATATTTACACCGGAGCTTTTGCGAGTCTAAATTTATCATAATTAACACTCTCGTGAATAATTAACCAACCTTATGCAATATAGCAAATAATAATGCTAGTTTTTCAGCAATGGAGAAAATCAATATCAACACGATTTTTAGGATGACTACTTAGAAACTAAGTGACATGATTTAAAGATATATATACTTTTTGTTTTTGAGATGACAACAAAATAAGAACAGGCCTAGAAATAAATCGTCAAGGTCGGAGGCAATCACAAATCAAGGTATTTATTTTAAAATTTCATTCGTAAGTTTCTCTGTGCATAGTGTCATCGTGAAAGAATTTCAATTTCCCGTTATCTGAATGTAGAAATTTCCTCAACCTCTTCCTCATTCACTAGACACTGATAGAATTCTTTCACATCATCACTCACAAAAATGAATCAATGCATGCAATCATCTTAAATTCCAACAAACATACTCTACAAGTAAAATGCTGTTTATAAATTAACAAAAAAATACTTAGCTTGATCTTGAAAAATCACATAAATAAGTACCGGTATTAGCATCATCCGCTAGCTTCAACTCCTTATAGAAATTTGATTTTGAATTAATAATTTTCATAATAGAGGAGCCCAGTGAGAAAAAGAAATTCTTACGGAAACAGAGATGGAGCTGTTTTTTCCTTTTTTCTCTTTTTGTTTTTCAGTTTATAAACAATAAAGAAATGTGAGGTGTACTTGTTAGCGGAAAATCTAATAATTTATTCTCAAAGAGAATGTAGACTTCCACTAAGGCTTAAAACCTTCGCTGAGACAACCCACTTGCTGAGAGTAGCCAACTTTTTTACAGAAAATGTTCTTTTCCCTAATCACTCTTTCCCACGGTTTCCTTTTTCCTCCCTCTCTTTTACATATACCAAAAAACTTTTTTAATAGGAAAAAAGGGTAAAAGTCCAAAACTTTTCCCTCAGAAGGGCTATAGAAATTTTCTCTTCTAATAGCACATCTAAATTGTGTGACCTTTTTTTTAGACACTTCAATCATAAAAATTGGTCCAGCCGTTCTCTCCAACTTTGTGGCATAACAAGAAAAACCTCATAGAAATTAATGATACATACAGAAAACAAAAATTTTTCTTTCAACATAGCATGACTCCAAAAATACTGTACTGTTGTATAGTACCTACTAGACCATTAAAATTCGATAAGACCAATGTACTTCTTAAAGTCAAGACATTTTAGTGTAAAAGTAGGCAACCTAAGTGTACTTTGTGCGCATCAATTTAGAATACATCTGATAAAGTCATACCTTAAATTCATAGGCATAACTCACATAAACATGCTTTAAAGTGAGACATCTGAAATCCCACAGTCTTCTCCCACACCACCACACAAACTGGAACTTTATACATACACTTAGATTAGGGAACAGCTCATGAGTTATAAGTTTATACCTTCACTAGACCACAGACTAAACAAATTGAACACCGACACAGATAAATTCCCATTCTACAAAATATACTAAATAATCCTAATTGTTGACTATTGTATATTGTGGTGACATGCAGATTTTAAGCACAATCAATAGTGAACTAACAAATCTTATCTTCCCTAACTGTTCACAACTTTGGTTTTATTTTGAACAGTTAGTCTCATTTTTAACATGAATGCTTTCCATTTGTTGTGAATGTTTCATACATTCATGACATGAAACATTCTTTAGTTCAACATTTTAAGTCCTTTTATTTTCCATTTTGGAGACTGTTTTTACCAAAACTTATTTGAAAAGTGAAAATCAATAGCAAAATAATTTCCTACTTTGCCTATAACTATTTTTGGTTTCAACTATGGTATACCCAAATGGAATCTGTTGGTTCATAAGACATTCAGAAACCACGAGGCTGTAAGAAAATAAAGAATTGCATGACCAATAAACTATATTTTATTTAACTGTAAGTAACCTTTTATGGATTAAACGTGAATTATACTGATGGGTTGGCCTACTTGTAATATTCACCTATATAAAATTATCCAACATGTTATGTAAGCCTTGGGAGCTTTTGCTGGTAGGTTGGTAGCTGGACTGTTTGGGCTGACTTGTGAGTTCTCGACTTTATGGTTTCTCAAAACTCCTAAATATACTCCATTTTGTGATTTCAAACCATATACTTGGGATGTGTGTTTGGTTCTGGACACCACAAAAGTACGTCGAGTGGTACACTATGATACGATTACCTATTTACTAACCAAAAATCATTGTTCTTCACTGATCCAGTTACTATATAGTCAAACAAAAAATACTATTATTCCCTATCATTCTTTCATTTTTGATAAATTTTCAGACAAAAAGAATTATAGGTGTTAATTTTTGAGAGAGAGACATAATGAAGATTGACCACAAGAATTCACTAAGGAGGAAAGAAAAGGCGTATAGGTCCAGAAATCCTTCAAGTGAATTTTTTATAAGCTTTTATTCTACTTATAACTGCAATTTTAAAATATACTAATACTGCAGCCAACCTTCCGCAATAAAATAATGTTTACATCCCATGAAGCTAAAGCTGAAAAATAAAAACTTATCTTTAAAAAATTCGTTTTTAACATAAACTTATTTTTCTTTCTTTTCAGTAATTGAGTAGCCAATTATCAAAATTTTTTAGCTCATTACTATCTTTCACATGGAAAATTATGTAACCCTGTGGATCTGACATTTTACATTCGACACCGATAACCTCACCATAGATCAGCACTTTGTGTCTCACATCACATGCAAAATAAAATAATCCATTAACAAACTAAAAAAAATTCAACTTGCCATCGTTGGTTTGGTACCAATTTCTGACATTTTAATTCCTCTTTTCTCAGCTTTCTTTAAGGTCCGATAAAATTATTTCATAAGTTATTTTTAATTAAGTCTGGATCGTAATTCACGTTAATTAACAGTTAGCAGCAAAAAAAACTCGACCTGTCTTGAGATAATCGATACTTTATAGATTAATATCATCACCCTTAATGAAAATATAAAAACCAGTTTTAAGTCAAGCCGACATTGTGTAAAAGAAAAAATTCTACAATATGAGCTCAACGATTTGCAAAAATATACAAAAAAAATTGGTTCAAAAGTTACATGCAAGTTATCTATACAATGTTCAATGTATTCTTTTAAAATTAATGATGTCATTAAGTTTGTTAAATAAGGAAATTGCACGTATAAAAATCTGATGCAAATTTCATGTTCTATTAAGTGTTTCTTTCCTTTCGTGTTATTTAGACATTTTTTTTTTGATTTGGCAAATGGTTTGCCTACCTTTTGATTTGCCGGAGCCATGATATGGTGGTTTAAACTTTTTTTCAAACAAAAATGTCTATACATTTTTACATGCATTTATCTCAGTGATTAGTTGTCCTAGGAAAAATTTACAAGAAATCATTTTTATAGGAAATTTGAAAAGAAAAAACTATTGTTCAATCAATTTTTCATGTTCATTCTTAGTTCAGAAGTTATTTGTCAAAATTTAGCAATTTTTATCAAAATTTTCTTATTTTTTCCAAACTTTTAACTTTTATTTGAAAACTATTAACAAAAGAGAAAAATTTTTCAGACAAAAATTCTTCCACGTTTAATTTCCTATAAGAATGGTTTTATGTTTTTTTTTTAAACAAAGTTACATAAAATGGATATTACAGCTTGAAAAATTTGCTCTTAAAAAATTTTATACCTCACACCTGTGGTTACCAGGCAATATTTTTTGTAAATTCAAAAATGAGTTTTTTCATTTTCCATCAACTTGGTCATTCAGCAAAATGGCTCGCTACTCAAACAACGAATGTGCCAACATAGTATCCAGTTAGGGGCTTGCAGAGTGCAATGGAAATGCTGCCAGTTAAATGTATCACAAGAAATATCCACACCGACGACATCCAAGTACAAAAGTGATACGGGAAATTTTCTCACGTCTCAAAGAACTGGGGTGTTTTTAGGTGGCTGCTTCAAAACAACCTTTACAAAGATCGGTTAAAAACAAAGAGTGAATTTTGTATCTGATTCAAGAAAATCGGCGCATGAGTGTACAAGAAATTGCTTGGCAGACTGGTATTCCTCCTTCAACGGTGTGGCGAGTCTTAAATTCAAATGGAATGTAGGTACCCCTATTATCTAACTCCTGTTTCCACCATTTTACCAGGCAATTTAGAACATAGACTGAATTTCTGTCGGTGGATACTTGCATGGTTGAATTTTGTTTAGCGACGAATCAATCTTCACGCAAGGTGGAATTTACAATTTGAGCAACGAGCACTTGTGGGCTGAAGACAACCCCTATGCCATTGTTCAGACAAAATTGCAGCACTGATTCATCACCGTTCATGTCTGGTGTGGTATTTTAAGAAACTCGTTAATAGGTCCTCATTTTTTTCATGACACTCTGAATGTGCAAAGATACCTCCACTTTTTGCAAGAAAACTTACCTGAATTACTTCAAGAAGTACCTCTGGCACTCCTTAGAAATATGTACTTCATGCAAGATGGAGCGCCTCCTCATTTTGGTATGCAAGTCAGAAATTCTGAAATACAACATACACAAGGCGATGGATTGGTAGGCGAGGACCAATCAAGTGGCTGCCTCGGTTGCCAGATGTAATGCCTTGTGACTTTTTCTTACGGGGAATACAAACGTATCATCTATCAAACTGGAAAGCCTCAATCCCAAAATCAATTAATTAAAAAAATCCAATTTGCCAGTGAGGTGTTAAGAGCTAATCCCAAGGAATTTGCGGCTTCAACAATGAGTGTTATTCGGTGAGCACAATTATGCATAGAATTGAGGTGAGACAGATTTGAGAATGTATTAAATTAAGGCTTATAAAAATAAAAATGTGTTTTGAATTAATATTTCTTTGCATCTAACAAAAAGTTGTTAAAAATCTTGATGAATAGAACCATTCTTATTGGAAATTAAACGAGGAACATTTTTTGTTTGAAAAATTTTTCTCATTTGTCAATAGTTTTCAAGTAAAAGTTAAAAGTTTGGAAAAAATAAGAAAATTTTGATAAATTTTGCTAAATTTTGGCAAATAACTTCTGAACTAAGAATGAACATAAAAAATTGTTTAAACAAGTTTTTTCTTTTTAAATTTCCTATAAAAATGATCTCTTGTAAATTTTTCCTAGGACAAATATTCACTGAGATAAATGCATGTAAAAGTGTACAGGCATTTTTGTTTGAAAAAAAGTTTAAACCACCATATCATGGCTCCGGTAAATCAAAAGGTAGGCAAACCATATGTGAATCAAATTAGGATGAGTTGCTCTCCAACCTCCTGCATGGGGGTACTATGATTACGGAACAACCAGTATAATGTAAAAATTTGTTATATACAACCTCATGTGCCCGGAAAAAATTTGAACATAACAGTAACAGAACCCTCTTGACAGACCTGAGCCATCAAATCCTCTCACAAGTTAAGGTATATGGAGGCGGTGGTCCAGGAGTCAAACTGTTACCTATATTATTATTAATATAGTCTCACCGAGCAGTTGCTTCGGATTTGGTAGCCGGTCTCCCCAAAAAAAATAACAAAAATCTCATTTGAAATTATTACCCACTTTTTAGTCATATCTGATTTGAAACTTCAAAAATTAGTACAAAATACAAATTAATTTCATTTCTATGGTCTCATTTTAATAGATTATTATCGTACCCATTCACCGAATCATATGATACCTTACCTGAAACGAATCGCACAGCATATCGGCAGTTTCTAGCGAACCATACACTTTAACTTCTTGCAATGAACCCTTTAAACAGAAGCCCAAAAACAGCGTATATATTAACTGCATTTTTTACATCAAACCAGACGAACATTTAATTTTTGAAAATTCCGACAAAATTTTTCAATTCTAGTGAATAATGTACCGCAGCAAAAAAAAAAAAAAATCGATTAAAAAATACACGAATAAAAAAATGCGCGCGAATTCGGTTACATCATTCATGCACAGCCACAAAGTTTGGCCACTTTTATCAACAGCAAAACCAACGCAACGATTAACCGGTTGCAAATTCTGAACTGAGAAGTAAGAAGATGGAATTGAATGAAGAAGGAAAAAAAAAATTCAAGGTTCACCCTGGTAGTGAATCGAGATGAGGAAAAAATCGTACGAATTTTTTTGATCATACGCGCGAGCGCCAGACGACCACATATTACGACAGCCGAGAAAACTGGTGTCTAAACACAAACTAGGCACTAGCATAGCATCGTCTCAATCTTCTGTCAAAAATACGAAGCCAAATAAACGCCGGCCGGCTTCACCACGTGACCATAAAACGTGTGTATTGCCGACATTGCCTCCCATTCTAGCTCTCTCTCCCAAACAAAGTTAACGATCTAATCTAACGAGTAATTAACTCCTTTTCTTCTCTTTTTTTTTTTTTTTTGCAATTTGCTCCCTTCCTCTTTATCTTAATATAATTAATCATATGTGCATCTCGAAGTCTATTAACGAGTTAGCAAATTGTCACACAGTTCATCACTAGATAGCTTTTCAAGGCATAGTAATGAGAACTGGTCAAGGAAGAAAGGAAAAATTGACTTTTGAACGCTAATAATTAGTTTCCAAAAAATTGGCCACATGCAATGCACCATTTCCAGCTCTATTAAAATGATGTAAACTCCATCAACAACAATCATTATCACCGCAAAATAAAACTGCGTTATTGAACTGTCAGCGGTTTTCTCTTCATTCATACTTCGCAAAAAATATTCACAAACAAAACAGATGTCCCCCGAATAATATCCTGCAAATATGCAAAAATGTCTTCCTTTTAGATATAACTTTAACAAACCGATTTGTCGAATAAATTTCTAAAAATACGAAATATGGCGCTAATGAAACTAGTAAAATATTTCTTACATCCATAATTGATTTTTTTTTTGGAGGGGAATAATTAATCATCCAGCCTTCTCTCATCTCATCCATTTCAAGCAACATAAAAACAAGCCCATCCTCAGGAGTTTAAGAAAATGTTGACAAGTTTTGTGAATTTTCACACTAGTAAACTACCTCCTTTATCTAAGAGAACGTTATTGCTCTAGCAAAATCCTCTGCATTTTTTTCCTTTCGCTTAAAAATATTTTGCCAAAGATAAAAACCAGCTTCTGATGAGAGATGAGATAGTTAAATGCTTCAAAGTGGGACACAGAAACGTTAGAAATAATATTTTTTCTCATTTTATAAGCAAGGAACTGAGATAACAGGGAAGTTGTAACGGCCAAAAGAGGTGGTAATGTACCTAGTTAGAACGACTTTCAGTGTTACACCATACACAAAATATCACGTACTTTAAAAGTAGTAATACTTCTAGAATAAATTCAAGTTTATCATCCATAAACTATAGTGGACCTTAACATATGTTAGAGACTCAATAATATTTTAAAACACACGAGTGAGTTTACACATTTAATAAAATAATAATTTGTACATCACAGTACATAAACATACATTAATATTTATACATATATAATCACAATTCAACAAGCAAGACTATCTGTTCACTAGAGACTTCTACTAGAGAGGTTCCAGGTACTTAGAAGTAGCTGTTGAGGAACTGTGTCTTTTTCCACTGAATCGAGGGATTATATACTCGTTCAAGGTATGAAAACGTACGTGTCGGATAGGTTAAGTGAGGTAGGGTGTTGTTATTATAGGGTTGTGCTGACTCGTCAAGTACTCGAGGGACAGGCACAAGTAGGTCATGAATATACAGGTAGTATATCTATATTCATAAAATTGAATACGGGTAATTTAGTGGTTGTTTATAAAGAGTTATAGGATGATTATTGATGATAAATATCTACGTTTTTGGTGTTCGAAAATGTGTGGACGAATATGTTCGTCATTTCTAAAAATAGATGAAAATATACATTACACAATTCTCCAGGAGGAACAAAAAAAATCAGGAAAAAAAAAATTTCCAAAGTCTATCCAACAAGTAGAAAATTCTTATTAACTATGCATGGTTAAAATTATGTCGTATAATGCGAGAATATATACTTAGAATAAAATATTTTACGGATATTGATTATGAGTAACAAATTTTTTCTTAGGTATATATAGGAAATTAATATATCGCATTATTTTTACAATGCTGTGCTTTTTGTTAAATTAGCACAATTTCGATAGGAGGTTAATTTTAAATATACAATAATAAAAATTAAAATAACTGAGATTGTAATTAACCACAATAAGAATATCCCATTGACAAAAGTTAGATAATCATTAAAGTTTTGGTCAGGTATTTGTAGTTCAATGGATTTAATTTTGTTCTCCAAGTCGTTAACGGGAACAGTGTGGGGAACAAAATTTTTCCATTTGGGGTTATAGACCTTCGTCGTTGCTAAGTCTATGGCAAGATCAAAAGGTTCCATGGTGTCGGAAAAATATGTCCATAGGAGTGGTAAATGATTTTCGATTTTAATAGTCTCTTCCAATGATTCAGAGAGACAGGGGATTTCTATTGGGATAATTACTGTATTTTTATTGTTTTCGTCAATATTTTTGATTTGGATATGACAAGGTACATTCAGAATAAAGGTTCCGGGGGAATTATTATTGATTTTTAGTTTTTCGGATTTTTTTGTAATAGAACTAGTTGCTACGAGGGAATTGAAGTTTACGATAGCAAATTTGGTGTGTCTAATAGGATGCACTAATGTTTGGTTATTATTAGGATTACATTTAAACGAGCAGGATTGCAATAAATTTTGATTTAAATCTTGAAAGAAAAGATTCTTTGCACAAGAAGACAATTTATCTCTTCCTCTATTAGATGGAAGGAAGCATAATGGTTTATCCAAATTACAGTAATGGAGGTTAGTTCCACTAATGTAGCGTACGGAGTTTGTTCTGATTTTGTGAATAATCAGGGATGGTTCTTGATCCCAGCTGCACAGTTCATTAGAATGACTTTTGAATGTGAGCGGAATGAAGTCGTAAATTTCGTATTTAGAATCTAATTGTTTTAGAGGAATTTTGATTTCTAGTTCTAAAGTATTTTTAAAGAAATTGCAATTTACAAGTTCAGCATGATAGTAGTTTTGAATATCCTTAATGGGAATGGCTAGATCAAGGTCTAGATTTTTTGTAATTTCCAAAAGTTTTAGTATGTCTTTTCCTAATATTTCTTTTGAAATAATTGAAGAGGGGATCATATGAGACTTACAAGATGTTAGGATGTTTGATAATCTTAACGTGTTTATAAGGTAGTTATCATAAAATCCTTGTATATAATTTAGAGAGATTAGGAGTTCATGTTCTTCTAGTGAATTTTCCAAAAAAGAGTTTGTATGCGAGACAAATTTTATCATAAAATTATTTGTATGATCGATAAAACTATGCAGATTAGTGGACGTATTTACTAACGCTGCATGTTCGGTCAACAGTTGATTTTTTATATCATATTCTTCTTTCAACGAGATTTCGTTAGCCAGAAAATTTTGTTCATCTCTAACGTTTAGAACTCGACAGCAAAAGCGTAGCGCATCTCCGAAGAAGGATCTAATCCGGGTGAATACGCTTTGTTTGCTTCGAATAGAGGATGGCGTTGAATATAAGTCTTGAATCATGGCGGTATTTTGTTTTTTAAGGTTTTTTATTGCGTTTTTTAGACGTTTTGCCATTTCTGCGTATTTGCAATTTTTCCAGGTTGTTTCATTGCACAACCGGTGTTTAAAATTTGTTGCTTATAGCCTATCTGCTGATTCATGCAAATCTAGCTTAATAGAATAAATTATTGGGGCAGATTTAGAATATACGAAAATATTGCTTATTTCTTGAAAATAAGCGTCAGTTGACGCCGTTGTAATCCTATATGGGTCAGACGATGTTCTTTGCGCAATAGTAATCGAAGAAATACTTAGTGCGAAATAGAAAAGTAGATTCGTATACATTTTCTGAAACAGAAAAAATGCAACGTCCAAATTATTTACGATTAATTTTGATTTTTTTAGGAATTTATTAGGACACAGGAATGCTGAGGCTAGGAGAGAGATAGCTTTTTTGCAGACGTTTGAAACTATGAATTTCGGTCATACGTTTAGTATAAATTTTAGTAAGTTTGACCAATCAGTTTGAGTTTTGCAACCGTCTGAGTTCGTCTCACTAATTATTTTCTGATTTTTCTATTTTATATATTTTTTTTCGTATTACTTATTATTATTATTTTTCGTATTTTTTTTTTCTTTTTCCGGGTTCTATTCCGTTTTCATCGTACCTAATTTAGTGAAGTGTGGGTTGTGTTTTTTTCTTCGGGACTGGTTCACGTAGTTTACTCTTTTCTTATTAATTTGATTTTCTTGATAAAAAAAAAACAACATGCCTATCACCTACATGAATGACAGAATGTTTGTCTCTCATGGAAAGTTAGAAACCAACGAGACCTGGTTTATTGATAGCCAGGTTCTCACGAAGATTCATCCCTTCCAAGACTGTCCCTGTGAATCGCAGCTTTTCTATTCTTTACATCGATTGTTTTCCCTGTTTTATCGTGTATCGGGTGAGGCGAATAGGGGGTTGTTCCTTAATGAGTTTGAACCACATCGTGTGCCGGAAGAAACCATCGAGGAGGATATCAGTTACTGGAGCCATTCTGTGAGGTTTGTTTGTTTCCATCGTGCGAGGAATTCACGAAACAAATGCTCTTTTCACTCCGAGTGTTTTATCCTCGTGCCATAATGTTCGAGTTTGGATACTCGGGGTTAAAGCTCGAGTTTCGTGGGAATTTAGACACATGGGGAATGGTTGGCCTGGGGGTACTCTCCGGGCTGTTGGTTGGTTTGCTTTGTGTATCGCAGCAGACCAACAAGGCAATCATGGTTGAGTACGTCCATGTCAACAGGACATACCTCACAGATTTCCTGATTGGTCCAGACATAGTCAATTTTGCTCGGTTTTTAAACCAGCATTATAAACCACAGCTGGATGTCTCAGTTTCCAATGTTGGTTTTCACATGGTCCGTCACTACGATGCCACTGAAGGTAACTGTGCCATGTTGCTCTGGGGAGGATGGTTGCAGACTGATCCTACCGTTTACTCATTCCTATGGGACACTCCCTCAGTTGAGGACAGCGTTTCCACGGTGGATTCGAGTTCGGGAGAGGAAGGAGCCTCGAATGACAATCTGTCTCCGATGTTGACCGACACTAGTAGTACTACCAGTGGGGATCACCTCGCCGAGTTTCTGGAGGGCTATGCAGATACCTGGGCAATTGGTGAGTTTTTCTAATTTTTAAATTTTTTAGTTTTAAGAATTTTGGTATTTTATTGGACCTAGCGTTTTATTTATTTATTATTAATTTTATAAAGAGGTGATGGGAGGTAAGAAGGCGGATAGGAAAAAGAAAGAGAAGAGAAAAAAGAGCAAAAAAAAAAATCGTGAGTGAAAAAACACTTAGATGCAGATAATATACTTTACACACATCTACTCTTGTTTTTTCCAAGGGCAACCCCTTGGTTTAGGAAAGATTTGGATTGGGATAGGGGTTTCGGGGTTTTTGTTATTTTTGTCGGAATTTGTTTCATTATTTTTTTCGTCGGCGTTACGAGATTTATATGGTATTAATTGTCGTACGTGAACTGTTTCGTTGTAAGCAGTTTTATTGTCTGTTTTAATACGGATTATGTAATTTAGATCCGTGACCTTTCTAACAATTTTATGCAGTCTGGTGTATTTCATTTTATTTTTCGCTACGTTTTTTGATTGACTCAGCAAGACAAGGTCATTGGGCTTGAAGTCAATGATCTTGTGATGCGCGTTATAATGTTTTACGTTTTTTTCCGATGCTTTCTTTGCTAAGCTCGGCTTTTTTTCTCTCGTTTGAAGAAGCGTTTCAATTTCTTCTTCACGAGTTATTTTATTTCCAGAGTTTTTTGGTATTTCTGGTAAATGTACTTCAGGATTAAATCCATGAAGTAGGTAAAATGGGGATTTATTACTTAAGTGTTCAATCGGACTTATATTGTACGCAAAGATAATTTTATTAATGCTCTCGATCCATTCTTTTTTATTTGAATGGTCGTATTTCGAGAGTGATTTTTTAATGACACCGTTGATTTATTCATCGAGTCCTTGCGATTGGGGGGAATAAAAAGAGGAGTAAATAATTTTGATATTATTGTCTTCACAGAATTTGCAAACGGATTCATTGGCAAAATGACCTCCGTTATCGCAAGAAATTTTTCAGGGTGTGCCATACCTGTAACAAATAAATTTCAAATACTTAATTACGCATTGAGCATTTGGGTTTTTTGTTGGGCGTATGGTACAAAAGTTTGTGCTTTTGTCGACACCGACAAGCACGTACAAATGTTCATACTCAATATTAATTTTCCCTATGAAATCAATTTCTAAATGAGCAAACGGCTTAGGATTTTCAATTTCTATGTTTGAGGTAGCCAGCCTCTTTCGGGGAATTTTGTGCCATTTGACACTCATGACACGATAATACATATTTCGTTATTTTTTGCACCATGTTTTTGAAGAAAAACTGGTTTTTTATTTTATTTTTAGTTTTTTTAATTCCAAAATGACCTCCATACAATGGATTGTCATGTAGTTTTTTTAAGACTACCGGGATTAACTTTTCAAGAATTACAGTAACCGCTTCATCATACGATAACGTTGGGTTAGGTAATTTCTTTAAAACATTATTTTCATCGAGAAAGTATAGTTGTATTGTACGATTTAATTTTCGTATTTAATTTTTTTCCTTTTTAATTTCGTTATAATTTAATAATGAAATAACATTTTTCCAATGCTGGTCATTTTCCGGCATTGTTTTTAAATTTTTGGGTAAATCGATTTTTTGGAGGGGTTCAGAAGTTTGGTCTTCTGTTTGGGGAAGTGATGTAATATTGGGATTTGAAATTTGCGGAGAGTCGGGAGTTACAGAAGGGGTTATTTCAATCTGATTATCAAGATTTGACTCTCTTCTAAGAGCAGATCTGGTGACTACATTTGTAGTTTGGTTGGGACAATTTTGGGAATGATTAAATTCATTCTGTGGGGTTGTGGTCTGTACCATGGGATAATATGGGAAAGTTGATGAGGGGGAAGGGGGGTAATAATGATTTTGGGACGTAGTACTTGGGTAGTACCACGTATTTTAATTCTGGTAAAACACTGGGTTTAATGGGGCATAATTGTCTTTGTGAGTTCTACATAACGTATTCACATTTTTATCTTCATCTTGGAGAGCATATTTTTTATTTACTAAAAATTCACCTTATTCAAACGTAATTTTGTCTGGTTTGTCATGAGGACGAGATAACATATCCGCCATACAGTTATTTTTTCCGGCAATATGTTTAATTTGGAAGCTATATTCGTTTAGTTTTGAGATTAATCTGATTAATCTTGGGCTTGGGGTATTGAATTTCTGATGATAAATCAGAGGCTTATGGTCCGTGTATACTACAAAGCGTAATGCTAGTAAGTATCCACGGAAATGGGCTAATGCATCAGTAATTGCCAGCATTTCCAAGTCAAAAGAACATAATTTTGACTGGGCAGGTTGGACTCTTTCTGAGAAGTAGCCAACTGGATGTTTATGCTTCGTAATGGGATTAGTTTGCAGCAGCACTGCACCTAATGCGATTTTCGAAGCATCAACTTCTACACAGGTTTCCAATTTTGGATCATAAATTGCCAATACAGGTTTGGAAATCTTTATTTATTTTAGTTTTTCGAAGATTTCAAGATGTTCTTGATTTAATTTAATTTTGGCATTTGATTTGCTATCTGTTCCTCTTAATAAATCAGTAAGAGGGGCAATAATTTTAGCTAGATTGGGGATTAATTTTCTGTGGTAGTTTATCGATCAAAAATGATCGTAATTGTTTTAATGTATTTGGGGGTTAAAATTTTTTATAGCCTCAATATTTTTGTTTAATGGCGTAATTCGTTATATCAGACAGTATGTCCTAAGATTTCAATTTCATTCAATGCAAATTGATATTTTTTTGGTTTTATTTTTAAATTTACTTCGTTTAATCCTTTAGCACTTCTCTTGTATTTTCAAGACATTCTTCAAAAGTTTCTCCAAAAATACAAATATCGTCCAGGTAACATACCATTTTTTTCCAAAATATATCGTGGAATATGTCATCCATGATGGTTTGGAAAATGGACGGGGAAATGCTTAGGCCTATTGGGGTAGAATTGAATACATATCCAATTCCATCCACATTTATTCCAGTGTATTGTTTGGATTCTTCTGTGAGAGGAATCTGTAAATATCCACTGTTTAAATCAATTGTTGTAAACCATTTTTTATTTCTTAAGTACGGCCAAATAACATCAATCGTAGGAATACGATTATTATCAATAATAATTCTTTAGTTCATTCTTCGGTAGTCTACTAATACTCTGTAGACTCCGTCTAGTTTCTTTTTTACAAAAATTAGGGATTCAAATTTTGATTTTTGCTTTTTTAGGACACCTGCTTTTACTAGGTCATCGACCAGTTTATGTAGGGCCTCATGTTCTGCGTGTGAGAATTTAAAATTTCTACACCGCAGTGGAGTTTCATCGTCTACTTGGACAACTTGTTCGGATACTTTACAGACAGAGACTTCGTCTGTTTTTCCCATAAAAATGTTATTAAATTTGTTAATTGTTTCATACATTTTTATTTTTTGTTCAAGCAAAAGCTTTGGGTTAATCGGGATAGGGTTTCCTCGATTATCCTTAAAAATAGTAGTTTCTGTTATTTTTTCTATTTGGCAGGAGTTTATTTCTACAGCGCTACTTAATTCAAATTTTCCTAAGTATTCGCCTTTATAGATCACGTGGGGTCTATTATTATGATTAACAGCCGCTATCGTGTCTTCTGATATGATTACAAAGAAATTATGTTTTTCTTCCATGGATGTTTCACACAGAAACTCCAGGTGCTCAGGCAAAGTTGCTAAAATTAGCACTGAATTTGCCTCAATTTTAAAGGTTTGGGGGCATAATATTTAAAGGGCTTAACATAACCTAACTTATTTTCTTTTTCAATAGGGTAATTGTGATATTCAGACATGTCAAAACATCACTCTTCATCACCACATGGTAAAGTGAATTTGTTTTTAGAGAAGTTCATTTTGGCTTTATAGGTTGACAAAAAGTAGTAACCCAATATGACCAGATCTACCAAATTTTGAACAACGAAGGTAGGATGTGGGTAAATGCAATGATCAATGGAATAAATCACATTGATTACTCCTATGACCTCGAGAGGTTACCTATCCGCACCACAAAATCTTATTTTTGTTGGTAGGAATGGTTCTGTAAAATTGACTTTCTTTAAAACTTTTTCATCAATTAGTGTCTGTTCCTAACCTGGATCTACTAGGCTAAGTATTTGTTTACCACCAATGGCAAAAGGGAGGTGAAATTTACATTTGGTTCTGCAGTACCCTTTATTTTGAAATTTCTCCTCATTAACATTGTTAACCTGTTTCGATTCTTCATTCGAGACATCCCTTACAGCTGACGAGTCATCTGTAAGGGGGACAATCAGTTTTTTGAGCAGTTATTTTGGCAGGCCTGGGGGTTTGATGTTTGGAGGTAATTTTGTTGTTGTGGGGCTGCCATCAATCGTGCCAGCGGTGCAATCATTTGAGTATTTGCAGCCACATAAGGGGGATTTTGGGGAGTATTAAATGAGATACCAGACCATGCTGGAGCGTTATTCCAGTTTGAGTTCCAATTTGGAGAGCCAAACTGGTTCCAGTTTGGAGCTCTGTTGGAGTAGTATTGTAACGTATATTTTCGTCTATTTTTAGAAATGACGAACATATTTGTCCACACATTTTCAAACACCAAAAACGTAGATATTTATCAACAATAATCATCCTATAACTCTTTATAAACAACCACTAAATTACCCGTATTCAATTTTACAAATATAGATATATACTACCTGTATATTCATGACCTACTTGTGCCTGTCCCTCGAGTACTCGACGAGTCAGCACAACCCTATAATAACAACACCCTACTTCACTTTACCTATCCGACATGTACGTTTTCATACCCTGAAAGAGTATATAATCCCTCGACTCAGTGGAATAAGACACAGTTCCTCGACAGCTACTTCTAAGTACCTGGAACCTCTCTAGTAGAAGTCTCTGGTGAACAGATAGTCTTGCTTGTTGAATTGTGATTGTATATGTTTAATATTAACGTATGTTTATGTACTGTGATGTAAAAATTATTATTTTATTAAATGTGTAAACTCACTCGTGTGTTTTAAAAATATTATTGAGTCTCTAACATATGTTAAGGTCCACTATACTTTGTGGATGATAAACTTGAATTTATTCTAGAAGTATTACTGCTTTTTAAGTACGTGATATTTCGTGTATGGTGTAACACTGAAAGTGATTCTAACTAGGTACATTGCCACCTCTTTTGGCCGTTACAAGTATCCATTATTATTTCTAGGAAAATTGTTTCTACAAAAATTTGGGTTATAATTTCTACCTTCATAATTAGGGTTAAAGTTTTGATTATTATTCCAATTTCTATTTTGGTTGTTTTGGTTCCAGTTTTGGTTCTGGTTCCAATTGCCATTGTTATTATTATTATTATTATTATTATTATTATTATTATTCCTATTTTGATTTTGATTTTGATTTTGATTTTGGTTTTGATTGTAATTATTTTGTTCATTATTATTATTTTTATTTTGGGGTTTTTTATTTTTCTTGGATTCCTGAGGTTTCGAAATGTTCGCTATTGCAGCGCTCATTTTTTCCATCTCAGCTTTCCTGACTGGATCGGATGATACTAAATTTAAATTTTTTTCAGTTTTCTTTTCCGTTTTTCCAGCTTTTAGTTCTTCAATAGTTTTTTCAAGTTGTTCGATTTTTCTCCGTAGGAGGGGGTCTGAATGTCCAAATACTTTGTCTTTAAATTCTAAGTATTTAGAGAAGGCCTTATCGAGTTCTTGAATTGTTTTTGGTTCTTTTTTTATTAAAAATACCCTTTCTTTTTCGGGAAGGTTATAAATTATTTTTTCGATTATTTTTTCTTAAGTGATATCTGGTTTAATTTGTTTTAAAATTCTTTTTAGGAACATGATGTACGCAGGGAAATCAGGTTCACCATTATATTTCCTTTCGTACAGTATTTTGCGTAGTTGAGGTTTGGTTCTAGTAAAGACTTCTAGGTTTTTTGTATAGTGTTTTGCCAATTATTACATTCGGGGTTTGCTTGAATTCTGTCTTCAAACATTTGTTTAGCGAGGCCAGAAAATGCAATTCTTATTTTTTTGAATTTCATGTTGGCATCCCAATTGAATGATTCCACCTCATTTTCAAATCCAATTAAAAATGACACGATATCTTCAGTTGGGGTGTGCCCATATAGGGAAGGTCTGATATTTACTGCCGCCTTTCCTGACATTTTATTTTCCAAGGGAATGTAGGGATTTTCTAGAATTCTAGTTTCTATTTCTGGACTGAAAAAATCTTCGTCGGATTTTTCTAAGCATTCAGTAATATCAGCAAGGTTAATTGCTGACCTAACTCTTGGAAATGGTGTGGGGTTATCCAAATTTTCCAAAAGTGGAGTTAAGGTAGTAGTGGGATTAAAATATTTTCTTATTATTGGATTTTCTAATTTGGGAATTTGTTCACGGGGTTTTCGTGTTGTTTGTAAAATTATTTTTATATTTTCAGGCGTTAGTAATTTTTGAATTTCTTTACTAGATTTAATTTTTAATAGGATATCCTCTTGGGTTTTTATACGAGAAAAATATTTTTTATCAACTTCGATATTTAAATTTTGACACACGTTAATTAGTTCAAAATTTTTAGCTTCGGTAAGCCAGATTAAGTTTGTTTTAGTGATATTGGGTTCCGATAAATTTTTCCAAGTTTCATTCATAAAAATAAATTTTTTTGCGACTTATACTTATTTAACAAGTCTTATATTTAAAGGAGGGACGTGAATTATAACTAATATTAATTGTTATTTTGTTTTTTCCTTTTGTTTGGACAGGAGGTTGATTGATCTGCTGCTGTTTTTGTCACGAAAGTCTTCTTCACCCTTTGATTTTTGTATATACACCTGTTTTTTCTTAATTTTTGTATAATAAATATCCTTCGTTGGTTTTGAAGTTCGGATTTTCTTTTCACTTCTGATCTTTTTCCACTTGCAAGTAGCCTTTACTTCCTTTCCTCAAGAGCGCGCCTTACGCATTTCTCATTGAGTACTTAACTAGAGTTTTCAAGGTTAATGCAAAGTACTTCGGATCAGAGGAATTGAAACGGCAACTTAGATCAACAACTCCAGGAAATAGGTACTAGAGCAAGAGTTCGATTTGCAATAGCAGACCAGTTGGGCACCAATAATGTAGCGGCCAAAAGAGGTGGTAATGTACCTAGTTAGAACCACTTTCAGTGTTACACCATACACGAAATATCACGTACTTTAAAAGCAGTAATACTTCTAGAATAAATTCAAGTTTATCATCCACAAACTATAGTGGACCTTAACGTATGTTAGAGACTCAATAATATTTTAAAACACACGAGTGAGTTTACACATTTAATAAAATAATAATTTGTACGTCACAGTACATAAACATACATTAATATTTATACATATATAATCACAATTCAACAAGCAAGACTATCTGTTCACCAGAGACTTCTACTAGAGAGGTTCCAGGTACTTAGAAGTAGCTGTCGAGGAACTGTGTCTTTTTCCACTGAATCGAGGGATTATATACTCATTCAGGGTATGAAAACGTACGTGTCGGATAAGTTAAGTGAGGTAGGGTGTTGTTATTATAGGGTTGTGCTGACTTGTCGAGTACTGGAGGGACAGGCACAAGTAGGTCATGAATATACAGGTAGTATATCTATATTCATAAAATTGAATACGGGTAATTTAGTGGTTGTTTATAAAGAGTTATAGGATGATTATTGTTGATAAATATCTACGTTTTTGGTGTTCAAAAATGTGTGGACGAATATGTTCGTTATTTCTAAAAATAGATGAAAATATACGTTACAGAAGTTACCATTTAAAAAAGAAGTTAAAATAGCCCCAATTGTACTTCTTTACAAGTATGAATCAATTTATGCTGTATTTTTTTATTCAAAAAGTCACATAACCAGCATTCAAATTATGACACTAAGACCATCACAACAGAGACACAATAACAGAAAATTCAGATGCCAATGAATGATGTCACAGTCATTACAAAAATGAAACACTCATACTATCATTAATGTATCACATAAAAGGCATACTTACAGCACGGTCAGTGACTCCACAAATGAGGCACATTAATGACACACTGCGATGGTATCGTTATAATCTATCATACATGTATCATTACACAGTGCTGCAACAGTTGTAGCATGGATCATTCTTACTGTGTCGTGGTATTTTAGTAGTATACAATTTTTGTTGCTCTGTGATTAATCAAAATCATAGGCAAATTGAAGGAATTCTAGCTGACATAGATTTCATTGTGTGATCTGGCACAGTTTTGCAGACCGGAGATGTTGCAGTCGTAAAATACTGACGCAAGGTAAAAATCTGAAATTCTAAACTTCTCCATTTTTTAAAAGAAATCTTTAGCAAGTGAAAGGGACTAAGCCTGTTAAGAGAAACAATAAAATAATTCAACCTATTTTCATTTAAGGAAGAAATAACTAGACGTTGAGCCTCCCTGTAAGTTGTATCCTGGCTGGGTTCTAAACTCTAATACCACCTCTTGGCAACGCCAATGAAATTTCATGCATGACTCGAACTTTTTGACCTATCCAAGATTAGAAAACTTTCGACTATAATTATATGGTATTATACCAGTAAAACTCTATACGCCCAATGTACTTTTTATGTCAAGATATGTCGGCGAAAAAGTAGGCAACCCTAGAATATCTTATGCGTATTTTTGACATCTTGCTTGAGTTCACCAATTTAGAATATATTTGATTAGCGATGGTAAATGCTCGAGCATTTATTATTGATGAGCAAATGTTGAGTATGCTCAGGAATTTGCTTAGCACGAACTCATGCTTAAAATTCTCAAGCACGCTAGAGCATTTTTAATCTTTCCTTTTAAAACAAGATGTAATCAGTTTAAAACTGGTAAGTTGCAATAATTATATGCCTACTTGGTCCAGATAATTCGTGAGTTGTTAAGTGAAGATAAAATTTAGACTTTGTGGATGCTCATTAAATAGTGTACTCACTTGAAAACAAAATGTAGTATGGGAAACAGCGGTGTGATTGCGCTAGATTTCACACAATTTTTTTCTCTTATAATAAAAATTTTTTTGAAAATAAATTTTTTGTAAACTTATTATTCATTTATTTGGCCCAGAAACCAAAATTATTGAAAATGCTCATCAATTCTCGAGCATTTTCTCATTTTGGAGAATATGCTTTTAAATGAAACATTTATTTTTCAAGTATTTACTCAAATACTTGAGCATTTAAAAAAAAGGCAAATGCTGGTTACTATCACTTCATTTCATAAAGTAATCTCTTAAAGTCATAAGGATGGGAAAATGAAATTTGAAAAAAAAATTCTAGCGAAACATGTTCCGCTAGCAAAGCAGGTTTCAAAACTTATGAAAAACTCAAAATTCAAAAGCAATTAAGTAGCTCTTCTATGGAAACACAAGTTTTCAAGTTATGAAAATTTCGAAATTCTAGAGGCAGCAAAATCTGTTACAAGAGTTTGCTTTTTTTGAAAACCAACTAAAAGTAAATTCTTTCACTGAAAATGAGAGAAGCGCTCTAGATGCGCATAATTTTGAACATGTACTTAGATAGGTATTCTACGCTGTCATCGAACAAGTTTTTTTTTTTTAATTTTTAAAATGACTTTTTTTATTGTATTATAATGCTCTGAACTCTTACAAAGTATTTCATAACAATTCTATTGTTTTAATGAATCGCGCGATTAAAACATGAAATCTTTCGAAAAATTAGCCTAACTGCAATGTCAGATGTGAAATTCTAGGAAAAAAAAAACAAAATGCCAAAAAAATTACTTAGGGCCTCAGAGACAATTTTCGGGCCCTGCTGAAATAAACTAATGGGCTCTCTTAATGACAACTGCAAGATTTACCGTTTCAAGTGGATTATAAACCAATAAAATAATTTTGAGAGTGGAACGACCGAAAAATTTTTTATCTGTTGTTGGTTGTGGGGACTCATCTGTATGAGGGATAGGGGCTCAGACCCCTTGATGACAGTCGCTGCCCCAAAGGGCTGGAAAATATTCGTCCTTGTGACGTAAAACACACACAAATTACGTTTGATCGTAATTACCTGCAAGTACATGCAGGTAATGTACGAGTACCAAATCGTGATATATCTCAATAATAGAATGATGTCACAATCCGTACATGAACCAGCCAACCATCTCTTATCACAATAGGAAATGATGTAACTGGGCCGTTCTCACTAACGTACGTGTGTTTGTGTGCGTGTAAATAAACCAGTATAAAAACCATCCGAACTGGCTCTAAAATTGCTAGTGTTTGCCTTGGTTTTTGCTTACCCATATGTAATATATGAAGTGGCTGAACACGCTTAAATTCTGTTGAATTTACCTTCTGGTGAGAATACTTTCTCACAACAAGGTATTCCACATTGGTAATTGGTTTTTTTTTTAGCATTGGGAGATTTGACACCTAAAAACCCCCAATAAATCAGTCCTGACGCCCTCTTTAAATAATTACTTGAAAATTGCTTTTTATTTCAAAGTTTGGACTCTTCCAAGTCCTCTGAAAAAGTCTGGAGATGGTACCTTTTTCCCCCTCTCTCGGGCCCTGAAATCACTAACTCCATTAGCCATAATTTGGTTTCTTCCTGGAGATTGGTTACAGGTTTGGGTGCTTCCTAAACAAATACGACGAAGAATGGAAAGTTTTCTGATGCTGGTAAAAATTGAAATCCTTGCGATCTGTATCCATATATAGGCACACTTAGCTGAAGATAAGTAGACACGAATGACGTAAATATTATTTATAAATGTGAAAAATACCTACTCAGGAGAAAGAGAGAAAAACGGTTAATTACTGGAAACCGGGGTAGATAGTTAGGTAGATGGTTTGAGACCTTACACGAGCACTCTTTTCCATGCTGACTGATGCGATAATAAAGTGGAAAAAATGATACTGAAAGAATGTCGCTGAACAATTCTTATAAAATTCTAAGCAGCGGCTAATTTCATCGGAAACAGTAGTTACCAGCACCGTATTTAAAATCGAGTTAATTTCATCATTTTATTTTTCATGTTTCCATCGTCTATTCGCGTTTACTCGCACCTACAGGTGTGAGACGTGCGTGTTATCGTCGCTTTCATTTATGATATTTTATCTTCACACGTTTAATATTAAGCCTAGGTAAGTAAATATAAATGATCCGATATACTGAGCGGCAAATTATACCCATATTCCTTGTGCGACAAATCGCATCTTTCGAATCCCATAATTTATGACATCACTGAAGTTACATTTTTCGAATTTACAATACGCGAGTAACGAATAGGTACCGTGTCATTTCAAATACCTATACGGAATAAAATGATTATAAAATTTTATATAATAAGAGTAGATACCACAATGGGGCTAAGTGCAACAAGTCATATCAAAAATTCCATTTTCAAATCATTCTAAAACAATTTGTTGCCTAATATCTTGTTGAGGTCATTTCGAATCAAGCCAGTGCAGTGGTCCGTACTATTAGCATATACTGATCGAACTCAGAGTGAGTTCAGAATAAAAGTTCTCTTCTACAGATGAGGTCCTATTTGCATCATATATATCCTCTGTATCTTATCGCCTCTTTAATTCTCATCAAAAAAAGTTCAGAAAATTGTTCTATGAATTTTAACCAAACTGGAAACTACGAGTACAGCACTTTCTTGCTATATTGAATAGGCGTATGGTTCTGCATGCTATACTCACCTGTATTACGAAAACAAAAAAAAAAAAAATTATCAACTTCTGACTTTTGGCTATTCCCACAAAATCTAAATTAATCTTTTGGTTGTGTCCATGTGCGATACGTCATGTAACACACAAACGGTAAGAGTTATGCAAATCTGACAATCGTAATTCTCGTTTAGCCCATAATTGTAGACCGAGTGCTAAGATGTTTACATATCAAGAAGAGGTACACCTAAAGTTTTAATAGTGGACCTTCTCTTAAAAGTTAGGTATCAGTTCTAATCAATGGTTTTAGTTCTAAGTTTTTTCTGTGACGAGAAAAAATTAGCAAAATTAATTGCGTAATTGCTGCAATAAAAAAATTTTTTTTTTCAAAGGAAAAATGAAATGACGTAAAACAAACACGATTATATCTTTAAGAGGTAAGAGTTAATTTTCATCAGAACCTACCTACTAACTGAGTAGGGTCAAGAAATTAAAAACTTAAAAAAAAAAAATGCAAATTATGTATCAAGAAATAATAAGAAAATATGATTTACTGTTAGGTTTTTTTTTTTTGTTTTCAGCTTTTATAAATATGCAATAGGGTGTAAATTTTCTTGAAAGTTCTTATAACTAAAATACACCGAAACAATATTTTTTTTGCTAGTTTTTGAAAAATGGTGAGTGACTCACCATTTTCACCACATAAAACAGACCTGATAATGAATGAAAAGGTTAAAAGTTCTTAAGTAGTTTTCATGATTTTAATATGATATACTTACTTCTTCCATGTTCAGTTTTTATATTCAGGAGAGGTACTGATACCCATACAACAATTGATGTCCACTTTTTCTCCTCATTTCCTTCTATTTTTTCTTATTTCTTCGAAAATTTTAATGTTTAAGGTAAATTTCTAAATTTTAATGCAAAAACTGGGTAGGTATCGATTTTTTCTAATTATTCATTATATTACATATTTTAAATTAGATCATTAAAATTATTTACAGTTGGTATGGGACGCATGTGTTTAAAAGGACGTTTAAAATGTCACTGCTCTTCAGTTATAAAAATTCAACTCTTTCTCCTTTCAGGGAGGGTTACAAGAAGAAAAAAAAAAGAAAAAAAAGAAAGAATGTGTTTAAAAAGGATAAAATCATAAAATATGACAAATTTTCTGAGAGAAATCAGAGGGTTGAATATAGTTATCCGACACCAAAATTTTGGACGTTGTTGTTCCAGAGTGGAACTACTTTGATCACCTTACAGCTTCAAAACCAGAACCAAAAATAACCAAACCTCTCGATATATCATAAAAAAAATATTAAAGAAACAATTTTGTTTTCTGGTTGAAGAAGGGGCCGCAGCCCCTGTGGCTCCCTCTTAGATCCTACACTGAATATGACAAAAACTTAAGTAGTTAATCACTGTTTATTTGAAGCACCAAAAGAAGTACTAATTTCAATGAGGAAAAATTAAAAACTTCGAATTTTTTAGGTTTGATTTCAAAAATCTAGAGCTTTTGTAACGCTGAAGAAGACTGGTCAACAAGTTTTTAAATAAGCTGTGGGGACTCAACTGTATGAGGTAAAGGGGCTCGGACCCCTCGACAAAAGTCGCCACCCCAAAGGGCAGGCTAATAATCATCCTCGTGACGTTAAACCACACACAAAATACGTTCGATCGTAATTACCTGCAAGTACATGCAGGTAATGTACGAGTACCAAACATCACCAAACAATGTCACAATCCGTACACAAACTGGCCAGCCATCTCTTATCATGATAAGGGATGATGAGACCTGGCTGCCCTCACCGACGTACGTATTATCTTACGTACATGTGTTTGTGTGCGTGCAAATAAGCCATATATAAACCACCCAAACCGGCTCTAAAATCGCCAGTGTTCGCCTTGGTTTTGGCTTACCCGTACTTGTGTACGAAGTGGCTGAGCACGCTTAAATTCTGTTGAATTTCCTTCTGGTGAGAATATCTCTCACAACAAGGTATTCCACATAAGCAAATATAAATCCAATGTTTTAGAACACAATCCGCTTCATTTGTGGGTACTGGTCGAAGCAATATGATACGCAACCATTTTTTTATTCCAAAAATTGTTGCTCTCGTGTAAATCACGCATTATATATTTTGTCTCCAAGGCAAACAGCGATCCATAATGATGGATTAATAATGAAACAAAAAAATTTTCCATCCTGAAAATGATTTAAGGATAGTTTAGCTCACAAGCAATGACTTGAAGAGCGAAATCAAACAGACTCAAAGATTTTGTTTAAAGAGGAGGAGGGTGAACAACTGAAAATACAGAAAATTACGTTTGTTATTATTTCACTGCAATAAATAAATAAACTAACTGAAAAAAATTAATAGGATTTTCAAAAAATAGAGAAATTATCAAAATCTAACCAACTCAACCGGTTAGAACCCAAAAATAAGTTCACCAAATTAATTTGGTCAATGATGCTCTTTTGTTTCAACTCTTTGATCGACAGTTATACTTTGGATGTTTCAAATCGAAATCATGCGTACCCTATCAAGAAAGTAGAAGCTCCTATAAACTAACATATAATCAAGTACCTTAAAAACATTATAGATCTCCCATAGTTTCTTCGAAATTTCTTTCTAGGAAATACACCGAAACAAAACAAAAATACAAAACCAAATCTATAAGTTATAAATGTATCTGGCCTTTTCATATATGAAAATTCTCGCTGATTAGTAAAATACAAAATAAAATTTTTTTTTCCCAACACATAAATTATTGAATTCTAGCAAACGCGGGCATTCAGGCAACAGTTATTGATTACATCGTGTAAAAATTAATATTGAATTCTAGAAACATAATAAATTTTATGAAATAAGAACAATAATTATAGGATTGTACAGTGAGATACAAAATGGGACGGGCGAATAAATAATAGCCTGGAAGAAAAAGTTTGACACTCCGTACTAAAAATTTAGCATAAGCTAGTTATGGGAGAATAGAAATTTTTGATTTTTTTTTTTTTTTTTTTTTTTTTCATTTCTGATGAACATCTGATAACAAATCTTACTATCTGAAAATGAATATCATCCTTAAATTTATTATGAAAAAAAAAAAAAAAAAAAAAAAAAAAAGGGAAAAATCAACTACATGTTCAATAAAAGCATAATTCTTTCATATTAAAATATGAGTGGGCGAATATAAAATCATTTATTCCCCTCGGCTGGCTTAAAAGTGGAAAAACGTTCTTCACCTTTCAAAAAATTTCAACGCTTCTCCATCAACTACCAATGGAGGGTGAGTCAGGTTTCAAAGCACCGAGAAAAATTACCTTTGGTGCGTCAAAAATTAACTCGCCATGCCGTTTTCATTTAACTAAAACATATAGATTCATTATTCGATACACTAGCAAAATGCAGTGGGTACCAGTAACAAAATGTAAACTTCTTCACAATCTGATAAGGCAACGAATGGTACTTAAACGAGTTTATTGAATGTTTGGGTTGAAATCCTCTGTCAGAGTATCATTGTTGCTATTTTCATCGAAGCTACATTAACAGAAGACAATTCTTCTGAACTTTTGCATGGAGAAATATCTGATGGAATATACTGGGCTGCAGAAGGGCGTAAGTTTTAATCAATATGATGGGTGTCCTGTTTATACCTACCATCTTGCAATGGAGTATTTGAAAAATTCATTTCCTGGAAAAGAATATTGCTCCGTGGGAAAATTGGCTATCTTGGCCAGCGCGGTTACCCGACCTTGTTCCATGTGACTTCTTTCTCTCGGGTCACATTACCTCTACAAGTCAGCATTGTTGTTTACCTTTCACTGACCTCGAAGATCTACTAGAAGAAATTAGGTTTTGCTGCGATAGAGTCAATCATATTCAATTATATAATATGCAGATATCATTTTATCATAGATTGAGCTACTGTGTTCCAGCCAAAGAGAGCATTTTGAAAATTTAATTTAAATTTTTTTTATTTTTTTTCAATTTAAAAGATTTTTATTTCATTTACCAATGACGGCAATGACCTTTCATTCACACTGCCACATGCAATACATAATATCTATGGTGTGTCCGAAAATAGCCTCACCCGGTTTATTTTGATGTATAACTGAAAATAGACCAAATTTTTATGGGCATCTGAAGAATACCACGTACTTGAGTGCATTCACATTCAACTACTCATGATGAATTTTCCCACCCAACGTAAAACTAATTTTGAAAATAAAAAAAAAAAAAAAAGAAAGAAAGAAAAAAGAAATGAAAAGTTATCTTTTTTTCTATCTGCAACTGGAAACTAGTATCTAATAAAACTTAAAGTATAAAAGGTACATAAAACCGCCGTATATCATTTTAGCAACAAGAAAATACAGAACACAAAAAGCAAAAAGGAGCTAAAAAAAAAAAATATTTCTATAATATTCACGATTCAATCGAAACACACTAAACACAACGATTTAGATTGCAATGAAATTGAAACGTATCCAAGTATTTCTTTTATCGTTGAAGTAGGTACTAGGAAACATTAACGAATATTAATGGAAAACACATTCTGCACGAGCTAATGGTTAAAAACCATTGGGGAAGGAAAAAATGTTTAAAACGATACAAGTGTTACAGCCTGCGAAAAAAAATCTCGAAATAGTTGAGGAATTTGGAAAGTGAAGTAATAATAGCAAAAATTGAGTAATTTATTCATGAATAGAATATAAATGAACGTAAATTTAAATTGACAATTTCATGATATCATTATGTAAACTTGTAGGGAGAAACTCGAAAATACGTTGGAGGAAAATAAATTTTTTGTTGAAAAGAATAAAATAATAATAGCACCCAGAAAAATAACGCACGAGTTATTGCATAAAATGAAAACGAAAAATTTTAAAGGCATTTTTAATTGAATCAGCCGAAGGTTGCTTTAGTTTCAACGGAAATATATAGAGTGCAAAGTCTGTAACATAAATTTGCTTCAAATTCATTTGCGGAAATTGAATGAAGACGCCCAGAATCAAGGGCGAAAATAAGAAGGGTAGGTCTTAAGGGTTTTGATCTCAGAACCCTTTCATAAGTAAGAAAACATGCTTGAAACCTCAACATACTTAGTGGTGTGCTTTTGTCGATTTTGGTAATTTCTAACTTCTTTCAATTGTATTATTTAAACAATAATGAATAAATACATGCTCACTGTTAGTAACTGTTCGAAAAACCTAAAGTCATTCAATGAAAGATTTTGTTTCGAACTCATACGTTGGTATATTTTCTATGTATCACTTTATAAGTGAAGGTACCTATAACTAACAATTATTATTATTTTAAACTCAGATCTGCTTGAACCATAGGCTGAAAGGATTGTAGCCCCTTTTGAACATTTCGTTTGTGATGAATATTTGCAGCGACGTCTTGAGAGAAATTTTTAGGGGGAGGATTGTTCAAATTGGCCGACTAAAAAAAAAAAAAAAATCCTATAGCTCATTGAAAACCTCCTACTTCCTTTTTTTTCGAAGTTTGCTAGTCAAAAATATTCTGATTTGCAGACTGATTTTTTTAGCTGGCGGATTACTCAACCACCAAACCCGGGCGGGACGTCCCTGTCGGTGAATAAAATTGGCCAGAGGCGTAATATGACATCACGATCGTATAAGAAATAAGGAAAAATTGTGAAAAATGCCATTTAACAAATTACGAAGATGCATTCGTTGAACACACATGAAAAATCCAACTATGTAACATTCTCTAGTATCTAAACGCTGAAGTATCGTAGTACTATTAAATAAAGACAGGCTACTTGAGTAAATATAGTATGAACTTCCTGCTCAATGTGGCAAACCACTAGAAGAAATTTTCCGACAAACCCAAGGAACAAGGAAGTGGTGCCAGAGAACCGAGAAAAATAGACCTGGCCGAATCAATGACAGCATAAAAGCGAAGCAGAAAAGAAGAAAACGAGTAGACCTTTTGTCGTTTTTAATTTAAGAGACAGAGGCAGGAAACATTAAATTGTCATAATAGTACCACGTGCAAGTATACGGCTTCGTTTTAGCTGAACAAAACGGTACATGTTACGTTGAAGTAAATGGTGCGGATTGCAAACTGATGAAAGTCTAAAAAATAAACAAAAGAAAAAATGGAATTAATGCGAGAAGACGATGATATCAATTTTTCGAAGGAAAAAAGTACAGGAAACAAAGATATAGCCACAGATGGACGCTTTCAATTATGCAACCAAATTAAACGGTTTTATTTAACTTATTTGTTATTATTGTACTTTTTCCTCAGGTTGAAATTGCCTAACAGCCAATCAATTTAGATAAACTATGTGACGAGAGTCATTTGATAATTTTTCTCGCTGGAGCGGTGCATTAAATGGGAATTACATTTTGGAAATCGAATGTTTAAAATGTTTTGAATAAATTCATTATGCGACATTTAAAAGCCTGAACGAAATAGTTGCTAATCAATAATGTTCTTACAAAAGCTGTACATTATTGTCGAAAACATCTCTTACGAATTTCTTTTAAAGAGAATTTATTCGAGTTTCGATTTCTGAATACGTTCCACCGAGTTGGTTCAAGTCCGACATTTACTGAAGTTCTGTTAATGTTTGTAATGAGAAACATCTGAATTGTGAAATAAAGAGTAGTACATGCGAGCATAAAATATTTGATGCATAATACACCAGCCAAGAAGAGGTAATGTATCGCTATTAAGTTAGAAAAAAACTTGAAAATCTTATTATGTGAAGTCTCCAGTCCACTTTGAATTTTAATAGATGAAAATAAAATTTCCGATATTAGTAGACCTATCACTTCTTCGACTGAAATTAATGAAAAAAAGAGGAACTAAATGTGTTTCCAAAGATTTAAATCGGGGATTCAGCTTAGTCACCTCACCTTCCAAGGTTTCAAAATACACTTACAACTACAAAAAATTTTAATCTTAGCAAAAAGTTTTCTTCAATAATTTTCTATAAATAAAGTGATTTACGTATTTTTCACAGGCAAATAGTTTTTGAGCTGTAATCAGTAGAACATTTTATGGTAAAAAATTATGATTTTAGGGGACTGTCAAGGGGGGACCATCAACTTTAGGGGCGGAAAATGTTTTGTTTTATGACGTATACTACCCGACCCACAAACTCTACACAATACTTTCTCTAAATTTTTTTCAAGTCAACAGGTAATATGGTAATCTAGAAATAAAAATATAACCATCAGTGAATGAAAAAATATAATCAATAAAATAAAAAAAAGGGGCATAATATACTTCTATTCTGACATGGATGAATGAACCTACACAGTAAAAGAAAAGTCCGCCACTTTACCTTTCAATTTCTACATCACTATAATAAACTTACAAAACATTAATTATTTTACAAAATTATTTCGCTAATTCCCTCGATACGCATGTGCCACTACCCACATAGACACAAAAAAAAATTTTCGCTGTCTCCAATGAAACAACGAATTCTAAAGAGTTACCGGAAATTCAGGGCTGGCACAAGCCAAAGTGTCACATAGTGGTGCTTCAGGGCTTGTATATATATATACTGGTGTATGAAACATCGGCGAAATAGCAGATTATACCTACTTTTTGTACTCGCATCACAAATAAAATTAACATTTTATAACTCCCACCAATGATGGTATTTTGTACGTAAAATTCAATATTCTACATCACAAATGTAGAATTGAATTCTTCATCCACACGTATATTCTACGCATAAAATATGTAAAGTAGAATATCCAATTTCACTTAGAATATGCAGAATATATAGAAAACGATAGATGACCCCCATCAATGTTATCAATACTTTTTCACCTTATCAGTATTATTTTCTACATATTCTATACATTTTACGTGAAATTGGAAATTCTGCTTTACATATTCTACGCGTAGAATATGCGTGAGGATGTAGAATTCAATTCTTTTCAAAAAGTGGACATTTTTGTGTCTAAAATGTGCAAAACATAACAAATTTAAAAGTATGCAAAATGTAACATATTGCGCATGCGCACTTGCAAATTTGTACGTTTTTAATAGGTTTTAATTTTTTATACTTTATTCTTTACATGTCTCACTGGCGTAAAAAATGTATGTTTAATTGTTTTCTTCCTCTGCATATAATTTTCTCAGGTGGGTATTATGAAGAATGAAGTGCGACCCAAGTGCAAAACAGGTGATTGCTACTCCTGTGATTTTAGCTACTGGTGAAATCACTGGAGTTACATTCTTTTCACACATGTATCGCAAATAACATTTCTAATTTTTCTACCATGAAAAATTTTCTGCTCAAGCTTTGCCATTGTTTCTGTGGGTTCATCCGACCAATGTTTTATGAAACTTACCGCCAAAAAATGAACGGAAATTGGATGATTGTTAATTGAATAGCTAACCAGCATCTAATTGATCACTTGATCAAAGATTAATCGCTAACTCGAATGGCAACTTGAAAAATCATATTAAAAAAACTACACACTGTTTCTTCTTAGAGCAATAATTGAGCATTCGAACGGTTCCACAACTGAATTTGCGAATAAAAAGTACAAATAGACGACTGCCTTCTTCACTATCAGTTCTTCTGTTAACGACTGCAAAGAGGATGAACATGGTTCTCCCTCAACATACACAGGTACATCAACTGGACTACACACACTGTAAGTCCTCAAGACGACCTTTGATGTTCATATCTAGACTTCACGTTCATATTTATACGCATCTAACTTTTCGCTCCAACTTACTCGGACTTTATTGTTTGAACGCTTTACTTATTCTGCCTCGTTTTTCCGCATAATATCCTCGTTCATTTTTTGGCACACAAACCGAAGCCTAAAAGTCAAAACATAAGAAAAACCAACAACATTTTCTCGAAATTTTCAGGACAACGTCGATATCGATATCGAAAGTTTTAAACCGAAGATTATGGTTCGAATTTGCTTCGTCGTAAACCCAAAGTGGTATGAGATAAACACATATATGTATAGTTAAAATGAAAAAAAGAAAAATACCTTGGGAAATAAGCCATTAAACTTATACAAGTTTTCTGACAAAAACACAAATCATGTCTACCTCTTTTAGGATACCTTGTTCTTTTCTCTCTTTTTCTCTTCCTCTTTCTTTCTCTTATTTTTGGCTCTCAATGAAACATATTTTGAAACGATAAAGAAAAGCGAGAAAAAAAAATTAGGTAAAAAAAAAGCGAAACAGTTTTTACTTTTTTTTTCTTTTTTGAATCCATTTGTTTCGTTTATACTCTCACACACTCGCTCACTTTTAACGTGATTTGTGAAGTCAGGAAATTAATTTAAGAGCAGGCAGAGAAATGAAAACAGAACGTAAAAATAGTGAATCAGATCGTGTTTTAGAATTTTTCACTGTAGCTGTAATGAAAAGAAGGTAAGGCCGGTGTACTTAGTCAAAAAGAAAAAAATAACCGAAGAAACTAACAAAGAAGCACTCATCACACGCAGGAAAATGCGGGCTGTGGTGATGGAATCTCCGGAAGAAAATAGGTAGCTACTGGCGAAAACTAAACCCACACAATTTAAGTGACATTGTGAAAACACCGGAGCACAGATACTCACAAGTACACACATTTCAGCTTTTATAAGATGTGGAATACCTTGTCGTGAGAGATATTCACACTAGAAGGTCTTCAACAGTATTTTGCGTGTTCTGCCACTTCATACGGTTAAGTATGGGAGAGCCAAATCCTCAGCAAACACTGGCGATTTTTGAGCCATTTTGGAGAGTTTATATACAGAATTTGGCACACGCACACAGACACACATGCATACGTACATGTACGTAATTATGTCATGCGTTACGTTGTTTCTTGCCTCTATCGAGGTGATAAGAAACGACGCAGCGCGTTTGGTACTGGGACGTGACATCACCGAGATCGTTATCAGGTAATTGCTCTCGGCCCGTGCAATGTATCTTACCTGTACCTACATACAGGTACGAACATACAAACGCACCAGTGTAAATTTGTTTAATGTCATAAAAACGATTATTGCCAGCCTTTGGGCGGCGACTGTCGTCGAGGGGTGCAAGCCCTTATTATCTCACACGAGTATTGTCCCCACAGCTACTCCCCCCAGTTTTTGCACCTCAAAAATGATGAGTCGCGTGCCTGGGGGGACTTATCGAGTCTTACTGCTGTCTCTGGTCCTTCTCCCATTTGGCCAAGGACAATCCTACCACGGCACCCACACACTCATAAGACATCTTACGAGCGTTGAATCGGGCCTGGTAAGATTCCCAGCTTTGTTGCCCCCTACGTCTGGGCGGTTGGTTTTTGTGTGCTGGACAGGTGTAAGGATGGGGATGGTGTGGAGGTGGAGGACCAGATGGGATTTTTGGTGTTGGCTGGTTGAACATCGGGGAGTTTGACGTCCCCGATGGTCTGTAGGTTAGACCGAAGGTGGGAGGTGGGTGTTTTTTAGGCACCTCTTCCACTGGGAGTTGCCTCTTTACCTCCAATGCCATCAGAGTTGAGGACTCCGAGGGTGGGTTCTCCACTCTCGGTGTCTTCTCTGGTGACTTTGGAGGTGAAATGAGGGCAGGAAGGGGTGCGGACATCATTTTAACTATGTCCACAGCCGAGGTCGTGTCCATGAGCAATTTATTCTCGAGTATTTCAATTTCCTTTTTGCGTTCCATCTGTTTGTGAGTCTTTACAGGCTCAGGAACAGGTGGCACAACAAATTGGAAATTTGGAGTTGGGAATGGAGTGTTTGATGAGGACAACATTATACAAGGAAGGAAAAAAACAATTGGAAAAAAGAAAGTAAAAATGGTAGAAAATTCGGCGTGTTACAGTCAACAGCAGAAATGCGAGTGAAAAATGTTGCGAGAATATTTTCGATCGCAGCTTTATTCCAAGTCGTTATCTCATTTCAGACATGTTCGGAGGGGATAGTGCATTAAATATTCTTTAGCTGAATAGTTTTCCGGTCAAAATCTGTTGATTACAAGCAGAGTTAAGCGTGTTTAAATTTTCGTACTTTTGAAATTTTGTATTTCACAAAGGAATGCACTCTTTGTTTGTGACGTCACGATCTATTGACTATTTTGTTATCGGAGTATTTGTTAATAGAAACACGTTGCAATATTTTCTTCCCTATCGCACGTGGATTTGTTTATTCGTGTCGTGTTTTATTTGCACGCATTTATTCTCTGCTTATCTGCGGAATTTCTTTTGTTATAAATATTCCCAGATTCTCGTGCATATTTTTATGCGGGTTTGTAGTTTTTGCAGCGGATATTAACTTTTGTGAATATTTTTAGTTTCTCCTTGCCAATCTCTCGGATTTTCGAGTTGGAATCTGGTTTTTTCGCTTTCTGCTGCCGAGGGGCTTGCCTTTTTTTTTGTGGGCATAAGGGGGCCGATGGATCATAGTGAATTTTGACAATCTCATAACTAAACTTCACCGTTTTCTTTATTTTTGTTTTTTCTAATGGTGATTTTTGTGATTAATCACCGTTTTTGACTGGTTTGTCCTCAACTTTTTGTGGTTGTGTGGTATCGGACTGTGTGGTCTGTTTTTCTTCTTCCATTTTCCTGTCTGTCATCTTCCTTGTTGCTCTTTGGAGCATTTTTCTGTCGTCATTTATAAGGTACGCAGGTTTCAATCTGTCAATTGAAATCATTTTTTCTTCACCTGCTATTAGTATCACGAAATTCTTATCATCTCGTGATACAACCTTATAAGGACTGGCGTATGGTTTCTCCAACGAAGATCTTATTTTTTTGTCTCTAACAAACACATGAGAAGTTGTGGCCAAGTGTTTGGAGACATAAATCTTTGGTTGGCCATGACAAGCTGCCTGTTTCAAAAAACTGTTAGCATCAGTCCGTATGTTTTGGACAAGCGTTTCGGGGCTAATTTCTTTCGAGTGGGTAAAAAAGTCCCCTGGTAGGCGTAACTCTTTGCCAAGCGCTAACTGCGCCGCAGAGTGTCCTGTATCTGTTTGAAGAGCAGATCAAAGGCCACGAGGAAGGTTGGTAGTATGTCAACCCATCTCTTGGTGTTGCAAGCCATGATGGAGGCTTTCAAAGCTCTGTGCCATCGCTCAACTTTACCATTTGCTTGAGGATAGTAAGCTGTGGTGTGATTGTGTTGTGCCCCAAGCTTCTTAGACAGCTCTTGGAAGAGCGAGCTTTCAAATTGATGACCCTGGTCCGTGATGATTACTTCAGGTACGCCATAGCGGGAAATCCAGGTGTCATATAACCTGGCAGCTACCGTGGGAGCTGTCATCTCATAGAGAGGAACTGCCTCTGGCCATCGAGTTGCTCTATCAATCATCGTCAACAGGTATCTGTGTCCTTGGGATGGGGGTAATGGACCCACCAAGTCTATGTGTATTGTTTTAAACAGCTCCGTTTGTTTAAAAGATTTGAGAGGTGAACGAGTGTGTCGTCCTACTTTGGACTCTTTAGTTTCTATATAGTGAATGGTGTCATGCTTATAGGTCAGATGCCTGCAAATCGATGGTTGAGTGACTCCAGGATAGTCTGACAGAATCCATAGGAATTGTTCGTCAACTTTAGTGCAGCGGGATATGTTGGTGTCCAGTTGGTACGCTAGCGTTTTGCCTTCCACCCATAGACCAGTATTGTTGTCTATGATTTTTCCATTTTCTAGGTCGATGACCAGGCCATAGTGCGCGAGAAAATCTGCACTCAGGATCGGAGTTGGAACATCCGTAATTGTGAAGGACCACGTCATGTCTCTTCGCAAACCGATGCTTACTTTGCTGGATTCTATTCCATAAGCTGGAAGGTTTTGACCATTCACAGTTCGGAGGTAGTATTTTGGAGGAAATGCCTTTTGGTTCTTACTTACTGGCAAAATGCTCAAGTCAGCACCTGAGTCTATAAGGTAACATCTCATATTTGTCCTGTCCTTGATGAACAGGCGGCGTGAATACTTTTTTGAGGGATCTTCAGCCACATAGATGACCCCTCTTTCTAGTTTGATGGCTTACTGTACGTTCATCTGTTGTTGCACTTTGTGGCCTCTGCGCCAAATCTATTATGGAAGAAGCAGGATTTATTGTCCCAGTTTTGAGACCAGGGTTTGGGAGATGATGTTCTTCTAGGGGGAGTTGGACTCTGACCCCTGGTAGAATTGCTCTTTCGGTCTCTGGATCTGGATTTTCTATCATTATTTCTATTGTTGCTCCTGCTTTTCAAGCGGTTGTTACTTCTACCATTTCTTGGGTTGTTGTTATTACTCTTCTCCTTTATTTCGCTAGTCAGCTGAGCTATCTGGGCTCTAAGCTGAGCTACTTCTCCGGTCTCTGTCAATAATGCACAAATTGAGGATGCTGATCTCGAATGTTCCAGTGCACTATCGGCACTCTTTGCCAATAAGTCTAGGTCCTCGGAATTGTTGATTACCGTGGTACCCACAGCAGCCAGACACTGTACAACATGTTGGGGCAGTTGCTTACAGAACTGGTTCCCAATGACCGATGGCGATACAATGTTATCAGCCTTCTGTCTTAATTTGGCCATGAAGATGGAGGGTTTATCATCTCCCATCTTCATTCCACCCATGACATTATCTATTATTTGGTTTTGGGTTTTACCAAACACATTTCAAATCTTCATGCAGAACCAACTGTACTTATCTGCTTCTACCAGAGGGCATTCCATGATATCCGGAATGCGGCGTATTATTTCTGCGGGCATGCCGCTGCAAATGTGTGAATATTTCTGGTCATTTTGAAAGTTTTCTGTTTTAAAATGACCTTCGAGGAGAGTCAACCAGAGTTCTACCTCATTTGGCAAAAATTCTGGAATCTTAATCCTCCGCCTTTGGATCGCAGGGTTCTGCAGAGTCTGCATCTGCAACAGCTGTAGTAGCTGTGCAAGTACTTCAGGGGTCAGCTGTGGCTGACCACTTCCACCTGTTCCATTCTGATTCGATGTTGGGTTTGTCGCATTTCCATTTCCATTAGGCATTGTAATCTGCTGCTTTTCTGTTGAGTTGTTTTTGGCAAAGGTTCCACCAGACTCCGTCGGTTGTCGGTCTGGGGTCAAAGGGTCGGAGTCTTGGCTCAAAAGATGACCACTTCTGAGGGTGCGAGCTGTTGTCTCATTCGGGTTGACGACAGCTCCCAAATGCAAGGCTTCTGGCCACCGGATTTTTTTTTGTTTTTTCGGAGTCTCAAAGACTTCTGAGTCTCTTGTCGAAGCTGGAGGAGTTGGCGGATGAGGGCAACTTTGTTCCTCCAGGTCTACTTCTCTTGGTTCCCTTCTGGCAAATGTATTTGAAAGGGGGGGTTTAATTTCCCACTTTCAAAGTCAGACCTCTGCTTCGACAGCCAAAGGTGTCTAGGTCTGTGAAAAAATTTGTATCACAAGCGAGTAACTCGCCAGCGCAGCGCGCCTAGTTTTAGAATTAGCACAACGCGCCTAGACACCCACAACATAGCCAAAAAATCATGTCGGGATCACCACTGTGGAATACCTTGTCGTTAAAGATATTCACACTAGAAGGTTTTCAACAGTATTTTGCGTGTTCTGCCACTTCATACAATTAAGTATGGGAGAGCCAAATCCTCGGCGAACACTGGTGATTTTTGAGCCGGTTCTGATAGTTTATATACAGAATTTGGCACACGCACACAGACACACATGCATACGTACATGTACGTAATTATGTCATGCGTTACGTCGTTTCTTGCCTCTGTTGAGGTGATAGGAAACAACGCAGCTTGTTTGGTACCAGGCCGTGACATCACTGAGATCGTTATCAGGTAATTGATCTCAGCCCGTGCAATGTATCTTACCTGTACGTACATACAGGTACGAACATACAAATGCACCAGTGTAAATTCATTTAACATCATAAAGACAATTTTTGCCAGCCTTTGGGTGGCAACTGTTGTCGAGGGGTGCGAGCCTCTATTACCTCATACGAGTATTGTCCCCACATAAGAATATCAGACTTTAATTAAAGTCATTCGGCTTTTAATAAATAACGTCAAGAGATGCGACATGCTTGCTGATTTGAAGTAATCATAATGAATGATAAAACATCGTAAAAGCAAAAATAAAATACTTGTTGAAGGATGAGAAAAAAGTAACTCAATTTAAAACTCACAATTAATTGGTTGTTTTTGCTCCGATTTTTACGGTATAGACCATTGTTACTCATAAATTGATTTAAGTATGGAATATTGTATCCATGCTTTTTTATTACTCAGTTTTCTTATAACCAGAGTATTGAAATTAACCTCACAAAAGGGTTAGGAGTGAGGATGATGAAAATTATCCATTTCAGGAGAAAATAAAACGATTTGTACCATTTTCCTATTTTGATCTAATTTTTATGTATATGTAACGACATATTGTGGAATCCATCATTTGATAAAATGACAGCATTTCATTATGCAAGAGTTTGCGTTTCTGGTTTGAACTTGCAACATTATCTTTCTGGACCGATACAAATTCTATGCCAATGCAGTAAAAAGGAAAAGAAAAAGTATATCAGTGTTGTATTGTTAATGCAAAGATGTCTCCGAGACGAGAAATTTTTAATAATAAAATTTTAAAACAAAACGAGAACATGGAGTCATGGTTTCAGACTTGTACAATTCATGAAAAACAGATCTTTGCACGCAGGCATAAAAAGGAGTTCATACGAAGCCATGTTTGGGATGCCTGGTCGGGTTGGTCTGGTTCTGTTTCGTAATTTGCCTAGTGACTATTCAGTACTTTATAAAAATCCTAGTCATTTTATATAACGCGTAGGTTAATTACGACATTTTATTTGCAATTTTCCAATTTGCCTAAATCACTGGTCATTTTATGAAATGATTGAATTTCATAATATGCCGGTAACATATATGTATATATGTATATATCACCTTAAATTTTGTTTGTTACCGTTTTGAAAAAACTACTAGATGTATAGGGCTGAAATTTTTATAAAAGATAGTTCTCATATTGGAGCAAGTCTGAAAAAAGTTTGTTGCCTATCGGTTAGTTAGTTTTTGAGAAAACTAGAGAAGAAAAATTTCTAAAAAAAAATTTGTATTTACGTTTTTGAGAAAACCACCAAAATGAACTTTCGACAAAAGATAGTTATCAAACTGGAGCAGGTCTGAAAGAAATTTGGTGCTTATTAGTTTAGTAGTTTCCAAGAAAACTGAAAAAAAAAAAGAGTGTGTACTGGAACACAAGGTGGAAGTGAAACTCTTTATGCTGAAATTTGTATTTTGAAGAATGAATGTCTTGTTGGCACTGTGATTTTTTGTTTTTTGCTTTGTATAAACACTGAAATGCAGAAAAAGTCATGTAAATTTAAAAAACACTTGCGCAGCAAGTCTCGGTAGAAAAAGTAGGTTTTTGAGAAAAAGAATTACGAATTTTGATGGTCACATTAATTATCTGTAAGTTTATATGCGTTAATAGCATTTTATGGTTGAATGAAATATGTTAGGTGCTGACAAAATATCAGACAATGGGAAATTTAAAAGCATTATTTCTTGAAAAAATGTAAAATTAATTAAAATGATAAAATGCAGTACATATAATCATATAATTTAAAATAAAATCAAAGAAATATAATAAAGTTATGAAATAAAAAAAAGAAAACATAAACATACGGTTAATTTTTGTCAAAAGAAAAGATGATGCAAATCAGAAAAAAAAGAGGAAAAAAAGCTTTACCAAAAGTACCATCAGATCGATCCCCACCAAAATTGGTAGTATGCTACAATAAATTATAATGAATATTTATTTCAAATTTTATATATATGGTTCCGAAATTCCGCATTTTATGATCAGTATAAAAACAAAAATAATGGTATAACGGAAGTACCATCTGGCTGATCCGCACCAAAATTGGTACCGTACAACAATGAATTAAAATAAATATTTATTCTAAATTTTGTGGTTATTGGTGCAAAACTAAGAATTTTCGAGTCAAAATAAAAACAAAAATGATGGTACTGGAAGTACCATCTGGCCAATCCAGATCAAAATCTATAAGTCTAGTTTTTGGCTTAGCACAAATGTTTGTATCCAATTTTGTGACTATCCGACGAAAATTGCAACCTGTGCTGTGAAAACAATAAATTGACATATCTATCTATATATCTATCTATATATATATGTGAATATGAGTTAGTGCCAAAATTTTTTTGAGGTCATGAAACAAAACACGTACCCATTCACAACTCTGGAGGCTAATACCGCACAAAGTGTAATAAGTGGATTTTCTAAAAAAACCTACTTAAAAATTGTTTTCATCAATTGATAGAGAAGGCAAAGAGGGAAATGAATCAAATAGAGTAAAACAGACCAAGCTTCTGTAAGGAGGGTCAATGGTAACGTTTTTTCATTTCATGTGCTTCACTGCATTACCATTTTTAGTTTATTTCATTTCACGGGCTTCGTTACATGAATATTTTCAGTTTACTTCCCTGTGCAAGGAAGTTTCACTTTAAAAATTCCTGGAAAAGTTGTTTTTCCACAATTCTGAAAAAATAACAAAAGGGATAGAATTGAAACCTTAATGATAAATTATCCTTATGCAGATGCAAGTCTAATAGAAGTTTGATGCCTATTTATTCGGTAAAAGAAATAAAGAACAGAACTTACTTTTTTTGAAAAAGTGAAGTGAGTACAATGCTGAGCGATTTGGTATTGGTTTTACACTTTTCATAAGATCAAGACCAACTATGAAAGAACAAGAACAAGGCAAAAAACAAGACCAAACTAAAACTTGAAAAAATATGAACAAATTGTTATATGATCAAAATCTTGTTACCCAAGTTATTTGGAACATTTAATATTAGATTATTTTCTTTCATATTTTCGAAGAATATGAATGGTAAGGTTAATTGAGTTACAAAACAGTAAAAATCTTTTGAGGAAGGTTAATACCAGTTCTACTATAGTCTTGGCCTTGCCTTAGCTTATCATCATTTATCATACAAGATTCACAGAGGATAGTAATTAGGTCACTGAACTTGAAGATAAATTTTGTGATCAGCCTGTTTTATTCATGTACAAACCCCTTACTCCACTGAGTAGATACCTGTAATGAACATGAGGTTGTATCGGCCTGATACGAGAAATCTAAAAAGTCATTTTACATATACGATAGATTCACGAATGATAAGAAGCTGTATAGGGTGGAATTAATCATAACAATAAATGTGGACTAACACTTACAATAAGTTTTAAATTTTTTGAGAAGTCGTTAAATTTTTTCTTAGATGTACTAAAGTACACCAGTTTGACGTATAATCAGTCGACTTTATTCATTATTTCCTCAATATCTGCCCATCAACAAAAGAAAACGAGTGCTATCATATTTTACGACTGACAAAGGATTTTTTCCTGTCAATATGGACAAAGAGGCGAGCAATAGAGATGACAGTTTACTTAATTAAATTGGCAGAGTAAGATAGTGAATGAGAGAAAGACTTCATCGTTTTGAATTCCAATTTATGAAAACGACAGTCGCAACTGAAGGAATAGGTACCGAAATTTTACGTCCTACATATACCAATCTAAAACCCCCGTTTCATGGTAGGGGCTTAGCCAATTGTCCTATAAGCCCCCATTTTTATCCAGTTTGATTTTATCTAATTTGCTTGCAAACGGGAAGTTAAAATTGTTTATTTTCTATAATTACAGGGACGAACCCAAATCCTTTTTTTCTGTATTAAACAAAAATCAAGCAAGTGCTTTATAATTTAGTCCACTGACGTCAAATATTTTTATCCAGTACCTACTGGGCCTTATTATTGGCTCCTTCTTTAGCTGAGGAAAACTTTTCGAAGTAGGATTCGTCATGTCAAGGTCATACGAATTCACTACCGATAGTAAGGAAGTTACATTTCAAAAAAAAAAAAAAAAAGTGGCCAATTTTCTCCGTTAAAATGTATAATGCCTCCCGCGTCTTCAATGCGAAGTTTGATTTAAATCTATATCAATATTTCCTCCATATTGTACTAGTACACTTGGGTCCAGATGGTGTTGGTGCGAATTATTCTGTTTTGTGTTGGGGTAGACGTTAAAATTAAACTAAAAACAACATCACCATCGGCAACAGACCTACTGTTTAGTATATAGGTAGAAATGAAAATATTTCATATTTTTTTTATGTGGATACTCCCAATGATGTGCATAGCATTACGTTTCTTCATCTGGATAGGTGCTTTTGTCAGTCAGGGGCTACACTACATATAAAGGGACGAGTGAAATTCAAATTTCGGATTACCCTCGCATAATATGAATCATGATTCAAATATAATTTTTAAGAACGATTCATGAATTTCAAGTATTGGAAATGGCGAGAAAGTAGCAAGATTTTCAATTCGCGACATTCTTTAAGCAACTCCTGAAGCGAAATTCCGTAATTTATTTGGGTTCATTAGTCGACAAAACTCGTGGGATATGGAAAAAAATAACAAAATCTCTCATTAAAACGAGCACAAGATATAGAATTCCTCAGCTTAGGACGACTGAAAATATAATTTTCAATCGACATGAATGAAATTTGATAAATAAAAACGGGTGGCTTATAATACATTACATTTAGTATGTCGAAGATCGAATTTAATTAGGTATATACCAACGTACAACCTACAAAATGTACAATGTATACAGCTGTTAAGTGTATGTGATTTTGTTTTAAGGATGCATTAATTGGTAGTATGACTCGTACATCACGGATCTAATGCGAAAAATGGATAATTATGGCAACTAGAAATATTTTATCAATAATATTTGTTGGACACTGTCACTAAAAAATATGTCTGGAGCAACAGTTTTAAAAAATTAATCCTAAGAAGAGTTTTTTCTGCAATGGCTTGCTATGTGAGTTATCATATTGAAAAACTTGCGATTCTTACGGAGTTTTACTGTGCTACAGTTTATATTACAGGTATGTAATAATTCGCAGTTTACGAGTTTTTATAATTGATGGTTCAGAAATGGCGTAACGGTGAAAGCGGAAATTCGAAGATAATTTAAAATGAGGATTGTGAAACCTAGGTTCAAACAGGATTTTCTGTATATTACAATTAAAATCGGAAATTCGGTAAAAATAATAAAAAATCGAAAAATACGAAAGTACACAGGAAACAAAATTATTTTAAATAGCATCAACATTTTTTCATTAGTAAAAATCAGCAAATCGTAAAATAAACATAAACTCCATCAAGTGTAAATAGAGGACGTATTGATGCATTTTTCAAACAATTCTACCGTTTTTGAAGAATTCGCATATCGTGCGGGCACGTGTATGCCCACATTCATACACTGACACACAAATACGCGTAGAAAATACAATAGCATAGATTATGATGAATACTCTAACTAGGTATACGTGCATATACAATTCGCGATTCAAACTTCAAATGAACCGAAAAAAAAACCAAAGGCTAACGACTTTTCAAATAAAAGGGAAGCAAAAAACTATCTCTCGTGAAAATTTCAGCTCCATCTATTCTGTAGTTTTCTCGAAACAGTGAATACACAATTTTGGACAATATATTATATACATATAAAAAAAAAAAAGGGTCAAAAAAGAGAAAATGGTATAAATCGTTTTTTTTTCTTATAAAACGGATAATTTTCATCATCCTCGCCACTAATCCTTTTATGAGGTCAGTTTTAATACCCCGTTTGCAAGCAAACTAAGTAAAAATTCCCTAGCTGAAGAATATATTGGATAATTCTGTTTTGGGAAATATTCGTAAGATAACCAGAAGAAATCGGCCTTGTCTTGAAAAAGTCAAAATATCCACTCCTTGAAGGAACACGGAGGAGCATACAAGTTTTTAGCCTTCGAATTAAAATTCAAAACAAAACAATACTTCATTCAAAGAACATTTTGTTGACAAATTTTATCAGGTACCGATGAAAAATAGTAGATGGTGGTACAGTAGCGATCGAACAATTTAAAAAATTTTAGGAACTGCATCAGCTCAAATGGAAAAAAAAAGTAATAGATATTTCAATTATTTTTATAAAATAATTTTAATCACTATGGAAATAAAAAAAAAATTCATCAGTGAATTGAGAAAATTCATTTTGACCTGGATAATGGTGACGGAGTCGTGTATTCGTGGTCGAATCAGTATGGCCTCTCGTTTCATTGATGTTAACGGCTCCACTTGCGGATCCATCCTGACGAACCATCCGTTAGATTTTCCGACGAAAATCGAAAAAGTGATACCGAATGCACAGACCACCAAAAATATTATCGTTTTGGATTTTGTGCTTAATACAATCGCCATGCTGGGGTAAGTTTACCGGTAATGATTGGGGTCGGCATCGATCATTGTTCGATTAGTTTTCGTATACACTAAATTCAAATAAATTGTACAGAAGTTGAACAGACTACCCATTTTAATACGAAGGCACACTGTTTCTAAAATTACAATAAAATTTACGATGCAAAATTGACGAGACTATACCGTACTATAATCAAAATAGCTTTCATCAACAGTCAAATACAGTATAATTATCTGTTTTAATTTATGATATGCACTTTTTAAATTTCCAGCACTTTTAATTTTATTTTCGTTCGGGGTGTCCCCGTTAATGGTTGTTGACTTTTTTTTTTTGTCTATCACAGAAATTCCCCTAATCATAATCATCAAAATATTAAACATATACAAATTACGAGACTAATTTATAGATAATAGAATAGTAGTTACTGAATTATAAGATGGATTAAATTGAAATAGGTATTTAATAGGTTTAGCCAATATCTTATTCGAACCATTTTTCTTACTAGAATCCACGACAGCCTATTTGTTCTTGACAGTATATTGTATAGTAATGGACCTAAAAACCATTTAATGTATTGATATGGGTAGAGAAAGCTGTTATACTACACATACACTGAGATTAAAATGGTCATATCTTTGAATATAAAAAATAGATTTTCAATTTTTTGGAGGAATCGCCAGTTAAGAAATTTATCTGTAAAATAGCGCTAAAATCCTATTTAATTCGTAGCGTAATCTGCCAGTTAAATTATCTGAGAACTTAACTGAGGATGTAAAAACCGGGGTTTAGCTGAATATTAATTACTAATGCTAACTCGTGATGAGCGATGGCCAGTCTCCGTCTCCAATACAAACAACCGCATGATTCCACTATGAGAGTAGAACTGGTAATCAAGGATATAATCAATGGGTGTATCTACATAGTTCAATGATAAAAAAGAGTTTCAATGAGGCGGTGAAAAATGCTTTACAACCGAGTGTCGTACTTTTCATTCATGAATAACATTATTAGGATTTGTTGCAAATAATGAAGCAGTAAAATTAGAATTTTCTTAATCAGCCTATGTGCGATAACGATTCATTAGCGCTGGCGAAGTGTAAGTCACATTTGTATTAAATTACTGATAGTACATCAACAATTTCTGAGTTCGACTTTATCGAGTTATTGGAAGAGCTCAGCATCAAAAATTACCGCGAACAGAACATCGTTGAAGTCCAAGAATTTCATTCTTTCTAATCCTGCTTTTGAAAGGATTGTAATTTCAGAAGGCATCATTCACCATTTTTTTTATTTCACAGTAGACTTATCACAAATCTCTAGATGAGGCATCAATGTAGAAGTCATGCAGGCGATAATCAAAACGTATTATGCTCATCTAGCTCTAGGTATCAACTTGAATACTGCGAGAAATCAATAAAGATTTAACCATAAACTTTAAAATCACAACCACCAACACAAATGAAACCTAGACAAAAAATAAATTTTAACGTCATTAAAATAAGGAACTCCAAAGCGTACCTATATAATTAGGGAAAATTTTTTTGGAAACGCGAGATGATGAATCCATACTTCGAGGAGTTACGTTAATTTTATTTTAATTGGGTTCTGACATACTTAATCAAGGTTATATTGTTTCAGTAACTGTTGGTTCTATGATACTGTTGTGGAGAAGGAGGCAATTGGAATCCAGAGGCCAACAGTCTACTAACATAAATTTTTCAATCACATGTGGAAGCACCAAATGAACTAAACCAAACGGGCACGATCATTAAGGGTTACGATTTGCGAAAGTGTCGGCGACGACAGCTGGTCACGAAGCTACACTTAGGTCAAGGTGGGGGAAATCTAAAATAACAAACTTGGTTCTCCGGCGTCATTAAAAGTCTCCATGTCAGCATTCATATTGCATGCTCACTTTTTGCCAAAAATTCTCCATAAAATTACTCATATAACCAACGATTCATTCACACCTCCAGCATCTAAAAATGTAATACCTACGTAACGTTGGTGTCGTAAAAATATTTTTGCTTAGTACACGACGTTCTTCGCAAAAAATGTGCACAGCCATAATTTTTGTTCATTTCGTTTTATCATCTGCCATAGAACCTACGCATTATAACTAAACACTGGTGAAACAAACAAAGTGTGAGCATTAGCAAAAACAGAAACAAACCGAAAAAAGAGAAAAAAAAGATACTTGACCAAAAATGAAACGAAGGGAGGAGAAACAGGGATTAAAAGAAGAGAAAAAGAAAGAGAAAAAAGTAAATTCAGGAACAAATATTTAATTTACGAACGCAACTTGTTAAACTTTCGCACTGGTGCAAACGTTTTCTTTAAATTAGCTGCTTTCAAAAGTGTGAGAGGCCCCTCGTGATTAAGTACCATGGTTTCAAACTTTTGTCGCACGAGCACCGAGTGGCAATCACAATATTTAATGAGCTTTTACCAGCGATGAAGAGAAAGACGACGTCAGTTCTTCGTCGTTGGAAAACAAAATACCGACGACGAACAGAAATCAAATTAAACATCGGAAAATGAAAGTACATCAGTCACGGGTTCAGTGTCACGCGAAAAATGTTTTTAAGTTAACTTTCTAGCTTTTAACGTAGCTAGATAGAACAGAAAAATGGTGTATTCATTAGATGTTGATGGGAATATAGGAGCCCATGCACAACGCCCACATCGAGACATGTATGATGGCGTGGGGTAAATGGATGTTCTTGAAAACTTTATCCATAATTGGTCACCCTGGTGTAACAGTTTGAAAACTCACTATGAATCACGACGAGGATATGGTTTCGTAAAAGGCTAAGAAGCTTTCAGAGCCTATCAATTACTAGGTATACTGTACAGACTTGCCAATTTTCGAGTTGAAATAGTTATACTGTGAACTGTTAGGAAAGCTGGCAACCGTGCTCTTGGTTTTTGTAAACGTATACCTATCTACAGTATTGATATTGTTGAGATAAATCAGTTGTGTGGCATCGAATAAACGGTCTAGTCACGTACGTGTCTTCTGCTCATCTTATTATTTAACATGAACGATTTTTTTCTCGCTTCAATCTTTGTTGCTTAATGCGATGATTAATAATGATTATTTGACTAAGATTTCGAAAAAATATTTTGAAAATAGAAGATATTTATTGAGGTTTTATTATTTTCTAATTTCAACAAAAATTTATTCAACATTAAAAAACTATTTTTTTAGAAAACTAGGTATCAATTAAAATAGAATTCAATTCACACGACGATCGCACATAGTAAAACGATCAAAGGCTATAAGGTCTCACTCATTATCGATGAAAATACCGGAAAATAAAATGCTACATGTTTTAAATATGAAGACATAGCGACGTTGAGTAATTTTGTTCTCTCTCTCTTCTTTCAAATGACAAGGCGTAGGAAATTTATTGTTCACTTCGGACAGTTTAAACATTTGAGGTAATATATTGCCATATTACTAAAGGACGAAAATTTAGACTTCACTATAATAAGTATAAATTAAATTACGAATGAATCAATTTGATATAAACCTTAAGGATAGAGTTACTCAAGAATCAAGTTTTTCTAAAAGTGCATATGCAGTGGATATTTTAAGGGTTGTTAGTCGGTATAACTTAACTGAAAGAAAAAAGTTACTCATGAGAGAAATTAAGAAGAAAAGGGCGCTTTTTCTGATGCATCCAGCACAACAGTATTCAGTTTTTACAAGAATAAAAGCACTCATCGTCTGAAAGTCCGAAACAAATGGTTTTTTAAGATAACACAATCAATCCGTTCGACAAAAATGACTGGTGTGTAGAGTTTGGGTTGAAAACGTTTAAAGAACCGACTGAGGATAATATACTAAAAAGAGGATCACACATCACTGACACATAACGTTTTCATGGCCAAATTAAAGCAGAAATTCATCGTAACTGGAAAATATGATTAAAGTGAGACACTAAAGTTATACTGAAAGATGTAACTTTAAGCTAAGCACTATGCCAAGTTCACCAATCGGCTATTATTTTCGTCTAATCAAATTTCAGAATAGTTAAAGCAAAATTCAGATATTTGGCCATTCTGATAAGCATTTCATCAAATTTTACTGAACAAAATAAGGGTAAAATTTTTAGCAATTAATTCGTCCAAACTAAATAATAAACGGAGAGGATTACGGAAAATGCCTCCACAAAAATTTTTTAAACAAAAATTGCTAACGTTTAAAATTAATACTTATATTAGTTATTCAGAGCGATTAGCTTTTCATAAAAATTTAATAACTGTCAACAGCATTCACAGCCCATGCGTCTCTAGCAGCAAATGAAACGAAAAAATATCGGCAAAAAGACCTTTTTATTATTAATTCGCCGTACAAAGTTACGAGCGATTAGTTTCAAAAAAACTTTAATATTTGAGCAGATAAATAAACGAAATATAATCTCGCTTACAGTGAATATCAAGCTTCGATTTTTCGACATAATAATTTTTTTTTGAAAAAAAAATGAATAACACTGCTGAGGATATTTCTGCTTTTCATGGTCCGATGATTTTTAATCAAAATTAAAAAATTATTGACATATATCAAGACGCAAAAAATAAAAAAAACAAGAAAAAATCTTTTTTCAAACGATAATACAAGTTTAACGACTTTAAGAACTTTTCATTATTGTCAAAGGAAGAAAAGAAAATGGAGAAAAGAACGTATTCCAAATTTCATTAATTAATACTCATCATTTTATGTATTTTTAATGAAAACAACGGACCGTTACTGACAGATTCATGCTTTTCATTTTTTATTTTTCACTCAACCCCACGACACTTAAGCTATTTTGGGTTGCAGAAGAAAACCCAGAAAACAAAATTAAACACTCATTCGGTATTTTTGGGGAAGCATTTATTAGATATAAAAACAGACAGACAAAACCTGGGTAAACTTGGCTAAGAAGAAAATAAGAAAATAAGAAGGAGAGGAGGGAATTGAATTCGTTTTCTTTGAATTCCGTGCTCCGTAAAAAAAAAACATTACCACCTCCACTTTATTTTTATTTTCTCCCTCCACTTGTTTTACCGTCGCTATCTGCCCCTTCTCTTACTCTTCAGTCTTCATGTATAAAACACTGATAAAAATCGGATGGCGACAGGAAGAAATGCGGATGAAATAATGATTAAAAAAAATTTACTTACCATTAAAACATTCATATGTAGGGCATTATGTACATCAAAATAAAATTATGTATATGTCGTATTCAATTTCCAAAATCAGCCTTTTTCAAATATGCCGAAGCACTGACTTTTTTGCAGTCAAATGCTATAATGAATCCACATTATAGCTTTTGACTGAATAAAATTAGGCGCATTATACATAAATGTGCATCACTCTCAGGCATTTTCTATAATTATAGAATTTGTCCAAGTTTTATCGATATTATTCGTTTGTCAAAATCAATAATCAAATACTAATAATCAAATTAATTTTAACGTATTTTTAATAAATATAAGAAGAAAAAATTTCAAGCATTTCAAGCATTTTTTTAATAATTAAAATAAATTTTCATGTATAGTATTGAACAGAAAAAAAAAAGAAACTGGAATTTTTTCATATTATATTCATTAATACTATATGTTTGAATTAATTTGAATATTAGTATTTGATTATTGATTTTGACTAACGAATTATATAGATAAAACTTGGTCAAATTCTATAATAAAATTATAGAAAATGCAGGAGAGCGATGAGGATTTATAATATATAATGCCTAATTTCATTTAGTCAAAAGCTGTGATGCGGATTCATGATAGCATTTAATCGCAAAATAATAAGTGTTAAGGCATATTTAAGAAAGGATGATTTTCATATTTGATGGCAACAAATATATCTTTCAAACATTAACATACGAGAGTAGAAAAAAGTAAATTCTGGAAAATACATGCTAAATCATACGATTAATATCTTTTTTCAGAATTAATTGATGAAGTTTCACCAAAGAGAGAGACCTACTCCCAAACTTTACTTATGATTGAGGTGACATCATGATTTTTTTGAAATCAGATCAAACAATAGAACCAGTTAATGCAGGAAAAAAAACCCTGTTAAACCGAAAATTTATGCAAGGAAATAAAAATGAAGGTCATTAAATGGAGTAGTTATTCAATAATTTATAAGGCTCAGAAGTAGATGCCTAATTTAAACTAACAACTTCTCCAGTAAAACCATTCAAAAAGAGGGTCAGTTAAAACAGTCCCAAGAGCTAATAAATCTAAGGTAAATTTTTTCGACCAATTTTCTCTCTTTTTTCGATCCTTTAACAGACTTTATTTTACTAAACCCTAACTGAAATAAGCCCTAAAATTTGTGAAACATTTACAAATGCTGTTCGATTTCAGTCTGTAATGGAAAGCAAAGGAGAGAGTACACAAAAAGTTTTCATTGTGGAAAACGACAATTCAAATGAAAAAAGTTGACAAAAGACTCAACAACTTTTGTCTGATTTAACTGTTCATTTAAATTCCCACCAAAATTATAACAATAAACTGGTGACCCAAATGGATAATTCTTAACGAAATAATTTTGAGATTTACTACTCAAACGAATGAAAAATTTCAAAGAGAAAAAAAAGTTATAACTATAGTTTACTTGTAATAATTTACAGTGGACAAAGGTGAGGAAATGAAATGAAATACATTAAATCATTACCTAATCAATAATGTTGGAGTAAAATTAATCACAGAACGTCGAACTATAGAGAAAAGTTTTTTTTTGCTACCTATACCTGTTTATAAACTCCATTTTTATACGCAACTTGATATACAAAGCAGGAAATTTTAGAACCATTTAGGACAGATGTAAAAAGTACTTTCTACATACTTCGCCTTGGGCTCATGCGTTATTTTATACACTGGTCTTATTACTGCACCCAGTCTACATCATCATTTTCTTTCATTTTTTAACTAAAAAATATTTTTTTTTGCAAAAGTTTCTCCACTACTGTATTTAAACCCCTGACTTCGACGATGATAGGCCAGCACCATAGCCACTATGCCACAAGGTTTCGTTACAAGGATGGAGATAGTTTGCTCTTACGTTTTCTATTTGCAAAAATATTTATTTTTATTTTTTATATATTTTTTGGGAGAGGTGTTGCAAAAAATAGTGTGTGACACAAGTGTATATAGTAAGTGATTGATACTCATGTGATTTGCATCACTCTCGGATCAAAATCACCTACTTTGTATCACAAATAACTATTTCGGAGCACTTGGCCTAAGAGTAACACATTATTGCTTCGTTTTCACAGTGTAAAGTAAATTGTTAGTAGTTTGTTTCCATAGAGGAGATGATGAGTTTGATTACTCCCATTCAGGAGTAATGAAACTAACATAGATGGAATTGGACAAAATGATAAAAAATTCTAAATCAGCACGCCAGACAGGTCCTGTACTCCCCACATAGAACGAACAAAGAGATTGTAAAGTATGAAAAATCAAAAGTGCTCCTTTGAACTTGTTCGCTTTTATTCTGCGAAGAGAGAGAATTTTTTTACCACTTTGTATTTTCTGGAAACTATGTTTCAACATGGATCAAAACATGAAGTTTTTCTCTTTCTTGAAACTAACTTATGATTTTTGTGTATGCTACGCATCTATTCTTGACATGACTCCATTTTCCAACCAAAATTGGATTAACCTTAAGTTGGATTTTGTAAACCCACAATTCCAAAATGCGGACAGTGCTCAGTCTTTTGACAGTAACACTTCTTCGACTATATTAAGTGGTACAGTGCGATTTAAATGTAAGGACCATTTTTTATCCAGTTTCCTGCTAAATGAGGTGTTAAAATTGACCTCGAAAAAGGGTAAATGGTGGGGATGACAAAAATTATCCGTTTCATAAAAAAAGAAAACGACTGGTACCATTTCCCAATTTTCACTAAATTTTTTAAAAGCATGAATATGTATGCAATGTCTACAATCATATACATATGTTAATGTATAGCCCAAATTTTGTATTCATGGTTCTGAGAAAACTACAAAAAGGATAAGGCTGAAATTTTCACAAAATGGATTCCTCATATAGGACCAGGTCTGATAGGAGTTTGGTGTTTATTTATTTAGTAATTTCCAAGAAAACTCTGTTGCATCAGCCATACGATCATTGTCTCTCGAACAGAAATTCCCAGCATGCGCCTACACAAACACACAGACGCCTGCCGATATTCAAATATGCCAAAATATGTTCGTAATTACGAACATTTTTCATTCTACAATGTTCTAGAAGATCTACTTTTCACGAATCATTTCATTGTCATTAGATCAGGCCATACAAATTTCTTCATTGTATTAATTCACTTGTGAATTCGTTGTTTTTTATTAATCTAAATTTAGTGGACAATCACTTCTTCAGTAACCAGCTAATGTTAAGGGTCTCAATTTTATGAGACTGCAATGTAAATCAATTTGTAATAATCAAATGTTATATGAAGTCAATTAAAGTGTTCAGTAATTTTGTCAAGTTGAATATTTTAATTAATTTATGTCTAAGGTTGCCGTCACACTCTATACCTAATATTATTATGTGATTAAAATTATATGTTTCCTAAACAGATTAGAAAAATGCTCCATCCTCAGCATGATTTGGAATCTATCATAAATGTTGAGATAGAAGGTGTGAGTCTGTGGAACCTCTTCTGTTTGACGTACAGCAACGAATCTTGGAATATTGTTGGAGGGTTTTACAGGTTACATATTAGTCTTAAAATTTTTATAGTTTTGAAGGGAGGAATTTTCAAAGTTTTACAAACCAACCCGTTCTGAGAAAAATTAATTAATCTATTTTTGAATGGCAGCCATTACAAAATTGACACTTTTGGAAAATATAAACTTATCACTGTTAATGGTGGAAGAGATATGTGGGGACAATACTCATCTGAGGTAATAGGGGCTCGCACCCCTCGATGACAGTCGACGCCCAAAGGCTGGCAATAATAGTCTTTATGACGTTAAACGAATTTACACTGGTGCGTTTGTATGTTTGTACCTGTATGTACGTACAGGTAAGATACATTGCATGGGCCGAGATCAATTACCTGATAACAATCTCGGTGATGTCACAGCCCAGTACCAAACGCGCTGCGTCGTTTCTTATAACCTCAACGGAGGCAAGAAACGACGTAACGCATGACATAATTACGTACATGTACGTATGCATGTGTGTCTGGGTGCGTGTGCCAAATCCTGTATATAAACTCTCAGAACCGACTCAAAAATCGCCAGTGTTTGCCGAGGATTTGGCTCTCCCATACTTAACCATATGAAGTGGCAGAACACGCAAAATACTGTTGAAGACCTTCTAGTGCGAATATCTCTCACGAAAAGGTATTCCACAGTGGTGACCTCGACGTGATTTTTTTGGCTATGTCGTGGGTGTCTAGGTGCGTTGCGCTAATTCTAAAACTAGGCGTGGTGCGCTGGCGAGTTACTCGCTTGTGATACAAATATTTTTCACAGACCTAGACACCTTTGGCTGTCGAAGTAGAGGTCTGACTTTGAAAGTGGGAAATTAAACCCCCCTTCCAAATATATTTGCCAGAAGGGAACCAAGAGAAGTAGACCTGGAGGAACAAAGTTGCCCTCATCCGCCAACTCCTCCAGCTTTGACCAGAGACTCTGAAGTCTTTGAGACTCCAGAAAAACAAAAACAAATCCGGAGACCAGAAGCCTTGCATTTGGGAGCTGTAGTCAACCCAAATGAGACGACAGCTAGCACCCTTAGAAGTGGTTGTCTATTGAGCCAAGACTCCGACCCCTTGACCCCAGACCAACAACCAACGGAGTTTGGTAGAACCTTTGCTGAAAAAGAAGTACAGCAGATTACAATGCCTAATGGAAGTGGAAGTACGACAAACCCGACATCAAACCAGCCTGGAGCAGGTGGAAGTGGTCAGCCACAGCTGACCCCTGAAGTGCTTGCACAGCTACTACAGCTGTTGCAGATGCAGACTCTGCAGAACCCTGAGATCCAAAGGCGGAGGATTGAGATTCCGGAATTTTTGCCAAATGAGGTAGAACTCTGGCTGACTCTCCTCGAAGGTCGTTTCAAAACAGAGAACCTACAGAACAACCAGAAGTATTCACACATTATAATGCATGACATAATTACGTACATGTACGTATGCATGTGTGTCTGTGTGCATGTGCCAAATTCTGTATATAAACTCTCAGAACCGGCTCAAAAATCGCCAGTGTTTGCCGTGGATTTGGCTCTCCCATACTTAACTGTATGAAGTGGCAGAACACGCAAAATACTGTTGAAGACCTTCTAGAGCAAATATCTCTCACGACAAGGTATTCCACAAGATATTTTCAACTTGTTTTCTTGCAAAAGGCGTATTAAAATTGGATGATATTTACATTTTACGACAAATGAAAACTAATGATACTGTTTTCTCATTTTATCCTAATTTTAATGAAGGCAGGTAGTATATTATAGAATATATGTAATTATGAATGTATCGCCCAAATTTTTTGTTCACAGTTTTAAGATTACCACAAAAGGGACAGAATTGAAATTTTCACAAATGATAGTTCTTATATAGGACAAGGACTGATGGTAGTTTTAAACTTATATGTTAAGTAATTTCTGAGAAAAATGGAGAACAAAAAATTTATAGAAAAGTTGTCTTTCCATGATATTGGTAGAGCTACGAAAGTGATTGGGTTGAAATTATAACGATACTTCGTTACTATGTTCGTTCCTATTAGTTTGAAAGAAAAAATTTTTGAAGAAAATTTTGGGTTCACGTTTTGAAAAAACTACGAAACGAATAGGACTGAAATTTGCACAAAAAGTAGTCCTTATAAAGTACTTTTCCTGTGTTGCTTTAAGTATCTTTTCGGTATTTATGGCGCAAGGGGATTACGAGCTTCCTTCCGTTTAAAAAGCTACTTTCTGAAATCTAATTAACTATTTCCAAAGTTTCAGTTTTAAACTTGTTTTCTTTTTCTTTTTTTCTTTTTTTTTCAAAGTTATTTCTAAATTCTACTCGATGATTCTATGATAATGTAAGTTCTGAAATATGATAGTTTTTGAATAAATATTAACCAAGTGCCTACGTATTGTGATTTGATTATTATTTTGATTCTCTTTGTTGGAAACCTACTTTTTCTTATGATGCTTGTTGCGGAAGTATTTTTTATTTAATGTTCATTTGGGCACGAGAAATGCGCAAAATGGTACGTATTATTATTCAACGGAACAGTGAAATAAATTTATTTGATTTTAAATCTAAAATATAGGTAGTCGAAATACCTACAGAAAAAATTTACAACATAGAGTAGTTATAATAAAATAAAACGGAAAAATAAATATTTTTTCATATTGTGGTTGATTCCAAATGCCCCAAAATACATATTTAACCTTCATACATGACTTTCCTTTCCTCTGTGAAGACGCATTTTAGACATAAGAAGTTTCACCGAGCCCAACAACATTCAGAGGCAAGCAACGAATATAGTAAAATATGTAATCTTTTGCCAAGAAAATTTCAGGTTTCTCCATCGAAATGGAAAGTGAGAAAACATTTATTAACCCAGAAGGTATTTCTCTATAATACTATACAAAATTCTATAACTATATTGTCTTCTATCTTCAAACCACTTACTTCTTTTTCGGTAAAACAATTTTCTCCGCAAGTGGAATTATTTTCACATACGGACGTTAGATATTAATTCAAGAAGCTTTACTGATTAGCTGCGTACGTGATATTTTTCGTCTCAAGTAATGAGAGTCGTTATCTGGTTACAATATTATGAGATCAACATTAAATGATTGAAGAATATATATTCCTAAATTATTCCAATAAAAATCCAGGAAGAGACTAAAAAACAGGCCAGAAGTAGGAAAATTTTAGCGCTCGCTTATTAATTTGATTATAAAACACAAAATTTGATTACAAAATTCAACGCGACTAAGACATTGTAGGAGACAAATACTTTTTATTAAATACAAAGCTAATATTCATTGTGTCACACACTTGCTAATTAGTAAGAAAATTTAATTCATAAATTAGTGAGCAATTGGGCGATACATGTAAGAAAAGACTTGGAACACATATCATCTTCGTACTGAATATCGCCAAAAAAGTAATTTTTACTCATGAATTCAACTTTCAACAGTCTTATGATTAAAAATATCAGATTTAGTAGAATAAGGCTAAAATTTTTAGGCCACAATTTCCAGTTATTACAAGGTATTAATAAACAGCTAAAGACTGTAACAACAGCCCACTATAACTGTTAAATTCTTTACGTTTCTTGTTAAAATTTAGTCACTACACGAGCTTTTCAAATACCCAGTTGTTATTTTCAAATTTGTTGAAGGAGGAATTCCATTTTGACAAATCAATTAGTGGTCAAAACTATAATAAGACAACATAACAACATAATAAAATCAACACTTTAAGCTCTTTTCTCAAACGTAAACACTTGAAAAATTAGAACGAAATGACTTTAAACAAATTACACGACATTTACATTAATTCAACTTGCTCATTTTTTTCTTAAAACCACAAAAGACTGTTTCCATAAAATATTTTTCAATGTAGGAAGTTCAACTCCCAAGAAACCATCTCGGCACTCGCCAATTTCAAATTAAACTTAATCCTTGCCCTAAAAAATTGTTTTTTTTTTTCGTCTCTTGTTTTCCGAAAGAAAAAAACGTCAGTTTTTAATATTTTGCCCTTATAGAAAATCCTTTTGTTTTCATCATTTCACGAAACAGTCACAAAAACAAAACGTTATTTAAAAACATTGTTCTCTTTTTTCTTAGCTGCGCTACACGAAAAAATGCCAATAACTGAGGAAAAACTCATTTTTTCGCTACAAAAGTTGGATTAGGTTAATAGGTCTTGCAATTTTTGAGAAGCTGAAAATATTTTCTCCTTTGCTATGATAGAATTCAATACTTCCAACCATTTAGCATGAATTAAAAATATTTTGGGAGGCACTCATCGAATAAATCGAATACTTATCGATAGAAAATACTTGTAAGTAATTTTCACTAGCCTACAACAGAAATGCATTGACCTTGGGTCCAAATTGTCGCTAGTTGTGTCTAATTTAATTAATTAACTTAAAGCAAATTTTTCATGTCTCGATTTTGGAAATATGTTTCCAGGTGTAAAAGAAGTCAATGGAACAGAATAATTTTGGAATATCCACTCATCTGAAGATTTATCAGTGCAATGATATTTGAATATAAACCACGGGAAGGATCAAATTAAAATTTTTGTATTAACGGTGAAACAGTTATGCAAAATGTACGACATCCAACCATGTGTACAAGATAATATTATTCTTAATTAATATTTTGACATTAATTAAACATTTCAAGAGAATAATGATTCATTTTTAATCTGATATGACGCGTGTAAAACGTTCAAGTAAAACAATAGAGAAATTTTCTATTTTATGATTCTCGATAAACAATTATTTTTTAAAACTAACCTAAATCTCAGCCAAAGTTACCACTAGGGAACCAAAAATTTTCTCAACATACTTATTTTCACCTTCTTTACAAGCCTAATACAAAAATCATATCCAAGGACAAATAATTTATACATGTTGTTTTAATAAGCTTAGACTTGAAACGATAAAACAGAATTATTTTGGCGCAGAAAGGACAGAAGTGATGAAATGAGGTGAACTAAAAATTTTTAGACAACAGATTTTTCGCAGACACGTGAGGTTTTCTTCTACTCTCTCCTATTTCTTCCAGTTTTTCCCTTTCTTTTCTCACTCAAGTAAATAAACGAGACAGAGAAAAGAAAAAAATAAACGAGAATAAGCTCAGCTATTATTTACTGTTTTTCAGCTACGCCATCCAGTTGACATTTTGATGTCTGATGGGTACCGTTTCGATAGGCTTTTCTCATATATGTCGCTTCTCTTTTTTCGAAATAAAAATTCTTCCATCTTTCATGTCTTGTTTTATCAACGTGATTAATTTCGATACTGGAATGAGAGACGAAACAATAAAACGCCTTCGTTAAGACTATCTGCAAAAAAAAGGGAGAACTTCGACACGAATCAATTCTGAAACAATGAATCTAGAATATTTCATTATTTAAATTCAAAACTTTTGTCACAAAAAATATACGATTTTTATTCAAATGTTCAAGTGTTTAGATACAACTGACGAGTTTTTATTTCTCAGTCTACATTTGTATACTTAAAAATTTTTCAAGGGTAAAGAATTCTGTTTAAAAATCTGATGACAGGAAAAGCCATATGAAAAGTATAGCTCACAGTTTTGTTTTTCACCATCTTAAGACTCGATAGTAAGAGAAGTTTCAAACTAAAGCCTCCTCTAAGCTACTCTAGATGCTCCATTTTGTTTTTTCGGATATTCTCCAGTTGTCGTTAAGCTACCTCACCATTAGAACTGCATTTCAAGGTCATCTTTTTATATTTTCACGTAACCTCTCATTTTTATTTGTTTTTACAGGTTTCAAGCTACTTTTCAAAAAAAAAAAAAAAGAAATGAATGAGAAAGTAAGTGAACGACATAGGACTACTTGAAAGAAGAGAAAATTTTATAATACAAGAATCCATCCATCTAAATTAGGCCAATAAAACGAACAGAAAAAGTGAGTAGCCAGTAGTACCATTCTCATCAGTATTTTTAATTTGGACCATCTAGGCTAAGCGAATGATAATACTGTCTTTGTCCAAGTATGTAGGTATCTACTTCTCAATTTGACCAGTTAAACTTCCAAGTTCTATATCAGTCTTCCAGTACATAATTTTTTAATTAATTTCAAACGATGAAAAAGTTTTTGTGAGAGAGTTTACAAACTTGAGGCTCCTTTTCAATGCACTTAACCCATTCATTAACCCAAAATTTTGGAGAATACCAAAGGATTAAATAGAATACTTACCCATTCAAATCAACACACCAATAACTTTAAACTTTATTCAAAAATTCAAATTGGGGAAAAAATGAATAAGTAACTGTTCTGGATGTCGTGAATCGTTCTTGGAAGTTAAGTTCACTAAAAGACACCACCTAAAAAGGACTTGGCAAGCTACGTTTTAGAAAATTTATCAAGTCAGCTGAGTTTTGTGCAACATTTTATAGAACATACAATTATTCACTGTTTAAGATTGTAGGCAAACAATCCGTTGAAAACTTTTCTCTGAAACAAAACGCCAAAAATTCAGCCAATACGGTTTGGAATCAATAATATCAATACAGATAAATATTTGAAATTGAAAGTTAATGAATTCTTTTCAATACATTTTTTCTCACGCCATTGGTTTCGCACAACAATGAACTCATCATAGGATATAATTTTGTATGCTTTTAAACATTTTTAAAGACAAAGTATTCACTGATTTCCTCCCAGCGCATCCGATAAATTTATTTATTTTTTGAAACTATCATTTTTTAAAATATAAAAACGCTTGATTGAAGATCGAAAACAAATATTGAATTTGTTTCTATTAATTGTTTTTTATTTTTTTTAAATGGGTTTCAGCTACGTAGTCATTTCACTGAGCGAATGAAAGCTGATGTCAATGTGGGAGGAAGGGGTTGGTCTATCGAATAAGAATTTTTCTATCATATACTGAAGCACCAATAGAATCGAATCGATTACACCGCCATTTTGGGTCGAGGATGTTTCTGCAGCCGGTCTCAAACTCACAACATTTCAACTGCAAAGCTGAGCACCTAACAAAACTTTTTTCATTATTGTCAAGACTAAACATCTAAAATAAATGTAGGTCTACATAAAAGGGAACATGTATTTTCTGAAAATAAGGCACATGTTTTGGTCAGATAGTTCTTCTGAAACTTGACCACGAAAAAACAAATAAGACTGGGAACCATCCATACAATTTAATAGGCTTTTTTTCACAATTTAAGAAACGAGTAATACTTATGTTGATTTTGCCTCAAAAGTTAAAAGAAAAAGGAAGATTTTCAATTATTTTATTCACGATGAAAACGAGGATGGTATTCTAATAACTTCAAAAATAAACTCCTTTTAAAACTATGAGGCTGAAAATTGAACGTAAAATTTAGCGCGGAGTTTCACAAAGGTTGTAATGGCTGTATGCAGTATCTTTTTGAGAATGAAGTAGGTACGTATTTATTCTGAATCATCCCGTTTTAATCAACAACAACCAAGTAACGCATGCGAATCCATTTTAATTCTCAACACTTACACGCATAAGTTATTCGAGTGTTGAGCAGAAAATAAATCTAAACTGACAAAAAGAAACCAAAAATTATATACAAAAAAAAAAAATCATCTACTTAATTCATAAACTTCAGCTTTTTTTCAAAAATATAACGAGAAATTTCGAATGAAAAATTTCAAAAATTCATACGTTTTGGAATGTTAAAGTATTTTTTTTTTTTTGATGATAGTTTTTGTCACAAATTTTTAATTAAATTTACAACAAACAGACAAAATCATAAGTTATAACGTAGGAGAGAATTAAAGAAAAACTTCCGGGTTCTTTTTCTCAGCATCTGAGCTACCGTAATTTGAAACAGTGTGCCAAAATTAATTTTGTACAGGAAAAAACTAAAATGCAAACTATTACCTCAAAAATATTTCATTTTTGCAAACAAACAATTCTACATTTTTGGTTAATGGCTGAGCTTTTATTTTCTTGGGAGATTACAGCCACAGCTATGGGTTTTTAGTTTAATAATTGAAATTTCGGTGCTAAAAAAATTATTATCGTATCAAAATTTTCGATCAAAATCGCAAGACTGTGATCGCACGAACGTTTTACCGCGAAAATTGCGTCAAAACATCGACAAAACATGTTGGCAAGCAAAGCGCACTCTGCATCGAACGAGAAAAAACCGCAGACTAAACGGGAAAACGGCAAAATTCTTGCCGCAAAACCGAGAAAATTAGATACACGTTTCCTAAAAATCTTGTTAAATGCCCTCCAACGACGACGATCCCGCCTGTGGAAATTCGTACCATAATAGGAGGGGCGAGAGGAGGTTCCGAAATAAAGAGTACAGAAAACCACCCTTTTTTTGTTGCCAACACAAACACATCACTGTACGTGCTAGACTGTCGAAAAATAAGAAAAAATCAGAAAATTATAACGATCTCTTCAAGAAGAGAAAAACGTAAACATTGAATAAAATTTACATATTTTATTTTTGGTTTGTCGAAAGTTTTGGTCCAGTTTCAAATAACTCTTGTAGAAAAATATCAATCATCACGTAATTAACACACACATTGAAACTCAAGAGCATGCTTAAATTATACTTGACTTTCAGAAAAGGTAACCTAATTTTATTTAGCGGAACTCATCTTACCTTCCTTTAGTATCTGGTCGATGCCTTATGGATCATAACATACGTGGGAACATGTTCCAGTAAACACCAGACATAGAGTTTAACCTATAACTTTCATTATTTCGCGAAAATAATGTCATCTAAGAATAGATTGAAAACTGAAAAAACGTAAATCAAAAGAAAATTTGAATAAAAAAAAGTCTAGCGCAGCAAGCCATGATAGAAAATGTAGGTTTTCTTAAACGAAAAAAAACTAAAAAAAAAACTAGTTAAATAAATTAATAAAAATAGAAAAAAAAAATCAAAAAACCAAAATATCAAAAGAACATTTATAGCAGAATGCTCGTTAAAAATTAGATAAGGAGGTTTAAAATGAAGAATCAAGGAAATTCATAATGTATGGTATTGTGATGTTATAAAAAACGTAATGCAAGTTATTAAATGATTGCTTAGCAAATAAATTACCATAAGACTGCTTTCCGACAACCTTCTGTAGTTCATCTGGAATTTACCTTAGCAAAAGTTTAAGATTTTTTCACGTCTCTTCAATGGATGAACTGTAAAGCCGATTGAAACGAAATTTTTCGGAATGCTAGAATATAATATGATCAATGTCTGTTCCAAATTTCGTACCTATTTCTTAAAAATTGCGCATTTTATGAACACTTAAGCTCCAAAAATGCAACATAGTAGGATGTACCTATCGCACCATCCGGCCGATTTGAACCAAAAACAATTGAGTTCATCCTTGTTTAGATCCAAATAAGTGTACCCAATTTCATGACTATCGGATGAAAATGGCGACCTGTACTGTGTTTGATACAAATGTGTATACATGTAGACTTATACATACATATGAATTTCAGCTAATAGTACTAAAAGTTTCCAGGGGTCATGAAACGAAAAATTAACCTACACTCATTCCCGAGTCTTAAAACCGGATCAATTTTAATACGTAGATTTTCTTTGAAAACCTACATAAAAATACGAATCGTGATGAGCAAGCTGGTGGTAGTCTAGCCTTCATTCCGAAACCAAGACCTTCCTTACAGAACCAAGATCAAGGCCAAGACCAAACGAGAACTCTAAAACTATGAACAAAATTTAAGATATTCGCATTCTTGCTACCTGCGTTAATAATTTGAAATATAATTTTATAACGTTGAATTTTTTTATTTTATTTTTGAAAAGGATGTGAATGATAAAATTCATAATATTGTTTCGAAGAAGGTACCTGTATCGTTAATGAATATTTCTTTTAAAATCGACCAAAAAATTTCCCAATTTTCAACAAGCTTTAAGATGATTGCTGTTTACCCAAGATGAGGCAATTTGACTAAAATCTACAATCAGACTTCACATCTCAACAAAAATAACACGATCAGCATGCCCAACAAATTCATGCCGTGCAACTTATCTTTCTCTAATGTTATTCATAAAGTCACCTAAAATGAAAATATGCTCTTATGCACAACAAAAACACAAAAAAACAGGCAACAATACAAAATTGAATAATAAAAAAAAAAAAAACAATAATGCACGATAGCGAATACGAGTAAGCAGAATATTTCTTTTTCGAAATAATGATATCGCCTGTTACACATTCATGGAAGAGTCAGTAATGAGAGTCTTTACCAAACGAATGAAGCTAATCGGATTTATGTGAGAAAATATAGAATTTAATGAATAAAAGAGATACTTATCTTCGCTTTAGTTGATTCAAATAAAAAAAAATATAATAAAAAAAAATGGACAAAAAAAGCAGTAAAAAGAGAAGAAAAATTTATTAGTACATTATAACTCCATATTTTTTTGACTAGAGACTGGACTACACCGTCTGTTTTTTATTCGGAATAAAACTTTTAAAGTCGGCGCCGAATTACAAGCCAAGTTAGGCAGTCTGTTTTTACATTAGTTAACTCGATTTATGAGGGCAAATTTTTAGGCTTTATTATTGTCGAAAACTCAGATTAGAGTTTAAGTGGTTTTGGAGTTGTGGTTCTAGATGTCGTAATGTTGTTAAGTAGGTACAAGAGTCAGAATCACACCAACTACTGATCCATATTAAGCAGGCATTATAATAAAAAACTTTTTTTTTCTCGATTAATTCAATTTTTCTATAATATTGTCTATAAAGTTGAATTTTGTGCTTGAAATTTGGTGCTAAATCAAAAAGTTTCATTCAGAAAAAAGAGGATGGTGTAACAGCGCCTACAATTAAAATAAGTTAGGTTAAAAACGAGTTTTTAAAAAATACGCTTTTATAATTTGAAGAAGAAAATAACGGCAAAAGAGAAAATAAAATTTCCAACTTCCCCCCCCCCCCGAGATAGAAACAAACAAAAATTCAAAAAACAACTAATAAAAACGGATATATGAGTATGTGTGCCTGTGTCGCAACAAGTGAAAGCAGCGCTGAAATTGGTCATCCGATGTACTTCAACAAATTGAGTGAGTAGAATAAAAGCGTATAAAAATATGGTGTTACAACATACTAACAAAATTACATTTTCTTTTTTAGTGCTTTTCTTTTGTACATTTTCAACACTGGAAAGGTTTAACCTGAGGTACATAGTAAAAACATGACATCATGTGCAACAAAAAATGAAAAATGTAAACAAAACCAAAAAATTATGATTGTTTTTTTAGTGTGCGTGTATACTTGACTGTATTCATGATTCATCACACGCATACTAACACAAAACTGAATTTGTTGTTTCCAGGACTCAACGAATTTAGCAGTGTTACTCTAAGGGTGCGTATACATTTGCGAGCAAAATGCTTGCGAACCGTTCGTTAGATGCTCGAGAGCCGCTCGATAAAATATTATTTCAGTGAACAGTTCGCGAGCATCTAGCGAACCAGGGAAAAGAAACGAACTAACTGCGAACCATCCACAGTTGGAAACATGATGACTTCTCGTGAAGAAAATAAAACAATGTTGGTGATGAGTGGCGCGGTTTTATTGATAAGCTCGCGAACACAAAAATGAATAAACTGCACACGAACGCCGTCCCAACTGAACTGCGAACATCCTTTGTGTTCGTCGAAAAAACCGACTTCCGGCGGTTCACAACGAGCGACGAACGAACGGTTCGCAAGCAGTTCGTGCGACGCAAAAACGTCGTATCAATTACGCGAACATGGTGCTTGCGAGCGGTTCGCGAACGGTTCACAAGCATTTTGCTCGCAAATGTATACGCACCCTAATATGAAACCTCTAATGCAGCAGCAGCTCCGTTAGAAAAAGTAGGTTTTCAAAAATTATAAAATTAGGTGGTCACTAAAAAGTTATTAACAGATCGTAGTAAATATTTGTTCCGAATTACATTCCTACTGGTCAAAAATTAGGCATTTTATAGCAAAAATAAAAACGAAAATAGGGTTACCGTACGACTGATTCGCACCAAAATTTATAGCAAGTTATAATAAATCATAATGAATATTTGTTTCAAATTTCGTCACCACTGGTGATAAAATGAAAATTTTATAGGTAAAACAAAAACACTGGAAGTAACGTAAGGCTGATTCGCAAAAAAATCAATAGGTCAGATCCTGGGCTTAGTACTAATGTTCGTTCCAAATTTCGTGACTGTCGAATAAAAATTTTGACCTGTACTGTGGTAGTAAAAAATTGGCTTATATATATGAATTTGAGTTATTATTGCCCAAATTTTCCTTGAGTTATGAAATGAAAAGGGTATCCACCCCCACTCCCAGATCATTCCGTGACACAAAGATTAATAAGTAGTTTTTCAATAGAAAACCTACTTAAAAATTAAATGTGTACATTTATTTAACAAAATGAAAATTAAATACACACATCATTTCCAATGTTGTGCAAGAAATGTAAATCGCGTAAATTTTTTTACTTCACTATCTTTTTTTTAATTGGTTTTATTTTTTTGTAAAAAAGTTATATTATTTTTCAATTTGAATATTCAATTTGATTAAATAATATGATGAAAAGGAGTCCAGTATAAAATCCGTCGTTATGATTGAGAACACGGATTGATTTAATTTAGAATTTCAGATACACCATAATGGATCAACATTTTCAAATTTGAAAATATGAAAGAGGATTCACAATTACTAATTAGTAAGCAAACATACAACCAAATTCCAATTTTCACAGAATTGGTAGAATTTTATATTTTGAGTTTATAATTTCGGATCAGGTACAGATCCGATATCGATCTGATCCCAAGAAAATTCTATGGGACCACCTTTAGACTAAAGGAATCCTGAATCATTAGAATCAGTTCTGCCGTTGCAGAGTAATCACTAAACAAATATATTAAAATATAAAAATTTACCAATACGAACCCGATGAATATACATCAACCTCCCCATTTTTTCAAGTGATTTAAAGATAATATTAGATCATGAATTTTCCATTTTGGAAGTGTACATAAAAAATTTGCCATCACTAATAATTATTTCATTGATACATTGAAATAATTTTCGAAATTTACGTAGGTATTCATGGGTAAGTCGTGAAAATGAATACACACGATTATTATATAAAAAGTTATCGAAACAAACCTCAAAAGTCAAGAGCCTCCATAAATTTCTTCATGAAAATAAATGTGATGGAGTGGAAGAAAAACTGACGAAACGACGGAAAAACCGTAAGCAACAGCGGAAATTTTTAGAAAAAAAATTAAGTTGAGTTTTATTTGATTTTACGGCGGACGCGAAGAGCATGATAATTTGGAAGTGGAGGAAATTATTCTCTTTCCACGTTTCCGCTAGGAATTCGGAGGGAAAGGTCGATTCGAGGAAAAGAAAAAGTGTTGCTACTACTTTGTGCTGAAAAGCTTAAGAAAAATACGACAGGTACAGAAGGATGCTAAATCGCATTACGTCAACAAATAAATCATTGACGCCATTTTTGACAAAATTTTTTCGAGAAATGGGTTCCCTCAGTTAGCCACATTCTCGTAAACAAATCTGGAATTTTATCCAGTGGCTAGAAAGAGTATAAAAAATAATTACGCTACTCTACTGATGTAGTAACTTAGTCTCATCAATTTTTTTTTTTTTATCAGCACCAAATGAGCTCCTCCACAAAATAATATTTACAAACTTATAGGAAGAAGGAGGAGAAGCTAGGTTTTATTTCAACGAAATGCCCATATAACTTGTTATCATTCGAAAGTGTATCCACATTCTAAGAAAAGTTGAAAATAATTTTTGCCATTCTCCTGGAAAAACTTGCTTTTTTTTTTTTTTTTTTTTTCAAATAATTTTGTGATATTTTCAACTGCGATTACATGTGCTCAAGAATTTTTTTTGGATGAAACAGTTCCATCGGGTGAACAAATAACAATTATTTTTATTTGCGAGTGATTAAGCTTACAGAAATTTTATTAAATTGTTTTCTTAAGCTCAGATATAACTTTGGGAAGGGCTGATGAAAAGTGATGTTGGGGCTCCAACACCCCTTTATTTTTTTGTTTCTCAAAAACCTCAAAAAATATTCACAAAAAAATTTCTGGATTTCAGAAGATTATACTAGCAACATATACATAGTGGAAACCGCTTATTAAGAACACTGGAAAAGAGGACAAACTGTTTCATTGGGACAAATCTGGGAAGTCCCAAAACAAATGATGTAAAACTATAGGAAATCAAATCGCTTAATGGGGACAATGCATCGGTTTATTGAGACAAACGAAGTCCATAGACAAAGAAAAATTGCCATTGAACTATTACTGAAAGTAATGCTAATCTTATTTCAATTTATTAGCGATAGTATAATATTATGTTAGTTTTTGCAATTATTCTTCCTATCTTTTATAATTTCATGTTGTCTTGAGCCTATCAGCTTCAGTTTAGGTTGTGAAAAAGTACCTCCTACCATTTTCTTCCAACCCAAACCCCCATTGTTTTTATCAGTAATATATATAGGTATTTATAATATTATTATCCAATAATTTAACTGTTTTAATGTGACTGCACCAGAAATCCAATACTGAAATTCATCATTTGCTTATTTTATTTTTTTCATCTGAACTCTCAACATCGTTTAATTGGGACATCACTTATTAACGACAAAAAGGGTACCGCCAAGTAATTGTCCCTATTAAAAGGTTTCTACTGTACTTTCTTTCTTACAGCTTAACGACTCAACCGACAACTGATAAACCGATGAAAATTAATTAATTTATTCTGCAAAGAATATCACTAATTTTCAAAGAAAATCTTATTGTTTCTGCAGCAGTCAGCACACTGGTAGTTGAGATCAGTAAATACTCACTTATAGTTGTATCAAGAATAAGAAAACAGGAAGGTATAGGAACGCTGCCACCATAACTTAATTATAGTATTTTTGAATCAATTGCAGTCATAATTATTGGTTCTTCCGACAGCACTGCATATGAACGAGTTCAGGAATTCTTAGCATAAAAAAAACTTATGAATTTATACAATAATAATTTGACGAAAGGATTCAACAGAGTAACTATTATCGTAGGTACAGTTTCAGTGGCAAGTGCACATATGTAATGTAACCGAATTCTATTCGCGCTTTCAAAATTAAGAAATAAGACAATCCGGAAGCAGATATGAAAAATACTTACGTCTAGATTTCCTTTCATGATTTCACCAGCTTGACCTATATACAATGTCGAAGCTGGATCGAAGCGAAGTTCCTCCGTGTGCCGTTTGGCGTTCACTGTTCCAGCTTTTTGACAATTAAAAAATAAAGTCGCTTCGTCTCCAGTCACCTGAATACCGATTTTGGCAAATCTTCCGATAGAATAAGGCACAATGAAGCTGGAAATTATCTGAGAAGCCGCCGATTTAGCCACATCAGTATAGAATAAGCTGATATTCATGCGACTTTGTTCCAAAAGGTGAACTTGAAGTCCCAACTGCACAGTCTGCAACACATATGAATTATTATAACCAACCAGAGACAAAACAAAATTTTCTTTGGTGAAATAGAAAAAAGCAGAATAGCAGAGAGTAAACTAATTAATTCACCATCTTAAACGAAAACCCAGTGAATCTAAAGAAAATTTACCAAGGAACCCACGTAAAAATGAAATTAATTGTTGAAAATTATTCTACCAAAACAGAAACGAACCAATTGACATGATTTTATAATTTTTCTAATTTGGTTTGACACTCTCAGGGACAAAAACCATTTATCACTCAACGCTATACGGTGGTTTCAAATTGAATACTTGCTTTTAATAATAAGATTAGTTTATTGTTCGAATCACTTAGCTTATAAGTACTATGGTTTAGTTTTTTTTATAACACTCAATTCTAATCTCGGATTAACTCTTCAAGCTGACAAATTCGATGTGTTTTCATTTCAAGTCATTTCAAATGCATCGTCGCAAGACAAAAATGCTGAGAAACTCAAATTTTCAAACGATTTTTTTCATTTGACTTCTTTTCGGACAAATTTACATAATTTTTGATGCGCTATACCGTATTATATTGATAGATCTACGTTTCTTCAGTCTGAAATTACATTATTTTTTTTTTTTGCACACTTCGTAACTGCCTATTTTTCAATAAACATATTTTCGTCGGTTACAGTAATAAAGAATCATTTCTATTTAAATCATATCAAACGTAATCAATAAATTTGTTAGACAAACCGTTTCCGATGGATTAACTACAGCAAAAATGAAACCGCCAGGAGCAGATTTCACCGCTACGGTGCAAACGATAGTAAATTCCGAATAGAATCGTTCTGGCAGTATTGGACGGTAAGGTGACTTAATATCTGAACCAGACATGATACCATATGCTGGAAATCCATCCAAACCTTGGTCGAAATACATGGTTTTCGGGTCTTCAAATGGAACGCTTATAGTTTTTAACAAATCATGCTCTCTTTCTGAAAAATGAAAATAAATAAGAGTAAATAAAATAACAAGATTTACGCGAACGTAAGTTTAATACGAAAATTGTCAACGAGATGGCTGCATCATGCCTCAGTAAGAAATGTGGAATGCGGCCATCCCCTAAATCCAAAATTCAACAATTTTCGTGTATTTTTCCCTAATAATAATAGCAAAAAATTAAAATCAAAATTAAAACCTACACGCAAACGCCGTGAGCGTCTTCAGCTAGGCTAAACTCTTAGCCTAGCTACGTAGCCTAACGTTTTTTCCCTCTCTCACACTTTCGGCCTTTTCATTACCACCATTTTTATTTTTAAGTGGTGGCAATGACTTCATTCAACCTCGGTTGATCGGAAAATCCCCTACCATTTTGTACAATATTATATTTTTTTCTGTACTTCAATATTTTTACATGAATTTCACCGGAATTCATCCTTCGTTTTGTCGTCGACCATTGAGGTCGAAATATTTTTTTCGTCTGTATTTTGTAAAGACTAAAATTTTTAATACATTTTATTTTTCGTAATGGATTAATTTAATATTCGCGGGCATCGGGCCCGCTCGAGGCAATTAATTGAGGAAAACTCAGGCTGCTCTTTTTGGAAAAGACGCCTTCTCGGATACTCAGCTATGAGGTAAATTTCTTTTATTTCACCTTTTTTCATCTTTCCTGTTGCGTGGTATAAAGCGGTTCAATCGATCACCTGGCTGGCTGAGCAGGTCTTGGGGCCCTTAACTCGCATCTTCACCGAATTCTGTTGGTGGAGATGCTCGTGGAACACTCAATGGAGTGATTTTTTTATAATGGGAAATTATGCTGGTTTATGTATTGGGCTGGGATAATCCACCCAGGGTCGCATACCACAGAAAAATATCTGTCAGACTTCGCCTCACCAAAAAAATTGTTCTAGCGCCGCCCTTGTGTATAACGTAGTTAAGAAGATGAGAAAGTTTTAAAATGTTTTTTTTTTCATTTTTTTCAGGCTTGTTTTTTTAGAATTTTTCAAAAATTCTCAACGTTCTAATCTTCAGATTGATACATCTTATTAGAAGTAGTGACTAAAGGATTTACTTTGCTTTATAAACCGTATTTTTTATAGAAATTTTTAAAATTCAAATAAAAAATTTGAAAAATATTCAGAACAAATTTGTGATAAAAGTGGACGATAAAAAGCATTTTATAGTAACTTACATACTTATATTGAACAAATTTTAAATTTTTTTTTATCAACATGATGTATGTATCTATAATTATATTCTTAATTTCTGTGTCTATCGTTTTCTGCATACTTCTCAGAACTCAAGATTTCTCAGTTTGTCACTAAAATAAACCTTCAAAAAAATAAATGACTAGATCGTTCCTCCTTCATTTTAATATTACGTTTTTTAGAATTCGGGCTGGGTTGAAAATAGAAGAAAATTTTATTTTTCAGTTAATCTTAATTCGATAAGGTCAGGAGAAAAAGAGAAATTTCGCTTTTATAGGAGAAAAATAAAAGAAGTTTTCTGTGGGCAGTAAAGAGCAGCAGTTTGAGTTGTTGCACCCAAGCCTCAGATTAGATTGACCTGTCTTTCAAATTTAATCGTTATCCGAGTACACAGGGTATGAAATAAATTTTAGCGAATTTCAACAGAAGGATTTTACAATTAGGTACATTTTTAAAGCACGGAGGATTTGAAGTCAAGAATTTTTAAATTCTTAAGTCTCTTTCATCCGAGGATTGAACTCAACAATTTCTGCACAGATGACACTAACGAATTAATTTAAAAAAAAAAGTAAAATTAGGCTGGGAAATATTTTTTTTGAATTACTAACTATAGTTTAACCACTTCTTAGTTCAGTGAATAGTTTGTTTTTCGTTACGCTCATAAAGTGTTTTCGATGAACTGCAATAAAGTCATATACTGTAAAATACTAGAAATAAAATTATTATTTTTTGTTTGCGTACAAGTTGAATTGAAAAATGAATTCGTCGTAATTTTGGCAAAATGAAGAAGGCAAATAAAAAAAAAGGAACGCACAACGACGGCACCAATGAAAACGAAAAAGAAAGAAAACCTGAAATTGGACTTTCTATCCGTGCATCATAACGCTATCTTTGAAAATTTATTGAAATTGAAATAGAAACGAATTTCAATCAAAGTTTTCGGAAGATTACATAGAGAGCGTTGGGAATTTCGAAAAAAGTTTAGTTATACGTTTGCAAAAGTTCAATGAAATACCCTTCAATGGGGGAAAAAAGAAAAACAGAAAGAAGGTTAATTTACACCCACTGCAAATTATTAGGCAACGCATTCATCGATGAATATAATTATGTAGTGTAATCTGAGCTAAATATTTGAACTTTATACTGAATGTGTAAAAGTATTCATTAAACTGTTATAAAGTTAAACAAAGGTAACTAAACGTGTGGTTTTCAGATATCACAAAAGATATTAGTTCATTTAATTCGAATTTTATTTGTAAGAGAAGTTGCATAACCGATGCGCCCTAAATACGGTTGTCACGAATTTTCACAAGAGGCGATTTTTTTTTTTTTTTTTTAAAACTTTATAATTATTTTCATATTGAATTTTGCGGTATTGCATTATTTAAAAGAATAAATATGTTTAAGTATATAAAAATTAATTTAATAAAATGCATATACCTAATTTTCCTTTTTCTCAATTTTCATTTTTTATTTTTCAGTTTACAAACAATACAGAAGTGAGCAATATACTTGAAGGGAAGTATAGAAATTTTCACTCACATAGGGTACAAACTTCCTCTAAGGTTTAAAACCTTCCTTGGGATTACCCACTTGATGCCTGCTGAGAGTAACCAACTATTCCATAAAATAGCTCTGTCCCCTCCCTCACTCTTCCCCACAGTTTTCTTCCTTCTTCCTCATTTCACTTTCAAACTTATTTGACTCTGCTTTGTAAATAACTATAGTATACTATCTACACTTCGATTTTTTTAAACTTTTTGGGACTCAATATCTCGAGAAGGAAGTGAGACCAACTCATGAAATTTTAGACTTAATAATATCAGTAAGGGGTAACTGTTTATGGGAAGAAAAAATGTGAAAACATTTTTGAGGAGATGGGATGGGAAAAATCGACAACTTTTCACCCAAAGAAGCAATGGACGTTTTCTCCTTAGATGGCACATCTTTATGATGACACATTTCTTCTGACACCTCAATCATGAAATGGTCTAGCTGCTCTCTTTAACTCTATGAGACAGTAAAAAAAATCTAATATAAATTAAGATATAAATTGTTATTCGTGATAATAATTGGTATTAACGATAATTGGTATTGGTTTAATGATAATTTATATTAGTGATAATTAGTATTAATGGATAATTGATATTAATAATTGATAATATTGATGCTTGAATGAACCTTTCTCTTTTTTCATCCTTTCCTTTTTCTTTTTTGTTTTTTGATATAGTTGTTCATCAAACATATGCATCGCAATTGCACATCAAAAATTCTTCTTTTGAAATGCAGGGAAGAAAGACCTTCGTCGCGCAAACAAAAAGTCAAAGTTCATAAAAAAATGGGGATAGTTTTTATATTTTTTCTTGGCAATTTAATTCATATTATGACATTTTTGCTTTTCATTTTTATTTATTTATGTTCGGAGCCTCCTTCATTTTTTACAATATCGATTGATACAAGCTAAAAAAAAGTTTGTGGCTTATTGAATCATTTTTATACTCCTTTTTTCAACGGTAAAGCTAAGTCGGTATCTATAGTAATATTTGTTTCGTTTTTTAGACAATTGTATAAAATAGCATCCGTTAAATTAAACACTAAGGAACTGTAATTAGCAAGATCTGGTTTTGTAATCCTAGTAAAAACAAAAAGAAAAAATAGAGTTCTACCGATTATTTTTTTCTCAGCTGGAAAGTCGAAAACCCCTAAATTAAAATGTCATCATAAAATTTCTGACAGGTACTAAAACAGTTGTCCACAAGAAAGTAGGTTCAACTCGACAATTCATTACCACATTAAGGCCGCAATTCAAAAACTAAGGGGTAAATTTGGCCTATCTTTGAATTTAATTGAGATATGAATCAACAGTATAAATATGAAAAATTTTGTTTCGATCCGTGAAGAATTATGCCTTCCTGATAGTTTACAAATTTCAAAATTAAACTGCCACCATACAAAAAACAATGGGCGGATTTGGCCTATCTCAAAACCTGACTGAAATATGGATCCAAAGTACACATATACTAAATTTTGCGCAGATCCGTAAAGATATACGTCCTCCAGTTTGTTGAAAATTTTCGTAATATCCCATATATATATATATATATATATATATATATATACATATACTTACCAATCAACTTTTACGGAGAGGGTATTTTTGGAATTTTGGGACCATGATAGGAAAAACTATAACGATTTTCCCGAAGTAGTGACATGCCACCCTTTAAAAATACGTCGGCTCTACGAAATCTACCAAAAAAGAAGATAATTTTTAAATAAGCTGCCTCCAGTCCTTTTTTTGGAATTCCTCATTGAAGAAACCAACAGAATCAAACTTTTGGATGAAGAAACTTATTCGGCACCAAATCGTTGAAATCATGTTAGACTTCAATAATTACTTTAAAGATTACAGTTGATCTAGATTTTAAAATCATTTAAACAGTCATATGCAAAAAATGTTTTTTTCGAGAGGGGGTATTAAAGATAAAGAATCGTAGTATTATTTTTATGAAATATGAACTGTTTTAACCGAAGCGAAACCCCGTTTGAAGTTCTCAAAATTTTTCTTAATTCTGGAAAAATTTTGTCAAAACTTTTAATGGCAAACAAAAGTTTCAAAATAGGACACGAATATCATTCTTTTCTCTTCGGTTACATTGATTTATGAAATAATTTGACATCAGGAAGGGTATTATGTTAACATAAATCAAGCAGGATCAAAACTTGAAAAAGCAGTCAAATTGGTTCATTTTATGCGGATGAGTAAGTTTCAATTTAAACAGCAACAGCAACGAAAGCACTATAACTACCGTAAATAGTATTTCATTTCCCGATGATAAGCAAGTTCAGTTCATAAAAATAAACTTCTTATGGTTTTTCTCTCAGATATAAACGTTCTATCAAATCGCAATGGAATCAAATAATACTTACCTACCGAAGTAACCTATCGGCTATACCTACCAGTAACACAAAATCTCAAAAGAGATTTTCTTTTACAACTTTCCTTTTTGTTTGAGAGACTTTACAGTAATAATAAAAAGGGAATTATTCTATTTCTATCGAAGGAGACGTTAGCAGCCGACGTGTAGGTAAGTAAGGTGTTCGTTCCAAAAATTCGAAAATGGTTAGGTAAGTACAACTTTTAAACATTTTGTGCGTTTTAATCCAATACGTCGACAGAGTATACGATACAGAACATTAGAAAAGGGAGAAAATTCCTTCCTTCCTATTTGAAATATGGTATAAGTAAAAAAGTAGATCAATGAAAAGAAAATCATACCAAATTCAAATTCAGCTCTTCATAATAAGTGTACCCACTCGAAAAAAAAAAATAGTAAATTCTAGGACAAGCGGTGGAAGTGAAACTTCTTACAAAAATCAATTACACCCATCAAACTCCCATTCTTTCATTTTTCTTCCTACATTAAAAGACAAAATACATTAAACTCAAAATTAGAGCCTCAAAAAAACATACCTGACGATAAATCACCCAATAAAATATGAGAAGACAAAATCTGGCCTCCTTTTGGAAACTCCAGTGATGGAAGAACGGTTGAAATGAGAAAAAAAAAGTGAAAATCGAAATCAGGGCTCTAAACAATATACCCGCTGATGTATCACACAACAAAATATAAGAAGTCAAAATTTGGCTCCCTTTTGAAGCCCCTGGTCGTCAAGGAATGGGTTGAATGAAAAAATGAAAATCAAATACAAAATCAGCGTCCTAAAAACATACCCAATGATTTATCACACAAAAACATATGAAAAGTCAAAATTTGGACCCCTTTTGAAGTCCCCGGGGATCGAAGAATTGGTTGAATGAAAAAATAAACGTCAAATTCGAAATCAAGGCCCCAAAAAACGTACCCTTGGATGTATTATGCGATAAACTTCAAAAGAACGATCCAAAAACCCATTTTTATATCTGGGGCTTTGCCCTCCGAACACACATGTTTTATTTTATATTATAAGGGACCTCCTACAGCCCTTCTTTTTCTTTTTTTTGTTTGTATTAAAAAAAAAAAAAACAAGCAAGTGCTTCATGGTTCAGTCCACTAACCTCAAATATTTTTAGCCAGTATTGGGCTACAGTATTGGCTTCTTCGAAGGTGTCTGATTTTTTTTAGCTGGTAACGATTTTCCGAGTTGAATTTGTGGTGTCAAGATCATACAAGTTTACTACCGATACTAAGGAAGTTTCACTTCGATAAAATTAAACAGGAAATTTTGAAATACGAATAGTTCGGGGGTCTATCCTTTGAGATGTTTCGAATTGTAAATCAATCCCAGCTAAGAACAAGAAAAAAAAAAGGAAAAATTATAAGACAGTAGTAGTGTAGTCTTAAGGAGTACGAGGAAGCCTGAAAAGGATTAAATGGGCCAAATGTTGCGAGAGGAGGGAGCAAAACAAATTTTTTCACAAGTGAAACATCCCGAAGCACACAATCCAGGTACCAGTGTATGTTACTGAAACGGTTGGCGGATGAAAATATATTGAAGAACTAAATGTTACATTGTATGTACTAACCGACTCCTCATATCATTAGTAACTACTGAAAAATTATGTTTGTAAGTTAGCTTTCTGATTCGAAAAATGAGTAAATAATAAGAATATGCAATATTCCATGGCACACCAGTAAACCAACCGCACTTTTCCATCATTTAGTACTGGATGCCTAGGTAAACGCGAAAATCCGTGCCAACATCGAAATGGGCATAGATTTACTGCGCATGTGCAGTAGGCATTTTTGCGTCGGTTTTCATTCTGTTAGTACTGAGAATCTGTGACGGCTTCGAAAACAGACGAAAAAAAGACCTACTGCATATGGGCAATAAATTTATGCCCACTTTCGGATTTCGTAATTATGGCACGTTTCGTTAACATTGCTGAGATACGGCTACTGAGTATTCAGCACTAAATAATCGAAGGCCCCTTCACACAATAGGACAAACATTTTGGCGTGATTTCTACCGACATGGATTCATTATATCAGGAATTGGCGGATACATTTGCGATCGGTAAATTCTGAGACTAGTCGAAGTCGGAAAAAGTTGTACAAAATTCTAATAATTACATAGTCAGAGTGCTTTACAATCGAAAGGTGAGGAGTTGAAGACGGCTGCCGCTGCATTCCTGACCCAAAATGGTGATATATTTAGTTCGATTAGTGCTCCAGTATGTGATTGTATAATTTATACTGGGATCCAGATTATCCCCTCCCCCAATCGTGGCATCAAACATATCGTTCTAACGCGTAGGGTAAAAGGGTAAAATGGCCACGAAGCCGAAGCACAATTAACAATAAAAAATTTAAGACTTTGGCCAGGTGCGAATAGTATTTATCATTGGGGAAACAAAAATTTTCTCTACGCATAAACGAGAATATGTTTCGATAAAAGTAAGTTATTTAAATTCTCTTCGTATAAATCTATACACGCACATGTTCTCGTAAACATTCAAGCAATTTCCACAAAATGTAAACTTTACGTAACGCCAAGGGTAATAAATGATTTGAAATAATAATGAAATAAAACGAATCGTTTACCCCTTGCTTTGAAAATATACAATGCCAGCTCTGTACTTGTTATCATTGTTTGCGAGCGTACCTTTGGGATGGGATGATGGCAAAAGGCACAAATCGAAAAGTACGTCGACGAAAAATGCGAAAATACGAAACTAAAAATTAAAACATGAGCTCAAACCTACTGTCAGTTTTCAAGTCTGTCCCAAAAACATGGTTGAGAAATGCGAAAAATATCATATGGGAATAGTAACAGTTAACGAAAGTCGCTGTTTTTCTGCATCAGTTGCTTTACTTTCCACCAGTCAAATGCCTCGTGCCTTCAGTAACTCAGATCGTTCCTTTTTGTTCTACCTTTTGTTAATCTTTTCTCATTTTAATTAATATGCGAAATTTTTCATGGCTATACCAACATGAATAAAATTATACAAATTTTGGGGTAAATCTGGAAACAGAAAATATGATAGGCTTAGGTTGCCGTAAAGTATGAGAAACTAAATTGCGAAGAAAAAGTCGAATAATACCTACACCACGGGGAGGGGAGGTGTAGGTGTAAATAAAATTTATAAAATGTCAAAACTGAGATTTGCATCGCAAATGTTTCATTGGGTGAAAAAACGTCGATTCAGTGGGTGAGTTTTTCATTTTTAGGTAATGAATTCGAAAATACCCGCATGAATCGTAAATGTTCGTCTGACGTAGGATGTTTGTCTGAAGTTCAACTAATTTATTTCGACTCAACGCATCATACTTTGACAAGTATTATTTTCTTTTCCTCATCTTCTTTTTCACCCCAAACTGAACGATCGTTGGTACTACGGATCGATTCGTTTATAATGTGAATTTCTTTTCAAAGTACACGTAGGACTACATTCAATCTGCTCCGCACTATATTCTAGAAAATACGTAGCTACCGATACGAAAAATTCGTCAAAACATCAAGAAATGAGGGTGGTATTTTTGGAAAAAGGAAACCCAGTTTCATCAATTTTATACATATATTATAAGTACGTACCAAATTATGAACCCACATTTTCATTAAACGGACCAAAACTGCCAGACAGGTAAAAACTTATTCACGCTTGTACCTATTGCTTTTTTCCAAAAGATTTTTACCAATGTTTGCGTATTTTTTCTGTCATAAACGAGTCATTTCATTTTCAAATGAGCGAATTTTCCATAATTTACGGTCCACGAAAAATGTAAAAAATTTCAAAAAAAAAAAAAAAAAAAAAAGCGTCAATGTTTAATACGATATAAATAAACCATTTCCACCTTTTTATGTCATTCAGGCGCGAATTTCTGAGCAGATATTTAGCCTACATTATTTTCGGCGAATATTTTGAAATTTTGAGTAGGCAGCTCGCACTACTCATCCAGCTCATCCCTTCTCATTGATGTTTCGATGATGAAAAACGAGCGTTTTTAAATTTTTAGTCGGAAAGAATGAATATTATTTTCCCTGAAGAATGTATTTTATTATTTCTGTTAACTCCTCCGCAACTCCTACGACTACAAGGAACACATTAATGAGAATTCGTCTCTTTCAGAAATTTTCACACTCTTCGTCTTTGTAATTTTTTTTTTTTTTTTTTTTTTTTTTTTTTTTTTTCATAACATTTATTATTGGGATCTGGAAAATTGCAGCCATTTACACAGCGCGTCTGGAGATTATCCATCCCGATAAGGAGGAAGGGACTGGTTGGAATTCAATGCCCAATGTTCCCGCTCAGTGAATTTTCCAACCACACGATGGACCACCAATTAAACAAAACTATATCGCTATTTAGGACTGGAATGTGACTGTGGCTGGTCTTGAAACTATAACCTTTCAATTGTACGGTCGGCCAAATATACCACATTCACTGAACCTCAGCTTGTGATCAATCACTGGCGAATATTACTTAACAATAAAACATCTGGTAGGTGTTTACGATATGTCGATAAAGATTATCGAGGTTTATCAACACTTTCAGGTGTTTACAAACATTGTATAAATTTTATATATATGTAAGAATATGTATTCACATTCTTAAAATAACCACAGTTTCTGTCTGTGTTTCGCACTTGCTGATATAGTGAGTTGCAGAGATCTCTCATATATATATTAGATTTGTATTATATTCATCTATTGATGGATTTTAAGTATGGAAAGATGAAAGATGTGTCTACATGATTCTTCATTATTTTCTAAAGAGCTTACAAATCCATCAATACATGCTAAGCTAGTGGGATGATCTTGAGGAAGACGGAATGCTAATTAGTAAACAATCAGCTCAGTTCTTTCCCTAGTGCGGCTCCCCCTCGAAGAATGGGGATGTAAGAATATGTATTCACATTCTTAAAATAACCACAGTTTCTGTCTGTGTTTCGCACTTGCTGATATAGTGAGTTGCAGAGATCTCTCATATATATATTAGATTTGTATTATATTCATCTATTGATGGATTTTAAGTATGGAAAGATGAAAGATGTGTCTACATGATTCTTCATTATTTTCTAAAGAGCTTACATATATACCTGCGAAATTTGGTGAATTCAACGGACTGGTGATAAAAATAAAATTCCTATAAAGTACTTGGGCAGAAATTTCAATAGAAATCAATGTACAAATTAATAATCAATACCTATTATGAACACCATAAATGAATAATATGATTTGTAAAACAAATTAATGCCATGATTATGATTAAAACGTGACTGATAACAACTTCAAAGAAAAACAATAACAAGTACCAATAATTCCTGTTTATAGACAATATTCACAATATTTTGTTTTATAGATAACTTTTTAGGTGCCTATAAAACTTGATAAAGATCGGTGAGTTACAGAAATTTATAGAAGTTTATGGAGGTTTATAGATATTGATAAACTTTATAGACACGTCGTAAACGCCCGCCTGACCAAAATAAATTTCTTTTGGGTTTTGTCGAGAACATTCGATGGTAAATCAGATGATGTCTCAATAATTAGTTTTCTTGCATAATGTCTCATAATCTGCATTAAAACAGTGGAGAAGAATAAATTTGGTACAATGGAGGAGGAAAAAAAACTTACTTGAAACGTATCAATTTACAATCAAAATACATGCACAGTTGTCTAAAAATATGTTTTTTGGGTTTCGACAAATTTGTCAAGTTAAAGGAAAAGGTTTTTAACGAATATAGTTGACCATATTTTATCTGGACGACCACACTGTACACAGTAGTAATAATTTTCATTTATTTCCTAAATTATTACATTCTATTGACTCTTCTTCTTCTTTAATACAAAACCTAATAGTAAATTTTTAATGTTGAAATTCGATTAACATAATTCATTCAAAAAGAAAATAATGGTCTTTGACCTAATTAGAATTACACGTACATACAATTTCTTGAATTATCTTTCCATAATAAAAAAAAAAAGTCAATTCTCCTACTTCTTTGAAACAACCAATCATAGTAAACTTTATCCTACCATTTTTCTGTACACTAAATCCCGAAGAAGGATATTGTGGAATACCTTGTCGTGAGAGATATTCTCACCAGAAGGAAATTCAACAGAATTTAAGCGTGTTCAGCCACTTCCTACAAACGTACGGGTAAGCCAGAACCAGACCGAACACTGGCGATTTTAGAGCCGGTTCTGAGAGTTTATATACTGGTTTTGGCACATGCACACAGACACACTTATGTACATATACATATGTAGGTGTGTAGTAGAATTCACGTCATTTCTTATTCATTGCTGAAGAAACTGATAAGAAATGACATAATAAGTTCGTGTACCAGTCCGAGACATTACCGAGATCTTTATCTATTGTTTTGTCATCGGCCGAACTTTGCATCTTACTTGCCTGTGTGTGCAAGTAAGAGCATACGAACAAACAATGTATTTTATATATTGTAGAATATAATACGCCGATAAGGAATGGCGTGTGTACGAGATCTATAGTCCCCATAGATATAAATAAGAACGTACAGACGAACAAAATGTTTTGTTCTATTCTTTCTTGATAATTGTAAAACTTGTTTAACCTTATGTTAACTTAAATTATTATATTGTGTGAAAATTACTTGTGTTACAATTATTTCAAAGTCTTTTCAAATAAACAAAGTTAAGGTCCGCCATAAGAGAGCGGATAATTATGAAGTCTATTTTATTTATTGTTCCAAGGTATTTACTTGTGGTTTTCCACACATAAAATACTTGGTAAAGGTGTCAACGTCTAAAATTGGTAATATAACCTATCATTTACATCTTTTTAAGCGTTACAAGATTCAGGAAATTAATGTCCGTCAATATCGGACAGAAGGTAGGCCAATCCAATTTTTCTGCTTTTCGACATTTTACTACCTTTCCGAAAAATTCAGACAAGCAGTTCAAGCAGTGAAGTCGAACATTAGTTTATTTGCGAGAAAAAAATAATTTTAGCCAAGACGATGAAGTACAAGAAAAATTGTTTTAAAGAATGGCCTTAAGCAAAAAATATTTATTTTACTATGCTACAACGAAATCAAAAAGTTTTTGCATAGGTAGGCACCTAGCTTAAAAAATCGAAAATTTAACAATCGCGGTACGATGAATACACATTTGAGATAAAACTCAAGACACGACAACAAAAGTAAGGAAATCTCAAGTTTGGACGGAGAAAGGTAAGCATTTTAAACTGTAATACGATTTCATCTGGTTTGAAAATTTTCACGAAGGAATTGTTCACGAAATTGAACTTTCGAAATGAAACTGCATCGAACAAATCATTTTGTAAAACTTGAGAATCAGTACAACTTTTCTTATTAAACTTTTTTTTAAATAAAAAGTTGTGGATAGGCGCACACAGAATACAGCGCATAAACGTGGTGAAAAAAGCTAAAATTCTGCGTGCACGTTAACCAAATCGTACGATTCTTCTGTTTTTTTTTTTTTCTTTTTTTCGTCTCTCTTTCTGTCTCTCTTTTTCTCTTTCTTTTTTTTCCGTTTCATCGTAAAATTTGAGTTTCGAAATCGTTCAAGTTGCTTCGTCAAGGGTAAAAACTGAGTATTAGCTCTCTGATGGGTTTTTTCTACAATGGAATTTATTTTAATTTTGAAAAAGTTTAAAATAGACAAAAATAAGAGAAGTCTATTAACATGCAAAGCATATTTTACAAGGAATTGGTGGTAGATAGACAAGGGGTTGAAGTTGAAGGGGAGAAAATGAGAACTTTGCACCGGTAACGCAGAATAAACAAATAATAATTTAGAAATTTCGCGACAAAGCTGAGATTACCACTGTGAAAGTAAGTCAAGAGGGGGTGATTTTCTTCTCCATAATATATGTACATGTATATAACAATATACGTTCTGGTGAACGATCACCCTCCTGGTTTTTCTCGACAACTTCTTATTTTAATAATCATATCCGGTTAAAAAGTTTCCCAAACCACCAACTATTTTATCTGTTTCCGCCGCGTTATTAGCTATTATATATAAAAAAAATTATAACTTCTGTATTTTCTTCCTTCTATTCCCATGATAGCTTTTCGTCTTCAACTCCTCACTTCTTGCGAACAAATCGTTTTCCCTTTTATTTTCGAAAGTTGAAGACGCAAACATCGCACTGCTCTAGGGCATGGAAAATACGGAAAAATTGGGAAAGATGGCAGGTAACTGACATAGCGGTACAGACACAACGTTTTTCCCGTCCAAATTTTTTCAGACTTTTCTTCCTTATTAAAGATAACTTATGAACGAATTTTTAAAATTTTCTTGTACATTTTGACGCAGTAACGGATCCAGGGGGGCACAGGGAACACGGCCCCTTTCACAAAAAAAAATAGCCTTACCTGAAATACCACCTGATTGATCTGTACCAAAAAACAATGGGTCTGATCTATGGCTTATTAAAAATATTCGTACCAAACTTTGTGAATATCAGACAAAAATTGCAACCTGTACCTGTACTATGGGAACATGAAAACGGAGTATCTTATACATAAAAGCCATGTAACCATAGTTACAGATATAGTTGGTTAAGTGTTATTTCAGTCAAACTAAAATAATTTTGGTTTTAATGTTAATGCGCCTTAATAATTACATCATTATATGCACTTTAATTATGAATAAGGTCATTATCAGAAGTAGATTATTTATTTATCTATGGCCATTATTGTTGAATTGCTGAATTTTTTTCACCGTATAAATTTAAAGTTATAATATAATCATCATTATTGAATTTCATTCAGTTTAAAATTGAAAGTTATAATTAGTTGTGGAATACCTTGTCGTGAGAGATATTCTCACCAGAAGGAAATTCAACAGAATTTAAGCGTGTTCAGCCACTTCGTACACAAGTACAAGTAAGCCAAAACCAAGGCGAACACTGGCAATTTTAGAGCCGGTTCGGGTGGTTTATATACGGCTTATTTGCACGCACACAAACACACGTACGTAAGATAATACGTACGTCGGTGAGGGTGGCCAGGTCGCATCATCCCCTATCGTGATAAGAGATGGCTGGCCGGTTCATGTACGGATCGTGACATTGTTTTGTGATGTCACGATTCGGTACTCGTACATTACCTGTATGTACTTGCAAGTAATTACAATCGAACATATTTTGTGTGGTTTAACGTCACAAGGACGATTATTTGCCTGCCCTTTGGGGCGGCGACTGTCGTCGAGGGGTCCGAGCCCCTTTACCTCATACCAGTGAGTCCCCACAGCTACTCCCCCCAGTTTTTGCGCCACAAAAATGATTCAAAATGCGCAAGGCCTGGGGGGACATGCGGGTTTATGAGTGCCTCTTCTGGTCTGCCTCCCACTTAACCATTGTGCTCCCAACTGCAGCACCGACGCATTCATAGGATTGTCGTCTTGCATCAGTGCGCGCCTGGTATTGGGCGCGGCTGCCTTCTCCCCTACGCCTAGGTGGACGATATTTTGTATAGGCGTATGGGTGGTGGTAGGAGTGAGGGGGCAGTGGTCGCTTGAAGAGTGGCTTTCTCAGCATCAGGGAGTTTGACGTCTCTGATGCTAAGGCGGCCATCTTTGCCTTTTTGTTTGCTGCCCACTCAGCCGTGAAGAGGAACTTCATTGGCTCCCTGGTCTCTGTGGGTTTTGGCTCTGATCTCGGGGACTCCGGAATCGGGGTCGATTCCGTTGGTGACTGGGGAGGGGAGATGATCGGAGGAAGCGGAGTTGTCATCTCCGTCAGGACTTCATCAATGGGAGGAGCTATATCCATGAGGAGCTCCTCCTCTATCTGGTCCAGCTCTGTTTTCTGCTCGGTCTTCTGCTGAGTTTGTAAAGACTCAGCCATTTTCCAGGCAAATTGGGAGGTGGCGGACTTTAAAATGGTATCGGTTGGCAGTGACATTAGAATGGGTTGTTTGAGGAAAAGGAACCAAAAATATTTCAGAAATTATGTCCAAGATCTCTGGCGGTTCTGAAGTGGGTGATTTTACTTCAGTTTTCGATTTACCATTACAGTTATGTTTTATTATTTTCGCATCTTCTTATCAGCATGTAGAGGGGATAGCGCTTAAAATTCTCAACCGTATGCAAGTTTTCCAGTTAAGTTCTGATCGGTTTAAGCAAAGTTATGACTGAAATAAACTCATAAAATTATTTTCCGAATTTTTATTACAAAGGAATCTCCACTTGTGACGTCACAACGTTGAGATTATCTTTGTGTTTTAATGGTAAACGCACGTTGCCATGTTTATTTCCGTATCGCACGTGGATTTGTTTATTCCTGTCATTTTCTTTTTGTTGGCATTCCTCGTTTGCTTATCTCCGGAGTTTCTTTTGTCTCACAGAGTTCTGATTTTCGTCGCATATTTTTTAGAGGGTTTCAACCTACATAGCGGATATTACTTTTTCGGGAGTAAATTTTTATTTTCTTCGCATTAACCTCTCGGACATGCGAGAAGGGTGGGAATTTTTATGTTTTTTACTGCCAGGGGGCCTGCCACTTTTTTGTAGACATAAGGGGGACTCAGGATCGAATGTTTTGGTGGTAACATCGTCCGAAAATCTTACCAACTTTTTTAATGTTTTCTATTGTGAATTATTTGTTTTACATTTTTCAACAGATTCTTCCGTTTTTGTTTGGGAATCTGTCTGGATATTTTCTAGGTTCTCCCTTTGCAACCATTTTATTCTTTTTTCGTCACTTACCATGTATGCAGGCTTCAATCTGTCGATTGAAATTGTTTGAGGTTTGCCTGCAATGAGTATCACAAAGTTTTTCTCATCTCGTGATACTACTTTGTGAGGACCGGCGTATGGTTTCTCCAGCGCAGATCTCATTTTTTTGTCTCTAACAAATACGTGTGAAGTATTGGCCAAGTGTTTTGAGACGTAAATCTTGGGCTGGCCATGGCAAGCTGCCTGTTTTAGGAAATTGTTGGCATCATCTCTTATATTTTGTACCATGATTTTGGGGCTAACTTCCTTCAATTCTGTGAAGAAGTCCCCTGGAAGGCGTAGCTCTTCGCCGAATGCTAATTGCGCTGCAGAGTGACCTGTATCAGTTTGTAGGTAAGATCGAAGGCCTAAGAGGATGGTAGGGAGTACGTCTACCCATCTCTTGGTATCATGAGACATGTTAGAGGCTTTGAGAGCTCTATGCCATCTCTCTATTTTGCCATTGGCTTGAGCATGGTAAGCTGTGGTATGACTGTGTTGAACACCAAGCTTATTAGACAGCTCTTTAAAGAGCGAGCTCTCAAATTGGGAACCTTGATCCGTAATTATGACTTCTGGTACACCATACCTCGCAATCCAGGTATCGTATAACCTTGCAGCTACTTTAGGAGCTGACATATCATGTAGAGGGATTGCTTCTGGCCATCGTGTTGCCCTGTCTATTATTGTCAACAGGTATCTGTGTCCTTAAGATGGTGGCAATGAGCCTACCAAGTCCATATGTACAGTTTTAAACCCGTACGTTTGTTTGAAGGATTTGATGGGCGAATGAGTGTGTCTTCCTACTTTAGATTCTTGACAGTTCAGGCAACTGCGAGCCCATTTGTTGCAGTCAGACTTCATTCGTGGCCATACAAACCTTGCAAAAATTAATTTAGCACTACATTTTGGCCCAGCATGTGACAGATTATGTACACTGTTGAAAGCCAACTTGCAATATTTATCGGTAGAAATGACCTATTCTTACCTGTACTGACAGTCACATGTTAATAAAACATCAGTACCGGGAATTTTTTGCTGTCTCAATTTGAGAGTAGTATCATCGTTCGATAACAACTCTTGGAATTCTGCATCCTTAAGCTGTGCTTTAGCTATTTCAGCATAATTGGACAGGAGCTGAGATAGCTTCGATTCTACTCAAAGCATCAGCTGGAGTGTTAAGTTCTCCATCTCCTAGACTCTTTGATTTTCTTTCATCTTTTAGAAAATTAGAGGTATGACCACTCAAAACTTTTATTCATTATTTAACCACACATCTTCAGTCATCTTAAATTAGCCGCAAAAAGCAAAATTTCCCAGAGTAAAATATACATTAGACCCTATTACCTCGATTTGTTTGTCCACATCTCACGTTAAATGGAAGTCCATAAACGTTCATACTTTCATTTCGCAGCGAATACAATTTGCGCAAATATATTCACTGAAACGTAAACAGGCGTCACACAGTACGTTGACTTCAGTTTATATGAAAAAAAGTTGTACACGAAAGGGTCGAAAATGAGATAAACGAAATTGATGGGTGTGGGGGAAAGGCAGAGAAAAAAATCTACTAAAAAAATCTGTGAACTTAAAACGTGTTCGGAATACATTGATATCTGTGTTCAAGTAAATGTTAACGTCAATTGTGCTATTCAATCGTTGAACAAAAAAAAATAAATAAATACTACATGCAAAAATCAACGAAGTGTAAGCGTTCCCGCTCGAAAAATCCTTTCAATTTTTTCCCTTTTTTTTCTCGGCCTTTTTCTTTTACTCTCTAGTTATTTGACAAATAGAAATGTGTATAAAACAAGTCACAAA